>JBAMAX010004759.1:0-158609 GCA_037043745.1 Chymomyza amoena | reverse complement strand
ACGGCATACCTTCCTCTTTATTATGAAATAAACATCCGATCATTTATTTTAAAATTGTTCTTTGAATACCATAATAACACCTCTTATTGGAAAACCCTTTAAATTTAAGATTCGCGCTTTTGTGTAAAAATGTGAGCACGGAAGTTAATTTTTGAATAAACCTTAATGGGTATCATTTGTATAGCCAAGACATAAAGCTGGGTCAAGTTTTGAGTGAAAACTATTCGTTGTCAAAATGTATCAAAAACTTTTCTTATGTAATGCTTTAATGGAAATAAGGGTAACCTTATAATGACGTCAAAAGAAATCCCTGTCTATCTCTCTATTCGATCCTCTCAATTTGTTCTTATTTTTATCTTATTATTAATATGCAAAAACCTGTTTTCTCTTAATCTAATATATTTTATAGTAGATCCTATTAGAAGAGCCATCAAATTTGGTATGAAGTCTTTTATAAGTTTAACGAACAACAAAGTGTTCACAATCTTACAATTAATTTTCCTATCTCTTTTGAAGATATGTACAATTCCTATTTAGCAATGGATTTGGCACAAAAATTGATGTATCATGCAACGCCCTGATATATTGACATATAAAATACTTATATAAGTCTACAAAATACAGAAAATAAAACACATTTTTACTTCATCAGGCATGTTTAAGAAGCTTTAGAAGAATAATTTCTACCATAAAAATGTAGTACACACATGGTTTAAATTTACACCATCTACTGAATTTCCCAAAGGGTACAAAAAAGTGTACAAGACTAATAGGCAAAGCTTCAGAAATCTTCAACTCATTTTGTAAAGCCCCAAAATGCCCCTTTCTGACCAGCAATAAAAACATACATAACTGAAATGTATTTTCTCATAGTCATAAAATTCACTTTCGACCATTTGGAGATGCCAAAAGCCACTGAGACCAATAAAAATTTTAAACACTAACTAACTGACAATTGGTGCTTTTTTTTATTGCCAAAAAAAAAAACTCAAAGTATAATACAAAAGTCAAACAACTAGGACGATTATTCTAATCATTTGTGATGTTTCCATTCCAGCAGCTTTGGTTTAGCATAGAATTGAGCAACGTTTTTTGGCAAGAGTTTTGGGCTTAAGCCTAATAACATGTTCGACAGTTCAATCTGCATCTATAGACACGTTTGCAGTCCCAAAAAAAAACCAAAATTCAAATAGAAGAAAAATGGGAAAAACAAATTCCCATTTGACCATTTTTGCTAGTAACAATAAAATGCTCACAAACACACAGATACACGCATACACTCTCAGAGCCATTACCCATAAATGTTGCAAATGGAGCAACAGAGTAAAGTTGTCATGCGGTCGCCGACGCCACGGATGTTTTTTTCCCTCTTGTTTTTGTCCGTATGGGGCATAAAAAAATTATATTTTTTAGTATGCATTTCAGACATGTTAGACAGCACCGACAGGCTACACACACAAATACACAGATACTCACACACAGATACTCCTGTCCTCTTGTCTGTTGCCCCAGAAAAAGGACTGACTGTAGCTCGTGCCATTTCTGTGTTCTAACCACACTAATGTTATCCTATTACTACACATTGTAGAGGTCGCAACAGGCCCCAAAAACTGCGCTAAAAAAAGCCACAACCCAAAAGTGAAAAAAATATGTAATTGTTGCCTGGAGGATTTGCAAAAGATTTTCACTGTCATTTCAAAGTTTTTCAGCTTCATAACGTTCGCAGTATTTACATGACTATACTAAGTATATTTATATGTAAGTATTGTCAATGGCTGTAATGTGTAAGCATTTGTGTATATGAAATAAAGTTTTGGGATTTGTTTCTAACTGTGGATCAAAAATGGAAATTATCGAGTGCTTAAGTTGGCTTAAAATATGTAAAACAGCCGTTGACCTTATACAAAAAATGTTGGTTATTTTTGTGTGTTTAGATAAATACAGAGCAAATACATATTTGTTAATAGTTATAGGGCAAAGAGGCAAAAAGGCACAAGTGCCCTAGTAACGCAGTTAACAATATATGACTATATGACAATATAGATGACTAGATGACTAGTTGACTGGTGGACTAGTTGCCTGGTGGACTAGTTGCCTAGTTGACTAGTGGACTAGTTGCTTAGTGGACTGGTTGGCTAGTGGACTGGTTGCCTAGTGGACTAGTTGCCTGGTGAACTAGTTGCCTAGTGGACTAGACTATATGACTATATATGACTTTATGACTATATGACAATAGTTGCCTGGTGAACTAGTTGCCTGGTGCACTAGTTGCCTGGTGAACTAGTTGCCTGGTGGACTAGTTGCCTAGTGGACTAGTTGCCTGGTGCACTAGTTGCTTAGTGGACTGGTTGCCTAGTGGACTAGTTGCTTAGTGGACTGGTTGCCTAGTGGACTAGTTGCCTAGTGGACTAGTTGCCTGGTGGACTCGTTGCCTGGTGAACTAGTTGCCTGGTGGACTAGTTGCCTAGTGGACTAGTTGACTGGTGGACTAGTTGCCTGGTGGACTAGTTGCCTGGTGGACTGGTTGCCTGGTGGACTAGTTGCCTAGTGCACTAGTTGCCTAGTGGACTAGTTGCCTGGTGAACTAGTTGCCTAGTGGACTAGACTATATGACTATATATGACTGTATGACTATATATGACTATATGACTTTATGACTATATGACAATAGTTGCCTGGTGGACTAGTTGCTTAGTGGACTGGTTGCCTAGTGGACTAGTTGCCAAGTGGACTAGTTGCCTAGTGGACTAGACTATATGACTATATATGACTGTATGACTTTATGACTATATGACAATAGTTGCCTGGTGAACTAGTTGCCTGGTGCACTAGTTGCCTGGTGAACTAGTTGCCTGGTGGACTAGTTGCCTAGTGGACTAGTTGCCTGGTGCACTAGTTGCTTAGTGGACTGGTTGCCTAGTGGACTAGTTGCTTAGTGGACTGGTTGCCTAGAGGACTAGTTGCCTAGTGGACTAGTTGCCTGGTGGACTAGTTGCCAGGTGGACTAGTTGCCTAGTGAACTAGTTGCCTGGTGAACTAGTTGCCTGGTGGACTAGTTGCCTAGTGGACTAGTTGACTGGTGGACTAGTTGCCTGGTGAACTAGTTGCCTGGTGGACTAGTTGCCTAGTGGACTGGTTGGCTGGTGGACTAGACTATCTTATATATAAAATTCTCGTGTCACAATGTTATGTTCGTTCTAAGCTTAGGATCTCACGAACGGCTGAACCGATTTGGCTAATTTTGGTCTTGAAATGTTCGTTGAAGTCCAAGGATTGTTTAGGGTTGAGAAAATATAACAAAATTGCGACAAAAATACTAAAAAGGACAATTTGATTTTCCAATACAATTTTTTTTTTAATTTAGGTTGGCATTGTGTACATTGTCAGATTAACTAATATTTTTTAGTTAATAGTTTTTGTCGAAAGGAAACACAAAAATTATAAACGATTCATGTTTTGATTTCTGTGTAAAATACATATGATCAGATCAATATTTGCACATAATGCCGCCAAAAGACGTAACATTGGGAGACGTTCGCGTAGAACTCAATTGCAATCATCCCGAAGAACAGCTGAAGCTGAGGAACAACGTTTACAAAGGAATGAGTTGAATCGATTAAGAGAAGCAAGATCACATTTTGCTCATACATGCTCGAATGAGAATGAGACGAAATCGGGATTATCAGAATCAATCAGATGAATACCATGCAGAACAGAATTTAATCCAAAGAACATTCAGGCAAATGCGCAATGCATCCAATCTGCACAGAGCTGCATTCGAATATAACAATACGACCGATTATAGCTCGCGTCAATCTGTTGTAATTGGAACAATGAACAAGGTATGTGACCAGTGCCTAGCACTGAAATTTCCCAATGAAACAGCAGGCCTGCTTATTATCAAAAGCAGTGTATTCGGAGAGGTTCGCTGCTGGATGTATTCGGTAGAATGGCAGAAGAGAGGATTACCTCAGAAAATACTACCGCATGAAATTGATGATGTGATATCGGCGGAAATCCCAGTTCAAACAAATGATCCAGAATTGTTCGAGGTTATCACAAAGAATATGATCCATGGTGTGCTCAACTTCACCATGCATGATCGACGGCAAATGCTTCAAAAGATATCCAAGGGCATTGACTTCGGACACTGTTACGGGCTACGATGGATACCCATTATATCCATTATATCAACAGAAGACAATGGCAGATCAACCACAATCAAAATGCAAAAACAAGAAATTGAAATTGACAATCGTTGGGTTGTTCCATTTTCGCCATTATTATCAAAAACGTATAAAGCCCACATTAACGTCGAGTATTGCAACTCTGTAAAATCAATAAAATATATCTGCAAATACGTCAATAAGGGAAGCGATATGGCGATTTTGGGTGTGAGAGCCGACAATGTGAATGACGAAATTTCACAATATGAAATAGGATGTTGCATTAGCAGAAACGAGGCAATATGGCGAATTTTCTCATTCCAAATTCACGAACGACACCCAACCGTTGTCCATTTAGCAGTTCATCTAGAAAATAGTCAACGTGTTTCTAGACGAGCGAGCGGAGCGAGCGTGCCGAAGGCCGGCTAGTATGACTATATATGACTGTATGACTATATATGACTATATGACTTTATGACTATATGACAATAGTTGCCTGGTGGACTAGTTGCTTAGTGGACTGGTTGCCTAGTGGACTAGTTGCCAAGTGGACTAGTTGCCTGGTGGACTAGTTGCCTGGTGAACCAGTTGTTACGAAGCTGAGCATATAAGAAAAAACGATCAACTGTCATTTGCGAGCTCTGCTATATATATAATGACTATATGACTTTATGACTATATGACAATAGTTGCCTGGTTGACTAGTTGCCTGGTGGACTAGTTGCCTGGTGAACCAGTTGTTACGAAGCTGAGCATATAAGAAAAAACGATCAACTGTCATTTGCGAGCTCTGCTATATATATAATGACTATATGACTTTATGACTATATGACAATAGTTGCCTGGTGAACTAGTTGCCTGGTGCACTAGTTGCCTGGTGAACTAGTTGCCTGGTGGACTAGTTGCCTAGTGGACTAGTTGCCTGGTGCACTAGTTGCTTAGTGGACTGGTTGCCTAGTGGACTAGTTGCCTAGTGGACTAGTTGCCTGGTGGACTAGTTGCCTGGTGAACTAGTTGCCTGGTGGACTAGTTGCCTAGTGAACTAGTTGCCTGGTGGACTAGTTGCCTAGTGGACTAGTTGACTGGTGAACTAGTTGCCTGGTGCACTAGTTGCCTTGTGGACTAGTTGCCTAGTGGACTAGTTGCCTGGTGCACTAGTTGACTGGTGGACTAGTTGCCTAGTGGACTAGTTGCCTAGTGCACTAGTTGCCTAGTGGACTAGACTATATGACTATATATGACTGTATGACTACTATATATGACTATATGACTTTATGACTATATGACAATAGTTGCCTGGTGGACTAGTTGCCTGGTTGACTGGTTGCCTGGTGGACTAGTTGCTTAGTGGACTGGTTGCCTAGTGGACTAGTTGCCTTGTGGACTAGTTGCCTAGTGGACTAGTTGCCTGGTGCACTAGTTGCCTTGTGGACTAGTTGCCTAGTGGACTAGTTGCCTGGTGGACTGGTTGCCTAGTGGACTAGTTGCCTGGTGCACTAGTTGACTGGTGGACTAGTTGCCTAGTGGACTAGTTGCCTAGTGGACTAGACTATATGACTATATATGACTGTATGACTGACTACTATATATGACTATATGACTTTATGACTATATGACAATAGTTGCCTGGTGGACTAGTTGCCTGGTGAACCAGTTGTTACGAAGCTGAGCATATAAGAAAAAACGATCAACTGTCATTTGCGAGCTCTGCTATATATATATGACTATATGACTTTATGACTATATGACAATAGTTGCCTGGTGGACTGGTTGCCTAGTGGACTAGTTGCCTGGTGCACTAGTTGACTGGTGGACTAGTTGCCTAGTGGACTAGTTGCCTAGTGGACTAGTTGCCTGGTGGACTGGTTGCCTGGTGGACTAGTTGCTTAGTGGACTGGTTGCCTAGTGGACTAGTTGCCTGGTGCACTAGTTGCTTAGTGGACTGGTTGCCTGGTGAACTAGTTGCCTGGTGGACTAGTTGCCTGGTGGACTAGTTGCTTAGTGGACTGGTTGCCTAGTGGACTAGTTGCCTGGTGGACTAGTTGACAGGTGGACTAGTTGCCTAGTGGACTAGTGGACTAGACTATATGACTATATATGACTGTATGACTGACTATATATGACTATATGACTTTATGACTATAGTTGCCTGGTGGACTAGTTGCTTAGTGGACTGGTTGCCTAGTGGACTAGTTGCCTAGTGGACTAGTTGCCTGGTGGACTAGTTGCCTAGTGGACTAGTTGCTTAGTGGACTAGTTGCCTAGAGGACTAGTTGCTTAGAGGACTGGTTGCCTAGAGGACTGGTTGCCTAGTGGACTAGTTGCCTGGTGGACTAGTTGCCTGGTGTACTAGTTGCCTAGTGGACTAGTTGCCTGGTGGACTAGTTGACAGGTGGACTAGTTGCCTAGTGGACTAGTGGACTAGACTATATGACTATATATGACTGTGTGACTGACTATATATGACTATATGACTTTATGACTATAGTTGCCTGGTGGACTAGTTGCTTAGTGGACTGGTTGCCTAGTGGACTAGTTGCCTAGTGGACTAGTTGCCTAGTGGACTAGTTGCCTGGTGGACTAGTTACCTGGTGGACTAGTTGCCTGGTGGACTAGTTGACTAGATGACTTTAACTTATTCAAAATTTGTTGACGTTTTCATATGCCACTTAGTTATCACTCATAAACCTAAATTTATGCTTTCCATGCCCAGGTGCTATAGTTTTTTCTCCTCTCAATATTGGCTCGCGTACAAACTTATTAGAGATCCCAAAAATTCGATTAGCAATTCAAGATTTCAACAAAATTCAATGCTCGTCATATAACGTGAAAATATTTATCCTGATGTATCTATGCCAAAGCAAAGTGCCTGTTCAAAATTGTGGCATGCAAACATGCAACATTTACGGCTCCCTCTTAAGCTGAAGCACTCTGGAGTGCAAAATCAATCAGTTTGACAGACGACACTTTCAACTGCCGTACACTCTTCATTTAATGCCGGAATAGGCTCCGTAGCAGTCGCCGATTCGTTACTACTGTCACGTTGCACGTGCGGCTCATGTGGTCGGTTGCAGTAGCTGCTCCGACTAATGCATGCTAACAAACAGGCTACATGGTAATGTGGCAGGCAGGAGGACTCTCAGACAGGGCTTTTACAGTAGCCCACATATTAGCTGGACAGCAGCAAAAGATCATGGCTAAACAATGCCACTACAGCGTAAGGACGATATAAATTTTGAATTAATTGCGCTTATCTCTGTGTGAAAACTTTACCAAGGCAACGAAGTAGCATTTGTCGCATATGGTTTATGTGAAAGAGGTTGGAATTCTGTGCACTTGGCCTGAGCTTGACCAGTGCAGTGGTTTTCGTTGGTTGCTACACAGCAGTATTGGATTTATGTTTGGAATATAGAAGGCACTACGATATAGTAGCTGTACTCTATAGCTGCAACTGGCACTCGTTTGGAACGGTCCTGAAAATCTCTGCCTCTTTAACCCAACAAAAGGGATACATGTGGTAATGAATTTGCACAAACTTTGATAAAGCACCGCCTTTGGCAATTATTAAGCCACCACGCTGATTCAGCATACTGCTACAGTTTTGTATATATTACCCATATATAACTTCGGTCACTTGAATAGGAACAAAATGTGCTAAAATTGTATTTTTCAAAAAGTTATTAGATTGTTATTTTAATTATAAAATATATTTGGAGAAAGAAGAGATTTTATAAAGGACGACATTAAACTACCAACTTTCTACTTATTAAAGAGTTTTTAATATAATATATATTTATAATAATTAAATTTAATATATACCTATAATTTTTATCCTATTCCGACCTATGATCCACCTAGGGGTGACTACTTTTAAACGAGTAAACGTAACGTAAAATAAGCTCTACAGTAGTCTAGGAATAAATATATATATACATAATAAATTATTCTAAAGATCATTCATTCATCCTAGTACATGATAAGAAACAACCCTACATTCCAAGAAGGAGAGAAATCTTGAACAGCCCTGCGCCATTAAGTTCTTCGTCAAACTCGGAAGAAACGCAAAGTAAAAAAATTTCGCGTCCAAAAGGCAAATTTTACTGAAAATCCATCCATAAATGTTTGTTGACTAAGTTTGGTGTTCCAACACACTCGGATCACTAAAATTAACATTTTTTGAATGTTTCTACTGAACTTCCAAAAGTTAATTGGATTTACACTTTTGCTTAAATTTTGTCTCACCAAATAATGTGGAATGTCAAATATTGCTATTACGTAATTTTTATACATATATTTTTTTCTTTCCAACACGAATTTTCCCAAATTGGAAATTTTGGAAGTCGTTTACTAGTCGGATCATTAATCCTAACGTATTTTCATGAAAATTTGATTTGATTAAATCTTTTTTTATGGTTCCTCTCGTAATGGGTGGCTCTAAAAGCGTTGGACGGTCAAAAAAGTAAACTGTTTTTGTATTCTTTTTGAATTTTTTTTCCGTTGATTTGTTAAAAAAGCTTTTTACATACAAAAGTATACTATCAATATATCGAACAAAACCATCGATAGTATCCGTAAAATTAATCTATCGATGATAAAAATTTCTTACTAGAGCCAAAAAGCGTTTTTCCACATAATCAAAACATATTTCAAAATATAATTATTAAGTAACTTCAAAAAGTGGAAATCAAAAACATATTTCTCAATTTGTTAAAATTTTGCAAAAACCAATGAAAAATTTAATGTTTAGGAATTTGGATAATTATAAAATCAATTACCCTGATATGATGAGGTTAAAGAGGCCTTTGACTTGGTTTCAGTAACCCTAAAACATCGATTTGTGTAATAAAAATGGCCGCCAGGTACTTCAAAAAACTATTGAATACTGACTTTAAGATACATCATAAAAAAACAAGCAGATAAATTAATCTACTTATAAGGGCTATGTTAAAATAATCGAATGGTTATGATGTCTCTATAAAAAAATGGCGTACGTAAAGTTGGGCGCGGACGTCTTTGGGATACCCTTTACCGCTAGCTTGTAATAAAATCCTGTATATTGCTTAAAAGCATCAAAGAAATTTGATTGCCAAATTTAGGTTCCTTCATAAAAAACCACAAACAGAAGAATTTTTTAGCAACAAGGTTTTTTTTTTTTTGACCGATCGTTCCTATGGGAGCTATAAGATATAGTCAACCGATTTCGATCAAATTTGGTACAGTGCTTGGGAAAAAAGCGATATCTTCATAATGAAACGAATTATTGATCTAAAACTTTTGTTTTTTGTCGAGGTCGTCTCAAACACCCCTATGGGAGCTATATAATTTATCCCCGATATCAAAAAAATAAAATAAGCTTGTCTCCTATGGAATAATATGGGATCTAATGTGAAAGTTTGGTAACTCTAGGTCTTACCATCTCAGACATCTAGGAGTTCAAACGGACGAACAGACGGATGAACGGACAGTCGGACAAGCGGACATGGGTATATCAACTTCTCTATTCACCCTGATCATGTTTTAGGTATCTTTGGGGTGTCTCCAACGACTCCTTCTATATGTTAATACATGCACAAACTTAACATATCCTTTGTACCATACGGTACAGGGTATATTTCGATAAATCGGTCCTTTGTGGGATAAATATATAGTTAGTACGAATCATAAATATAAAAAAATTTTTTAAGAAAAATAGCTAGCTTATTAGTTATCGTTATCGAGTATTCTCTTTGCACTCACATGTTAGTAAATCTCACAAAAGGATCTTATAGCAAGTGATCGAAAATGATACTATAGATTTACAAAATATAAATGCAAGCAGGTTTTAGCAGACCATGTTATTATTTATGTTTATATTTATTTTTTTAACTTAAAGCCTAAAAAAAACTTCTATTTTAATTGAAGAGGTTTAAATTCGACAAAAAAAAATTTTGACTTTGTTCAATGCCCCTCTGAATTGATCGAAGCTTATTTAACAATTGCTCCAGTTTAGGTATAGTCTATCTATTAGTGCCTCCGTTTGTACTCATAATACAGATGGCAGTAAGATACTACTTTTTTCGTCTGATTCTCGGTGACTAAAAAATTAGCTATATATTTTTTAAGACCCATCAAAATGATAATTACTTACTAAATAATATATTTTATGAGTAAAAACTATTTTAAGAAAATTATCTTTAAAACACAAAACTTTAAGTGATGCTATTGAAATGGCACCGAGTATATTTGTAACTATATCCGTGTGCTCATCGGTTGGCCACTAATCTCTGTAGATGTCGTCATGTTGCCGACTAATTGCAGCCAATGCCGAGGTCGCTGCAACTGCGTGCATTATGCTCGACCTTTGTTTTAACATTTCCACAAATTTCAATTAATTGACATCAATTGTTTGGTCAGCTCGAGCGCTTTTAGCGCTTCCTGCTAAGGACATCTTTTTTTTTTGTTTCAGCCTTTGTCAGGTATCTTCTTTGTGCTGGCTGGGCCAAACTTAATTAAAGTTCTACTGATGCTCTTTCGCCCGCTACCTTTGTGTTAATAGCTAGCTCATTTTTTTTGCTCATTGTTTTACCTTATCTGGGATTCTGTTTTTGATTTTAATTTGATTATCTTTGTAATCACAAAAGCGTTTGTCCAATCCAGTCGCATTAATTCCATTGACCTGTTTAAGCCAACAGCTTTTTGCTCAACTCATCTTTGGGGCTCTTTACCCTTCTTGTGCTAAATGAATTGTAAAATGAGTATAAAAAAATTAGATTGAAGAGCATCCTTAAACTAAAGCGTGCATTTAACATTTTTAGTCAGATTACACGCTTAAAAAGTAAGAATTTCAAACAAAATCGATTAATTACGTGAAGAAGTTAATTTCTGTTTTTATAGATTAAATGAAATACTTTGTGGGGTTTGTATTACGCTAAGCCGTTTTTTGTTCGGATATTATATTTATTTAGGTGACAGCGAGTACCCTTCACTTTTTGCATTAGTTAGCGATTATATTTCTTAACATTTATATAACAAATTGCAGCTTAAATAAATGCCACAAATCATTAGTCCCACTTGACGTATGCGTTATTTATGATAGGAAATTAATAAGTTGTTCCACTTGACATAGCGTATAATTAATTTATATAAATCATATAAAGCAAAAGCAATTAAAATTGTATTAATTAAAAATTAAAAGAGCTAATGAGAAAAATGTTACTTATTAAGCTATCTAAATTAAAGCCAATTTTCAAATACGTAGGTAAAGCTTACCAAGTAATTCTCTTATAGTACATATTTAAGGCACTAAAAAATAAGACGGACGAATCTGACGAATCTTTAAATGTCAAAACACATGAAAAGTTTAAATTTTCTATCCATTCCGAAAATTAAGTTTATTTGACAAGTTATTTAGCAAAAAAATTGGTTGCCGTAAGTTTCGACGCATAAATTGTCTGAGGTTACTTTATATCGTTTTTAAATTTTAAAACTATAAAAAGTTTTAAAAAAAATTTAAAAACCGATGATTTAAACAAAAAAAAACAATTGTTTATCATTTTCAATGGTTGAGTATTGTCAAAGAAAAGAAAGTGGCATGGAAGAAGTAAATACGAACCCGTTCAATGTCTAATAGAAGATCCTATGTGGAAAAAAGAATTGAATTAAAAGAAGCAGTTAAGGAAGCCAAGAGGATATCGTGGTAAGAATTAAGAATCCTAGTAGAAGAAAGAGCTAATGAGAAAAATACCAAAAGCTTTTGGAAAATAGTTAAAAATTTGAGAGGAAAATTTGGAAAACAAACAAGAACAATTAAAGATGGAGACAAGCTGGTCACAGAAAAGAAGGAAGTGCTGGATACTTGACGGAAGTTTTTGAGGGAAAAATTTAAAAAAGATGAAACCAAAAAAATTGGAATAGCCGCCGGACCAAATAGCTCCGGAACTCATTAAATAAATAAGTTCCAGCTGAACTGAATTGTTTCAAAAGCATGGGATGAAAATAGGATACCAACAGATTGGAAAGAAAATCTGATAATACCAATTCACAAGAAGGGTAGTAGCTACGACTGTAACAACTACAGGCCAATATCATTATCACCTACAGTGTATAAGTTATATACCAAGGTACTGGAAAAGCGATTTAGGCGAGTAGTAGAAGAAGACCTAGAAGAGGAGCAGGCAGCGTTCAGACCGGGTAGACAACCACAAGACCACATCTTCACTTTAAGAGCCATCATGGAAAAATGGATGGGGAAGCATCTTTTCCTAGCGTTTGTAGACTTAAAATCGGCGTTTGATAATGTGCCAAGACAACATGTATGGGAGGCACTAAAAACTAAAAATATTCCAGAGAGATTGATAAATGCTATTAAAAGTGTCTATGACAAGCTGACGGGGAAAGTAAGACTAGATGGGGAGAAGTCAGAAGTATTTGAAATATGCAAAGGATTAAAGCAAGGAGACAGTCTTAGCCCACTACTGTTCATCTTATTCATGGATGAAATAGCTAAATCGTGTAAGAGGCAAACAGAAAAAACAAAGATTGGGAACTGGAGACTTCAACCCATCTACCTGCAATTCCTATTATATGCGGACGATATTGTTATCATAGCAAACAATACGGAAAGGCTACGAAATGCATTAGAAAAGTGGTCCAACAATCTAAAAAGAAATGGAATGGAGGTCAATATAACCAAGAGCAAAGTAATGTGGGTCTCTAAAGAGGATAGGTCGACAGAGAATCTGCATATAACATGCAACGGCAGAGAATTAGAGAGAGTTGAATCCTATGAATTCCACGGAACCATTGTTAGCTGTAAGGGAAAAATAGACCAAGAAGTGCTAAGACGGACCAAGAAAGCGGTCTCAGCGTACTATCAGATAAGTAACACAATAGTGGGTAAACGGGAGATAAGCACAAAAACAAAACTCAAGCTTTACAACACGGTTATATTACCAATAGCACTGTACGGTACCGAGTGTTTGCGGCTATTAGAAAAACATCTGAGTAAATTTCAGGCAACAGAAATGAAGTACATTCGAAGGGTCGACGGAAAAACCATGAGGGATATGCTCAGAAATGAAAGAATACGTTCAGAAGTAGGGTAGAAGAATTCGATTTTACAAGAAATCGAGGAGAGACAGCTATAATGGTTCGGACATCTACATCAGATGAACGAGTCAAGAAAAGCCAAACAGGCACTGGAAATGAGAACTGTGGGCAATGCACCGAGAGGAAGATCCCGAAAAACTTGAGAAAATCGGATGTGGGAAGGATGAGGGGCAGAACCCTGGCAGAGATGAGAAGAGAGAGACGGGACCGACCTAATTGGTGAAGACAGATATCCCGAGACTACCCCGACGCCTAACTGCAAATGGGGATTGAAGAAGAAGAAGAAGAAGAAAATTGTCAAATGTTACTTTTGTTGATAGATTTATAATTCGTAATAATCAATTTGTATATAGTAGTTCCATAAAGATTGAAGATTACCAAAATATGCATCTCTCGAGTCTCAGTGTCGATTCCCAGCCGGAATAAGGTCTTATTACTATCAAGTAGCCTTCTATTGTTATGGTACAGGGCATATAAAATTAATACAAAGCCGAATATTCCTTTCATTATATATTTAAGGAAATTCATGTTTTGCCAAGTCCTTGGTAAATTTTAGTAATTAATGTATAATGAATGTTAAATAACCAAGCTTTTGGCTTCATTACTTTTGTTTCGTATATATGAACAGTATGTCCACACATTGGTCATTTCAAAATCTTTTATGATCTCTCATGTAGTTTTTGGTATTTTTTTGGTATTTACAATTATGTATAAAGTATGTTTTAAAAGCAGTAAAAAACACACATTTAAACAAAATACAAAAAACATTAATAAAAACATGTAGCTTAAACTTTTGTGTTTATTAGTTGTATGTGTTTGTGGTGAAAAGTTTGAACATAAAGGGTGTTTTTTTATAAATGCAACATTTTAACTGATAGAAAATAATCAGATTTCGCATTAAACTAAAAATTGGCTATATTATAAAAATAATTTTTGGACATTAGAATCAAATATAAAATTATTTAGGATATGCTAGCGAAGTAGCTGGCACTAATAAAGATTATTCAGAAAATAAAATTTTTGAATACTTTTTCAAACAGTAGAGATTACATTTCGCCAATGGTTTTTGGAATTGTCTCTATTTTGCCAATGAGCCAATAGTGAAACTCATAAATTAATAAATTTTTAACATATTTCCATATTTTATAGTTTAAGTAGCTACATTTTTAAGTCACTCTTTATAATAAAATCTCAAGCCGAACTCTTAATTTTTTATTATTTTTCTTTAATACAACTCCTAATCTTTAAAAAAAATTTGTAAGCTTTTAAAAATTACACTTATGAAATTTTTTTTAAATTTTTAATACGTTTTTGTAGTAATTAAAGATTCTATGGAATTGTTCGAGGACCTTTTTCCCCCGGGCCCCGAGCCTTCGGAGGGGCTCGGACTCCACAGTCATTCGGGAAGTTATTCATTATTATCATTCTACCAGAGCTCAGTAACATACTTTTTTGTATGAAAATTGAGAATTTTGTATGCACCCATACGGCTTGTTAAATGCCAGTACAGCTAAAAATTTGGATACTCTGTTTCCAAACATCTGCATTGCTTTAAGAATATTCTGCACTTTGCCGGTATCAGTTGCCAGCGCGGAAAGATCGTTCAGTGTATCATCGTTCTTGTTCAACTCAGTCTCAGGATTGGCAATTTTGTATTTGGAATCTGAGCTAGTAAGATTACTCGAATAAGATGATATTATAAAAGCTTTCGCCTCAGCTAAAGCACGGAAAGCAAAATTATAAGCATCTAAGGCAAACTTTGTGAATAAAAAATTCAAACTTTTTTGAGCTGCTTTTTTTAGATCTGCAGTTTTATGAAATGCATTATTATGATTTTATCAAACCATCAATTCTCTCGGAAATCCTTTCTGTACTTTTTTTTAAGTTGATCTCGCGCTTTTCAACAATTACACGTATTTTCATGAATTAAGAAAAATTTATGGGGCCCGGATCCGAGATTTCCCCCGGGTACCGCATATTCTCTCTACGGCCCTGGTTGCACTCAATTGATTTGACTCATTTTTACCCCATAGAAAGATGGGATTAAAAATGTATTAAAAAAAATGGTGATTGATATTTTTAAGAAACAGAATAAAAACAATACGAAATTTGACATTCGCTAGAAGAACAAAGTAGATTAAACAAAATTATTCTAAAAGATTTTGTTGCTTAGTCAAAATTTAATCAATGTCAAAAATCATATTTTTATTTTTAAATTAAGCCATTTCGCCTTAAAAATTGTTTAACTTTTGAACCGATACGCATCAGACACTTAACCAGAATAAAATAAAAATGAAACCTCTAAAAGAACACCCTTTACAGAAATGAAATGCTATATACGTTGTATTAGTGTGCATGTTGCTACATGAGTCTAGTGCATACATACATACTATATACACAACAATAGTTAGGCGTTCAATGTCATTGTGTTGATGTGTGTGCGTGCGAGTGTATAGTACATGTATGCATGTGTGCGTGCTTTTGCATCTGTGTGAGTGTGCGTCTCGCTGTGCAGCCAGCCGAGACTCCTGACACTGACAGCGGCACTCGTAAGTAATTTCGCGCATATGTTACGTTGGTTCATGGGATACAGACACCCTCACACAAACACACACACATACAACAACTGCACTCACACGCACTCGCGCAGTTACAAAAGCTCACGCACACTATTACACCGCAGACAGCAATTGCTTGAGATACCAAGATGAGCGCCCGACATGAACTCGTGAGTTCGGCATATTCATGGCTGCTGCACACGACAAATTGAATTTTATGCAAGAGTTTACACTCTGCCCCACTTCTAATGTATTGTCTACCGCTACGCAATGCTCTCTCACTCAGTTATTCATCTCTGCCATGATGCAATTATATAGGGTCACGCACGGTTCTTACTCGTGTTTCTTTTTGGGCGCTTTGAAAAATATGAGATACAGTGACGTCACTAATTCAATTTGTATACAAGCGGCAGTAAACCGAATGCATTTATTTGAAGATATGGTTTTTTTCTCAAAAAGTCGTTCACCTAAATAATATTTAAGCTTTAGCTTAAATTAACTTTTATTTTTGGAAAGTTGAAAAAATATTTTGAGACAGTTTTAGCCGAACAGCAATTAATTTTTAATTTAAATTATGAATAAAATCGTGTGCGTAACAAAACACCAACTATTCAAAAAACTTTTGACATACAAAATTTCAAATTTTACTGCATTCATCTAGAAAAAAGAATTCTCTAGGCCTAAAATTACCTTTCTTTTGAAATATTTTATATTCTCTTCGCCAGATACTACTATTGACATTACGTCGTATACGCGATGTATACATATTTTTGTTCAAAAAGTTTGACTCTAAAGTGTCCATCTCGTTTGAAAATTGCTTACCATTGTTATGCATTCTATTATAATTAATCAAGATTTTTACTAACATGAATTTTAAGTGTTTTAGGAAAGTTTGAGTTCCTTCGCACCACCCTGTAAAATATTTGGGTTGACAACAAAAGCAGTTCAGAAACCATTTCAGACTGAATTGCGAAACAAATTATTTGCTGCAATGTTAGCATGGATCTGAGAGTATATTCTTTAAAAAATATCGAGCAATATTTTCGTCAAAGCCTAATATTTAACTATTATTTAAAACGTTGTCCTGCCCAAACTTTTTGAATAATCTTAAGGTGTATAAGCATCGTAAGATTCTCTAGTTAGCTTATCTAGACAATCACAATATTTTTGGATTAGTTGACTTTTATGACAATCTAAAAAGCCGATGGACGAACTTAAGTATTCTTAAGAGAGCTCGCATCTCCAAAAAATTCATGCCCCACAGAAACTACATTTCAACCCATTTGCGATTACGCTTCTGTCTGTACTTAATGTCCAATATTATTTTCTACTATGTTATATTCACGATATTTACAAAATGCGTATATCTCACGAACCAATACACCCAATGCACATCGCAATAAGCTTAAAACTTACGTATTGAAAACTTTTAACACACGCAAAAATCATATTTGAAATTCTTCAACGCGTTCATGAGAACATCCGTAACACGTAACACATTACCATTAGTTAATCCGACCATGTACAAAAAAAAAAAAAAAAATTTGTCGAAAAATTAAAAAAAATGTCAGAGGTGGCAGCCGCCTCCTTACAAATTACTCAAATCTTTTAAATATAAACCTACACACTATAACAAACAAAAAAAAAAATATTTGGCAAATTCGTGCAGCCGTTTCAGAGTTTCAGAGAGCGATCATAAATGTACAGCATTTAATTTTTATTTTTTTTTATTTATTTATAAATTAGAATTTAATTCTAAAATATAAAGTATGAAGCCAGAGCAACAAGGCCTTCAGGCTATTATATAGATAATTTATATTTATACTTCGCTTAATATAATTAATATGACGTATACGCACAGTAGACTTCTTTTCTTACTAAAGAGCCCAAATTGTTAAAAAAAGTATCATATTTATTCCTGGTATCATTATGCAGTGCAAACATTGCATTTTTTCCCATTTTTAGAAAAACTGGGCAATGCTACGACTATTTTTTTGCGGCCAAAAACTATTCAGAAATTGTTAAATAAAATTGACTTTGAGGACATTGTATGTTTGCTTGGGAAGCCTATGGGTGAAGTTTTCAATGCAGATTTTATTTTTGTAAAGTGATGGGGCTCTTATGGTCTATCTTCTCCTATACTGGGATCAATCCTGCGTGTATTACATATATAGCATTATGATTAATTATAGCACGGCCTTTGACAGTATTCATCGCGATAGCATATGGGAGGCGCTCAGATCCAGATGTGTTCTGGAGAAGCTTATAGCTCTAACCAGATCACAATATGCGGATTTCAGGTGCAGAATACTCCACAATGGCGAGCTCTCAGATAGCATCCCAACGAAGGAAGGATGTCTACTTTCACCGATCCTTTTCCTGATCGTTATTGATGAAATCTTACATAACTCCACTGAAGGCAAGCGAAGAGGCATCTACTGGAACTTCACCGAACATCTAGAAGATCTTGCATATGCGGATGATATTTGCCTATTGTCAGTAAAACACTCAGATATGCAAACAAAACTAGATGATCTGCGCGCCGAGTCGGGAAAATTTGGCCTTAAAATCAACATCGACAAAACCAAATCAATGAAAATAAACAGCAATAACGAAAACAAGTTTATGCTACAGGGCAAAGAGATTGAGCAAGTTGAAGACTTCACATACCTAGGCAGTATAATATCCGCTGAGAACAGTGCTGGAAAGGATATTTTGGCCAGAATAAACAAAGCAACCGGTGCATATGCGCAACTGCGCCAAATCTGGAATTCGTCACAAATATCCTTCCAAACCAAAATGTGGTTATTTAAATCAAACATCATCTCAGTGCTGCTTTATGGATGCGAGACCTGGCTCGTAACCGACCTTCTAACAGGAAAAATAGAAAGTTTTGTGAATAGATGTCTCCGGTGTATTCTTAAGGTGTGGTGGCCAAACGTCATCAGCAATGCCGACCTATATAAAAAAAGCAACTTGGAACCCATGGCCAACACTATCAAGCTAAGGATGCAATGGAGATGGATAGGCCACACACTGCGGAAGCATGCGAAGGAAGTTTGCCGTCAAGCTCTTGATTGGACTCCCAAGGAAGCCGCAAAAGGGCCGCCCTAAGACAACATGGAACAGGTCGCTACAAAAAGAGATCGATGAATGCGGAAAATCATGGAACGAGCTAAAACGGCTAGCCAAAAACCGAACCAGGTGGAAGTGCTTTATTGAGGCCCTATGCTCCAACCGGAGATAAAGCAATTGATGATGATGATGATGATTATTATGAATATAATTTCTTATTTAGAATAGTAAATCTTGAACTTTATTGTCCACGATAATATTTCTATAGTAATTAAATTTTTTCTTGGAATTCTTTGCTTAAAAAAGTTTAACTTTGCCATTCAAGCTATACGACTGATTTGATGTAGTCGCAAGTGGCCAATTCATCTGTCCAAAACGTAAAATGAATTGCTCAGCGAATCTATTGTTTCACGTTCTGTCTGGCAAGGCAATCCATCCTCTTTTTTATAAAGTAATCACAAAATATAACGGATAACGCATTGTAAAAACTAGTGGAACTGGCAGATGTTGTCCTAAACGAACATTGACTTGGTTGCCATTAGGAAATGTACACAAGGTTTTTTGGTACTCCCTTAAAAAGTAAATAGTGGTAAATTTAAAATTATTTGAGTAATCATTATTATCCTTCACTAATACTCCACAAAATATTAGCTCCAATACAATATTGAAAAAATACAATATTTACGCCGGCTTTGGGGAATATTTTTTATTTACCCTGGCAAATAACAATTATAATAAAAACCTTCCAAAAATAAATTTCCCCGAAAAACTGACATAAAATTTAACAAAATTCTAGAGCATGCAATTTTGACAACAACAAAATTCCTAAGTTATGAAATAACAAACATATTATACAAGCTTCTTTTGTGCATACAGATGAATCAGTGACGTCATTTGTATAATGCGGCGGCACCTTTGAAGATTCATTGCAGCAGCTAAGTCGACATGGTATATGGCTTGTTCGTCTGCTTACTAATTTGGCCTTTTGTTTTCGTTGCGTTTTTGTAACCTTTGTTATTATTTCCGTATAGTTTTTGGTACTTACAGCTGCAATAGCGCAAAAGGAGCTACGAACCAGCACCAGGATATTATGCCCATCCTCGTGCTTGCACTCGCTTCTTGCTAGTTTTCATGTCCTAGTTTTAGCATTTGTATCCCGCCTCGTTTTTGTTATTTCTACGTTTTTGTTATTTCTTTTTGTGGCATTGTGAGCGGACTTTGTGTTAGTGTGTACGTCCGTCCGTGCCATTGTAAATGCGGCTCGATTTGCCGCCTTGCGTTAATGAGAAATTATGTTATCGCACTGTTAAGCACTGTCACTGTGAGTAGCTGTGTATGTGTGTGTGTGTGTGTGTGTAAGAGCGTTTTTGTGTTGTTTTTACATTTGGCGTAAATTGGCCAACATTTAGGGGATTAATTGCCGGCTGATGCTGATGCCAACTGATACGTTAATGGGTGATAATGCGTTAGATCTAGGACTGCCAATGTGCATAAGAAAATTACAATCATGTGGATTATTGTTAACACAATGGAAAGTTATGTGTGTGTTGGGTCTGACGGTTTAGTTATGTTTATTATTGTCCAAATATTTAAAGTACTGACAACAGTTTTTAAAGTAAGCCAACAGACAACTGCAAGCAAAATTCTGTTAGTTAACATTTTGCAAGAGCGTACTCAGGCCGCTGTTAAAGCGCGCTCTCAACAAACAACTCGCTCTCTCTCTCTCTTGCTAGTAACAGCTGTTGATGTTAATGTTAAGCAAAGAGACGCACAGCATCAACGTTTAACATCAACAAATCCCCAAATGGCAAAGCCAACAACAACGAGCAGCAACAGAGTCCTGACCTGGCGAATGCTGCTGATTGCGTATACGCCACCGAGGCACGATGACGAAACTTAATGTAAACGTGTCTTTGGTTTAGTTTCATTTTAGCCGGTGGCACGCGTGGTACGTTTAACGCATGTGAGCATCGCAAGTGTATTCGAGTTAATAAATACATTACTAACTGAGGTGACAACTTGTAAACTAATTTGTGCTTGTTTGTGTTAATGAAATACGATTAACAGAAAACTTAATGATTTTAATAAATAAACAATTGCTCAATTCTAAACAAAAAAATAAAGAAAAAAATAACAAAAAAATAAAATAAATTATTGCCTAAAACACAAATATCAAATAGTTAATTATAGAAAATATAAAATCATGTTAAAAATTAGTTACCAGCACTTAATTTAATGCAAAATATGGCACGTAAAAACGTAAAAACTTTTCAACTTTAAAATAATAAAACGCAAACAAATTATTTAATATAATAATAAATACCAAAACTATTTACAAGGCCTACAAAACGATTTTGTACTAATTAATTTCATTAATTAAACGGCTTTAAATATGGATAGTATAAAAACGAATTATTTTTCAAAATGCCACAAAAGAAAATAAGCGAAAGACCTCAGCAAATCGTTTTATTTAAATAAATATTTAAATAAACAATCAAAATGAATTGCAATTCAAAATAATTTAAATTTTAACATCCAATTAAAATAGTTATTAAACATTTTAATGACATGGTGAATAATTAAGCGAAAAAATATTTTGAATAACGAGAAGTGATAGGAAAGAATGCAAAAGATAACTAAATAAAAATCATAATGAAATGGTGAACATTCAAAGTGACTATTTTGAATTTAAACAATTTAATGAAAGTGATCTTCAGCAATTATATGATAGTAAAAGTGATTTCAAAAAATTGTAAGATAAAACTAAATTATTTTTTGATTGGACAAAAAATATTTTTAAATATATTTTATGAGGTTGAAAGAATTTAATCATCATCATCAGAATTAAAACATCATTGGATTTCTGCTTAGAAAATTCTACTGATAATAAATTATATGTTGCTTTGCTTTTTTAATATGCTAAAGATGATTTATATCAATCAAGCCTTAAAGCCCTTTTTTAGACCGTGTTTAAAGCTTTAGTAGCTAAATCTGTGTAACTTTTTATCATATTCCATAAGCAAAAGTCACTAAGCCCATAACAACAATGTAGGTCAGTTCTAAACAGATAATATGCAGGTATAAGTTTCTGGTTTTGTATTACTTAACTCGTTGTATGTTCTGAATTGTTGTCCGTGTACGAAAAATGTTTCTTAAGCAGTTTTTCCTAAGCAGCTTAAAAACTTAAGGACATTTTATTATTTCACTTAAATAATATTATTATTAGTTTATGGCATTTTATTTTATTATTACTTTAATCTGATACAAAAATAACTTTTAAAGACAGGCTAAATTTATATCCTATCCTTAATCTGCTCGACATGGTTATCTTTTCAGAGCCAAAAATCTTTCCTTTTTTAAAATAAAAATTCAATTTGAAATAGTTAAGAAATAATTATAATTAAAATTTTACCGATAACCGATTTTATTTGTAGCAAATATTAAAATTTTGAAAAAGCAAACTTCTATTTAAAAATTATTTTAGTAATTTATTTAAACATAATTTGCAAAAAAAAAATTGCATAGAATTGATTACCTTTCTGAGAACTATTTTTTTTAATTATACAAACATAATTCAAATATAATAAAAATTAAATTAAATTAAAAAGTTTCCAGAAATTGTAAAAATAAAAAAAGTTTTCTCTTAATCTTCAAAGTATTCACAATTAGAGCCAAAGCACGTATTCATACGCTTGATCCTATCATCCATACACTTCTGGTAAGCCTGGGATGGCATTGAGTTCCTTCTTCGAATTTTTTTTGATGATCTCAATGATGTCAAAACGCTTCCCTCTTAATGGGAATTTGAGTTTGGGAAACAGGACAAAGTCACACGGTGCCATATCTGGTGAATATGGAGCCTGAGCGACCACATTTGTTGAGTGTTTGGCCAAAAATTCCAAAATAATTAGTGTAAAAAATTCAACGTTTTTGGCACGAGTCGGGCCGCGACGCGTTTCAAATCTGAAATCTGTTCGGCTGATCCATATGAGATACCAAGGTCTGAAGTAATTTGACGAATACTGACACTACGATTTTCGAGCACAATTTTCTTCAGTGCATCGACGTTTGCTTCGGTATTTGATGTTGAAGGACGACCGGGCCGAGGCAAATCAGTGACGTCTTCTCGACCCTCCCTGAACAATTTGTACGATTCGTATGCCTGTGTTTTGGACATACAGTCCTCAGTGAAAGCCTTTTGCAACATCTTAAGCGAATCGGCACACGAAAATTCTTTCGCAACACAAAATTTTAAACAAACTCCTTGATACACGTTTTTTCCATTGCAAAAATCGAAGAGCGTCCTTTATTCGACTAACAACAACAGCTGCCCAACCAATACTAATAAGGCAAATCGCGCTCAAATTATGACAAGATGTCAAACACAGTCCTACCAACCTAATAAAAAAAGAAATATAACGATTCATTTTGCGCGCGCCTTTTAGTTCGAAATTTCCAAAAATTATTTGATATAGTTTGGTCACACTTAAAGCGATAAACCTGCTGCCGTTAGAGATAAATTATATTAATGATCTTCGATCAAACAAAATGATTTCGATGCAGAATTTTATAATTTTTCTAAAATGCTTAAAATTGAAAAATTTTATTTATTCCCATACAGTTTGTCATGCAAAGTTAGATTAGGTTAGGCCGGCAGTTCAGACTGACGTCCCAATTCACTTACACCAAGGATAGGCCCGTTGCGATATCGCTAGAGTGAGCAATTTCACCACTCTTTCCCACTTGACAGCTCCCGTATAATAGGTGAGGAAGCCATCCGGCTGCCTGAATAAACCTTAAAAGGCATTTTGAACTCTGTTCAGAGAGCTGAGATAAATCTTTAAGAAAGTATGACTTTAGAAACCTAATTCTTTTACTGCCAGTCCAGGGCAATGACAGAAAAAGTGTCCTCCTCATCGCCACAGCTTCTACAGAAGTCATGGTGAGGAGTATTCAACCTGGATGCTTGGTTTTCCACCAAAACTGGGCTCTATTCAGACAGCAAACTTTTTTGGTTCTTTTGCTGCAGTATGTTGGCCAAGTTTTCCGCGATATTCTACACGTGCTCGATGTCCGATTCTACGTTTTATTTGCATATAGATCGAAAAAGTTTCATATTCTGAGTTTGCAGCAGGCCATGGCTATACCCAGACCCTTCTGTCTTTAAGGATGCTGGTAGTTGCTTGTCTAGCCAGTTCATCCGCATTACAGTTACCCTCGAAGTCCCTATGGCCTGGGACCCATTTGAGGTGAATTGAAAACTGCTCAGCCATCTCCCCAAGAGACAAGCGGCAGTAATTCACTGACTTCATACACGAATTCATCGAAACTAGGAACTTAATAGCCGCTTGGCTTTCCGAGTAGATACAAATTTTCTTATTTCGAACTTGTAGAATTCTTATTTTTTATTAAAGCCTCCCGGAGTGCAGTGACCTCTGCCTGAAAAACAGTGCAGTGGTCCGGGAGTCGAAAAGCAGTTCTAATATTGAAGTCCTCAACGTAGACGCCTCCGCCTACAAGGGCGTTCAGCTTGGAACCGTACGTGTATACCTTTATGTAGCCCGCTGGGCCTAGTGCACTTGTATTCCACTCCTCCCTGGTTGGAATATAGGATCTACAATTAGTTATGAAAGGTTCTTGCGCTATGCGGTCATGCAAAGTTACTTTTTACTCAAAAATTTTAAAATTTTTTAATTTTATATTGTTTTTAAATTTTAAATATTTTTATTTTCTTAGTTTTCTATTTATTTTTGAAATAAATCTCATATAAGCCATCCATACACCCACCAAAATAAAATCACATCCGCGTAGCGTCCATCCAAAGATATTTGATAAAAATAACACTAACTAAAGCGTATTATGTGATATAAATAAATAGTACGCACAATAAAAATAAATTAGGACACACAAAAAGCTCCTTTCCGGCAAATTCTTTTGCTGCTGTTTCCTCTTTTGCTGCCAATGCCAAGCATCAAATGCTTCAATTTCGACATGGGACGTCTGCTTCATAGACAGCGTTTAGTTAGAACGAGCTAGAAAGAGGTTCCAAGTCCGAGTGGGTTAGAGTGACAGAGAGAGCACAGCACGGAACAATCGTAGAATTGGAATTGTGTTAAATCATTTACACTTCCGTTGCTGTTTTGTTTGTGCAATCAATTTAATATTATTTACGTTTCTCTGTTATCCTAGCAGCCAGGCAAGCAGGCCGGCAGGCAGGCAGCTTCGACAGCTTCAGCTCCTAGCTCCTTAATGTATACAATTCATTCGTCCAGAACATTACATTTGTTTAACATTTTCGTTAACGCTTCATTGACTCGAATCGACTCACTCGTAGCTAGTTGCCATTATTTATAAGCGTCTTCTACTTTGCCATTCACCATTCAACATTTGCCATTCGTCCGCCATTCAGCATTTGCCATTTGCTTTCAAGTCGTTCGTATCTGTTTTGGCCATTGGCCTTGACAGTGACAACATTTAAATCATTATTTTCTACACAATTCTATCTCGGCTCTGCAAATACCAGCACACTCCCACACCCAAAAGCTACCAGCTCATAGCTTCAGCTAGGAAGAAGGCGGCGCCGCACGAATCCTTTCAATTTCTAAGCGCGTGTCGAGCATTTGTAACTTGGCGCTGCGTGTGTTTGCATGCGCCTCTCTTTCTTTGTATGCGTATCTGTGGGTGTTTGTTTGTATCTGTGTATCTGTGAGTGGCCATATGTACAGCTTTAACGCCCGACTAAACACCCGTATAAATAAATTTTGGTTAATGCCGAATGGCCTCAAGCGTAAAAGAAAGATGAGGTTAAGGCAGCAAAAAAAGGAAACAGCGGTAAGCAAATGGAATACCAAAATGGACACACACACACACGCACACATACACTCATACTTATGTATAGCCAACTAATGCTAGTGGCTCACATAACTTAACCTAACCTCACATAACATATCAAAACAGGATTTTCCACTACGCTCGCTCATAAAAAAAACAGGAAGAAAAAAGCTGAGTGCTAGAAAATATTTAAAGCGCTACTACTACACATGGTAACCCTTTGTATGTGTGCATCATTTTAATACCCTGCACCTAAGGAGCAAGGCGTATCTTTAGTTAAGACAGAAATAAATTATGTGTAAATGCTAGAAGTAAACGAGTCAAGAGACAAGAAATAATGGGCAATAAAATATAAACAATTGGAACTAAAAAAAAGTATTTAGGCATATATATATACTAGTGAGACCGCCAGAAGTTGACTTGCCCAAACTGTTTGAATACTCCTAAAGTTTATAAACATCGTAGGATTCTCTAGTAAGACAATCATAAGATTTTTGTTTAGTATGATTGCGTATATCTCACGAGCCAATACACACAAACACAGAATAGGCTTAAAACCTCCGTATTAACAACCTTAAACACACACAAAACCGATATTCACAAAAAAGCGCATATCTCACAAACCAATACACTCAAACACATCAAAATAGGCTTAAAACTTCCGTATTGACATTCTCAAACTAACGAAAAAATCTGGTTTGAAATTCATCGAAGCGTTCATGAGAACACCCGTAACACGTTATACATAAGTTTCTTTTATATAACATAGCTATATATATTTGTATCATACTTTTTTCAAGGACCAAAACAACTTTTTAGAATTATGCAAATTTGTTAGTAGCTGTATGCTAAAGTCTTGTTCTTTGATTGCTTTCAGTTTGTTAACCCGTTCATATTTAAGAATTATTATTTTTAAAGTAAGAACTTAAAATTTAATTAATCGCATATTTTGCATTAAGATCAGCTAGACACTGTAGGAATTGTGTTTTTGCTTTTGAAAAATCCAACTGTAGAATTAAATGTAAAAGTTTCGAATAGTTTTCCAAAATTCTACTCTATAGTGAGTCCCAACAGATTTTAACTATCTGGGCTCTTTTAAGGTATATAGATTTCAAAGAAAATGCATGAGAATTATGTGAAAAAATTTCATTCAGCCATATCTTAGCCTCAAATTTTGGTAATCCGCTGCACCACGTTTAAAAAAAATTATTTTGGAGCCAAATTTAGTATTTATACACGTTGAAGTTTGTTGAGATAAACTTTATACATTTTTTTATTTTATTTTTTACAGCAAAGATATTAGCTATATGAGGGCGAGATTCGATCTATGGATCGTCTATATAGGATTTTTTTTTTTGATTTTCCCGACGTTATTTGTGGTATTTTTTACTTACATTTTATTCTTAGCATCTATATAGGTGTTTTTTTCTGAAATTTTCTATTATCCTGACGTTATTTGTGGTATTTTTTTACTTAAATTTTACACTTAGCATCGATCTACGGATTTTCTATATAGGTGTTTTTTTTCAGAAATTTTTTACTATCCCGGCGTTAATTGTGGTATTTGCTTACTTAAATTTTATTATTAGACAAACCGTTCAGTGTTAGATTCCCATCTCCTGAAGATTGGGACAACGGTATACCAGACTGCAATAGCAAGATTGCCATTTTTACGGACGGATCTAAACTCAATGATCAAGTGGGAGAGGGAGCCTATTAGGAATCGTTGAACATTCACGAATCCTTCCGCTTATCAGATCATTGCAGTGTTTTCCAAGCAGTAGTCTTATCTATAATGGAAAGTGTTCTCTTAACTAAGAACCGTGTTTTAACCAAAAGGGAAATTCTGTGTTCTGAAGATCTGTTCTAACATTCAAAACAGTAATGGAATGTTACGAGCTTTTAAGAGATGCTACTAAATACTTCACTATAAATTTGCTTTGGGTACAAGGCCACCGAGATATCGTTGGCAATTGCAAGGCAGATGAACTAGATAGACGGGGTTCAACGGTACCACGTCAACCGGATAAGGCTTTGGTATCTATACCACTAGCAACGTGTAAATTGTTAATAGATAGAAGTATTACTAATGATGCAAACAATGGAAGGGAGCAAACTAATACCTTTCTTATTAGTAGGAAAACCTGGCCGCAATGGAACTTGAATAGAACTCAGCAGAGTAGACGTAAGAGCCACGATAGGGGCTCTCACGGGGCATTGTCTTATTGGTAGACACGCCAATAGATTGGGTGTGTCCCATTTTGACTTGTGTAGAAGTTGTCAGGAGGCAGAAGAGGATGAAACAGTTGAGCACCTCCTGTGCGGATGCATGCACTATGCAGGAGGAGATTGAATACACTGGGTTCCGAAACTTTTGGGAACATTACTGAAAATCAGAATAAATAAAAATAATTCGTTTATTAAATCGAGAGGTTGGTTCAAAGAGGATACAGTAGAATAGAGGACTGACTCAAGTTGCATCACAACGGGCCTTTCATAGGCCTAGTAGGTGTGTCGGAATGGCAACCACTTCTACCAACCTAACTACCTTACTTAAATTTTTAATATTAACTTCAGATTATTAATTTAAAAAATATCATTATTATTATATTAACAATTTCTTTTGTTTGAAGATTATTTTTGTTTTAAAACTAATGGCCTTGAAAAAGACTACTGTAAAGATAACCTTGGCTGACACCATTTATTTTTTTTTAATCTATGCGATTCGTGACGTACGATTTTTTTTCCCCAGCTTGCTCAGCTATTATCAACAGCTGGACGATGAGGGTAGCACAAACTGCACGTCGCAGCGACGTATCGTTATCTAGTACGTGATTTTTTATTTGTTTAGATTAGACTGGGACTCACCCAAAAGACAACACATAATTGCTGGTTTATAAGAGGCGAATGTATCATCAGATCGGAAAAGTAAAAACAACTACAACCAACAATGAAGATTTTAGTACCAAAAAGGATAAATTCAAAAAATGATTTAAAAAAAAAATCCGGACACATTCGCGCATTAAACAACGTACGTTACTTTTTATCTTGAAACGGCATAAAAAAAAAACATAATTCTTCCAATATTTGTAGATGTATTGAAAAATTTACCGAAGGATTAATCAAAATTAATTAAAATTTTTTGTTGCATCTATATTTTGTTGAATTTGTCCGATTTTAAATCACAAACGCAAATAAGGTTACGAGGCATATCTCTTAAATTACAGATCAAACTATTAAACGGTGTTGATTAAAGGCGCAAACTTCTATTATGGCTAAAAAATGCTCATTATTTGTGATAGTACTCAGATTTATAAGCCTCGACCGGTAACTAAATTTAGAATTGTCTTAATTTTTCCACTTTCTATTATTTTGTTCACTTGTAAAACATTTGAACGAATTTTTTGAGTTTACTGCTAGCGCCATCTATTATAAAGGCTCCGTATTGGTCTTAAACAAAATGGCTGTTCTTGCTGCTGGCGCCATCTATATGTCAATTTCTTAAAGTGTGACCTCCAAAATGGGAAGAAGACCAAACAATTTATTGCCCTCAAAATTTTGAATGTGCTTGTTTTTATGTGAAGTTTTAGGAATGTAGTTAGAAAAAAACGTTTTCTCTTTAGATATTTTTTATTTTGTTCAAGAAAGCTGTCTTCGGCTTGTACAGGATGTCCAGCGGTTATCTATATTTTTTACCATTCTATTGATCTTCTCCGGTTGTTGTAATAATTTTCGGATTTGCGAGTTAATCGAGAAAAGAAATTACTATACGACTTACATTAATTTAAGATTATTGTTTTATGCAGTTTGTGAATTGGTGTTCCAAGCTCAGGCAATGGGTGACTTTTATTGTAATAATTTTAAGTCCAAACTTTTTTTTTTTTTAATTTTTTTGTTTTTATCCTTTTTTTGGGTAGCCTTATAGCCTTTTGCTCTATACTTCTTACCTAGTATTATTATTTAAAATCTGAGATTTTGTTTTAATGGATGGCTATATATCCGAATATAGATATAGATAGATAGATATATATAAAAAGTTATATCTATTTCATTTGTTGCACAGCGGAATCTCTAGTAAGATTCAAAACTTCCAAATTTCGGATGGTTTTAAAAATTTTAGCTTTATCCATGAGATTCCGATTAGTTATGCCCAGGCAGACATGGCTTAATCTATATACATACATATCTGTAAATATAATATATATTCAGGGCATAGCCAGATCTACCGATTTGTAGAGCATTTGATGCATATTATAGTCGGATTTTGGCCGACTCTTACCATTGCGCTTATTTTGTGTATTTCTAGTGCAACCATAAAATATGTTAACGTGGCCATATTGTGCAGAAACCCAATTGCAATACCAAAGTAACACCAAGCAGCAGCGCAAGCCAAACTGGTGTCAGGACATGTAGCTGCTAACCAAACATTGCTTACGTTTTGATAATATATAATAATAATAGCAACAACAACAAGTTCTAATAAAATACATAACATACTACAAAATATATATAAAAAATATCAAAAAAAGTATCACAAAAACTATTTGGTGTTGCATGTTGCATGCATAAGAGGCAATACGCCCGCAGACGGAGCTAAATTTTCCATGCCGGAGCACCGTGAGCTTATTTTATGCGACCAGCACAGCCAATGTGACCCAGTTAAGAGAATGTGCTGGCAGCAAACAACCAAGACCACGAACACAACCATGTCTATGACCAGGAGCAAGACCACAAAAACCGTCAGCCCGCCGCTAACGCCGCCAAAACAGACGCCATCAACCCCCGCAACGTCGATGAGGATTATCAATTTGCTTGGCATTTTAATGGAGTTTAGAAAGATGCGCCTGCAGCCCAGTCCGGGCATGATCATCATTCTGGCGCTGCTCATATTTTTTCCGGGTAAGTTAAATCCTTTAAACAACAGTTGCAAATATGAGTTATGAAATAATATTCAGTTATATTTACCGCATATTAAATTTTCCACGTATCAAGTAAATTTAATATAAAGGAGCCTGAAAATTATTTTTTGTTTGCTAATTTCTTCTGCGAAAAGGCATTTAATGCATTTTAAGCCAAGAAAACTTGATTACTTTGTCTTTGTGCATATTTAAGCAGCCAATTTCCACACAAGACATTGAAGCATTTAAAAATATTTAAGCCACATTTGTATGGTATCGAAATAAAAGCTTAAACAAATGCGAGTATTGAATTCATGTTGTATAAAGTTTATTGAGTTAATACTTTGTGGCTCGTTGCAGTAGTTCAATTGAAATCAGATTTAATTGATAGATGATTTAACTTGAAAGCAATTTGTTACAAAAATAAATTTATGGCTTTTAAAAAGCACTCATAAGTGGATTTATAAGTACTTAGTTTTTATTTTGAGAATTTGAGCTGGAAAACAATCATATTCTCAAGCACTGTGGAATGAAATGGTGGGTGGCTTTAATAAATTTGGCACAGACTTTAAAATTTTGTCAGAATTTAAAAACATAAAGAATATGGTAATTCTGTTATGTCAAACACATAGAGAATTGTGCGCCCAAAATCTTTAAAAATGTTATTTGTAAGAAACCCATTTTAGTGACCTTTGATCTTGAATATATAGAGACGGGTTCATGATACTATTAGTTCTAAAATTAATCTTAAAATATGATATGGAGAGAAGTTTGGGTAATTTTTCTGAATAAGGGAGGAAATAAACTCCCGAATCTCCCAAATTATACAGACCGATCAGCCTTACTTCTTTTATGCTAAAAACCATAGAAAAGATTATAGACTGCTAGCTAAGTGAAGAGGTTATTTGTAATACTCCGCTATCAAAATGGCAATTCAACAGTCACAGCACTCCACACAATTGTTCAAGTTATCGAAAAGGCGTTACGCCTAAAGGAAGTTGCCTTATGCACATTTATGGATATTGAGGGGGCTTTCGATAACTCAAAATTGCACTATTAAGCATAGGAGCACATCCAGCGATAGTAAAATGGGTAAGCAATAGGCTAAACCATAGACAGATCACAGCATCACTAGGACAAATTGAACTTAGCTTAAAAGCTGTAAAAGGATATCCGCAGGGGGGAGTACTCTCACCTCTGATATGGTCCTTGATAGCTGATAACCTAATTCAGACCCTTAACAATAAAGGGTACAAAAAAATCGCATATGCAGACGACATATCTGTAATTATCACAGGCAGACGCCTTAGACATAACTTGGGAATGGTATAGGAAAGAGAGACTGCCAATCAATCCTACAAAAACCACCTTTGTCCCATTTACAAGAAAAAGGGCGTTTCACACCCCAACATTAACAATAAATGAGACAGAGGTACCCCTAAAGGAAGAAGTAAAACATCTAGGAATTATCCCGGATAAAAAACTCACTTGGGGCGCACACCTTGATTCCGTAATCACAAAAGCCAAAAGAAACTTCTGGACTACGAAACAACTTCCTGGGGTCTGAGCCCCAAAATGACGTTCTGGATCTACACACAAACGGTCAGACTCATCATACTATATAGGGCATTGGTATGGTGGGAGAAAACCAAACAAGCCGCAGCTATATTAAAACTGAGCTAACTATAGAAGCTAACCTGCCTAAGCATCACAGGGGCTATCCCAACTGCTGGCATGGAAGCACTACTAAACTTACCTCCGCTACACATAGCAATACAGGAAGAGGCTGCAATGCAAACACTCTCAATCCACTTTAAAGAAAAGCTCAAACCAGGAAACCTGACCGGTAAATCCTTAAAGGGTCGGCAACGCAACATGCGTGACCCAGGCTAATGACCATATATTGTACTCAACTTTACCAAGATATACATACATTTTTCCATCAAGAGAGAAATGGAATGTTAACCTAATCTCGTTTCATGACGACTCACAGAAATGGTGTATAGATGGATCAAAAACGCTCCAAGGGGTAGGAGCAGGAAAGTAGTGTGCCCCACAGAGTACACAAATCAATCACCTTAAGCAATGTCACCACCATTTTCCAAGTGGAACTGTACGCAATTATGGAAACAGTGGAGCTTATATCTAAAAGAGAACTCAAGACAGTTAAGATCAAAATACTCTCAGATAGTCAATTAGTCCTCAAAGCACTAAAGAGCTACACATTTACTTCCAAAGTCCTTATAGACTGCAGCAATGCACTCAACCAACTGGCCACCCACGACCAAGTCTCCCTGATATGGGTGCCCGGCCATGAAGGACATGAAGGTAACGAATAGGCGGACCTTTACGCCAAAAAAGGGGCGGAAAATCTATTTATAGGTCCATCTCCCTGTTTTGGCTTCAACAAAAACCATACAAAACATAAGACAAAAAAATTGACTCGATAAAAAGTCACAAAATATTGACCTTGACGGCCTCCACCACTCCATATCGGATTCGCATACATGCAGGTTCTGCTGTGATTTCTTTAATTTTAAAAAATAAATTAATTTTTTGAAGTATATTCTTTGAATATTAAATTAAATTGGTTTTAACATTAAACAATGTTTTTAAAAATTTTAAAAAAAAATTTCAAAATTAAAAAAAAATTTTCAAATAAAAATAATTTTTTTTTTTCAATATTCTACATTTCATGGAAAAAAATGTCCGTCATTATCTTTATTCGTTTAGAAATTATGGCTTTTCATAGAAAAATCTAGAAATTGAAAATCCAATTTTCAGCTACATATAAGTCGATATTATTGCTACTATTGGCTAGAATCTCTACTATTAAAAAATTAAATTAAAATCGAAAAGGTCGCGGAAAAAAGTGTCCGCTTCACTTAGTTTTGCCGATATCTATTAAATTCAAACTTTCTTCTGCTCCTCCCAAAGAAGCCATACTATACATTTTATTAATCCAAATTCTTAATATGACATCATTAATAAATGGAAACAAGCTTCTTTCAATGAAAGCTTATATTTTCTGACTTATACACAGTGCAGAAGTCAGCGTATTTGTAAATTTTTGTTACGCCTCAAACTGAATTCATACGTTGTAGATTCTTCAGTTTTTACCCCACCAATTTTCACTCATAGCGGCTGACTTTTTCAGAATCCCCAAATAAAACGTTTACAATAAATATTATATGAAAATCCTATAGAAATGCTCGCAGAGACCGACGCCATAAATATAAAAAATTTCATATAAAGCAGCTCTCCTTGATAATAGACTGTCATTCAAACCACATATAGAAAGCACAGTCAAAAACTGATGGCTAAAAATGGCCAACCTGGAGATACACTATCAAGATCTGGGGTATGGCGGCTCTCTCGAATCGCTCACGTATTCAGACACCACAGAACAGGGCCTTACGCCTTACCCAGTAAGTGAATGGTATGTAAGGAATACAACCTTGCACCACGACCTCAGATTGGAGACCGTCGATTTCCAGATAAATAAGCACACAATCCGCTACAACGAAAGGCTAAAAGACACCAAAATAGGCTGGCAAAAGGGCTCCCCAACGAAGATCCAATAAAAGAGCTTAAAAAATTAAGTTTTAAAAATCTGCTCCAACAAGCGCTGAACTGAAAGAAAATGAAAAGAAGACCGACGGACCAAATCATTGCCTCTGATTGATAGGACTCCTTGATGCTTCTAAGACATCTCTAGCTAAACAAGCTGGATTGGCGACCATATAATAAGAAACCTGCAATTCATAAAAATAGGTCAACATGTTTTAGTTTTTGGAAAGCTAGGGTAATTTCCGAAGTAATTCGCTGCATAGAATTGGCCCATCACGAGAGGATTTTGAGATATAACATAACCTCAAATGTACCCGAAAATCGCCGTTTTTATACCCTGTAGGTACAAAGAGTATACCAGATTTGTGCAAAGTATGTATTGGCAGAAGAAGGCGTGGCAGACCCCAAGTCCTTTATACCAAAATACTAACCATAACCTCAGAGCGATTGAGGCATGTCCTTATGAACGCCCAAATCTCCGAGACTATAAGAGCTTGAAACACCAAACTTTTCCAGATGGATCGCATATTTGCTGAGCAGATAAAGTTGATTGAATTTCGCGGGTTTTAGTCACACCGTATTATATTTTCATATGATATTTAATAGAGCGATGCAATACGGTCTCATATAACTGTCTGTCAAAAATTATCTCTATCGTAGAAATACAACAAAAGTTATAGCCAATAATGTACATATATTACCTCCCCTTACCAATTTTGGACTAAACCGTAATTTTGGTATTAATTTACCTAGAATCGCAATTATTTGTAAGCTAAGTAGTCCTAATGAACAAATCCAAGTCCAATGCTGACCTCCTACCCACCGCAACCGATTAAGCGATTTTCACCCAAACACCTCAACATACTTACTTGAAACTTGCCTCATATACTTTAAATAGCTTCTTTGACGTAACTTTCGATTTTTATCAAAATCTGTACAAACTTAGGGAATTTTAGGTATAAACATCGTTTTACGCAACAACAAAATTCCAATTGGAAAATTCTTAAAAAGAATATGCAACAACAACAAAATTTTAACTTTTATTTATAAAAGTTGAAAGAATATATTTCAAAACCACAGCTTTGCGCAAAAAATCGTTCTAAATGTATAAGTAGTCTCAACTTAGTAGAGAGACCTCAAAAATGTTATTAAAAAGTTGTTCATGTAGGAGAGCAGTATGGAATATGGTGTACCAGTCCCAGCGAGCTCGATAAAGGTATACACGGACGGTTGCAAGCTAGACGACCGTGTAGGTGGAGGCGTCTACGTTGAGGATTTCAACATTATAACTGTTTTTCGACTCCCGGACCACTGAAGTGTTTTTCAGGCAGAGATCACTGCAATCCAGGAGGCTTTTTAAATAACAATAAGAAACACACAAGTTCGAAATAAGAACATTTATATCTATTTGGACAGCCAAGCGGATATTTAGTCCCTAGTTTCGATGACTTCGTGTATGAAATCAGTGAATAACTGCCTCTTGTCTCTAGGGAAGATGGCTCGAGCAGTTTTCAATTCACCTCATATGGGTCCCAGGACATAGGGACTTTGAGGAAATTGTATTGCGGATGAACTGGCTAGAGAAGGAACTACCAGCATTCTCCTTCAAGACAAGGAGGCTCTCCGTGCAATCTGCATGGCCAGCTGTAAACTAATAATACGAAATTTCTTCGCTCTCTGTTCAAATAAAACGTGGAATCGGACACGAACACGTGTAGAACCTCGCGGCAACTAAGCCGACATACTGCAGCAAAAGAGCCAAAACACTTTGCTCTCTGTCACTTCTTCTGTCACTGCCCTGGACTGGACAGTAAAAGATTTAGGTTCCTAAAGTCACACTTTCTAGACGATTTATCTCAGCTTTCTTTAAAATGCCTTTTAAAGTTTATTTAGGCAGCCCGGTGGCTTCCTCACCTTTTATAGGGGACCTCTAAAGTGGGGAAGACTGGTGATCTAGCTCAATCTAGCGGTACCTCATCGGGCCTATCCTTTGCCTAAGTAGGACTGATGTCCCAACTGTCGCCCTAACCTAACCTGTTCATGTTATTTATTAACGAACAGAACGAAAATTCTTTGCTTGCGACAGATAAAAATTTTTCAAAATATGGAAAAGATTATAAAAATTGTATCTTCTTTTGCAATTCTATCAAAACTTTGCAGATAGATTTTGAAACACATAAAACATAACTATCTACAACAATATATAGCGTATTAGATTACTTATCAGATCAGCGGAAATCCGTACCATGGGAAGTTCAGCAGCTATCGAAATCCATAAATAACAAATGAAAACTGTCTCTCGATATTGGTTTCACTTCTAAAGCCAACTAAATTATTTCGCAAATGTGCAACATTTTTGTTTAAATTTCACAAATCACATATATTATGGCTCCTAGATTTTATCAACCAAAGCCGAATCCGGTTTAGCAATTCATTTGAAATGTTTTTAAAAATATGTCAACAAAAAATTTTTTAAATTTTTCTGTTAAGTTCCCCAAACCACTACACACAGCACACCACATAAGTGGTCGTAGAATTTGCTTTATGTGAAACAAATTTCAACTATGTATTTCAAAAATGCTGACAAATATTTCACAAATATATAGAATATTTATTTATTTTTATTTTCAGCAGTATTTGTCTAGTTCTCAAATAAAGTTTCATATGCAATTCAATCTATGGCAATGAACTAAAGTTACTTAATATAAAACAATTTGTAGCAAAACAATTTCTCACAATAAAATCGAGTTAATTAAAATACCTATCAACAAAAAAGTAATGAAAACAATAAACGCTTTGAACCAAAATTGTTCAAAACTCTGCAAATACCAAAAAGTGACTCTTAACCTTTTCAGCATTGAACAAAATTCGATCAATTTGCTGCAGAGAAAAATGTTCAAGTGGTGGCAAAAAAAACGGTTACAATATGTTTCAAATGTTGCAAATGTTTCAAAATGTGGGCTGGCAAGGACATGTTGTGTAGCTGGCACTTTAAATCCAGCTCAAAGCTAACAACTTTGCCTTTTAGCCAACATTGAGTCCTTTTTTTTTGCGCTCGACAATTGGCCATGAAAGTGCTGCACAATACCAAAGGGAGAGGGCGCCACGCTGCTTCAGGAGCTTTGGCTGTGGCAACAATGAAGCCAGCCAGCAACAATAACAAGCACAAGTAAAGCAAGCCAAAAACAGCATATAAAATAGAAATAAAAATATAAGTAAAAGTATATATAAAAAATAAATAAAATATAAAAAATAAAAAAAATAGCAGCTAGCAATCAAAACAACAAAACACTATGGAATAAACTCGCTCGCTGCTGGTCTGCTCTCAAGTTGAAAACTTTTACTTTTGTTTAATCAAATTCTGCATCAAGTGGAGCTCCATTGAATTTCTGTAACAAACTGACTTGCCCTGCCCCAACCCCAGCCCCATCCCCATTGGCCTTGTGTGCCACCTCTTAATGCCCTAAGCCAGCGCACCACTTTTCGCACCCTCCACGATATTGTTGTTTTGTTGGCTTCCCAACAACTTGCTTGCTTGCGGTTCCGATAAGTTCGTTTGGAACTCCTGCTTTTCCCACGAGATCCGGATGCCACTGGTTAGCCGCCAAACTTGCACGCTTGACTTAAACGCTTAGCAACAATTATTACGCAAGTTACGGCCCTGTCAGGATGGCCTCCGAGGCCGGCCGGACTCGCTCGCTCGCTTCCTCGCTCATCATCATCTGCGCTGTGCCCGTGCGCTGCTTATCAACGCCATCTTGCCAGTGGGCTGACTGCTTGGCAGTCACAGTGGCATCAATTTGACGAGATTGTCCAGAGTGTCCAGAGCTGTCGTGTTGAGTAGAGATTACATGCCCAAGGGTGAGCTTCAGCCAATTTTCATCATCAACAACATGCCCATCATAATTACGAAAAGTGTCGAATTGTTGTTACCAAGACGCGGGGCGAAATGATAAAGATGATGATAACGCGTCGACATCAGTTAAGACCTGCTGCTACACTGCCAGAAAAAACGCACTGCCTTGCCACAATTTTTTTCGTGTTGTAAGGTAATTAGGTTACTAATGCGATTAGTTCAACTAGTGCAGGGCCAAATTGAAAATAAAGTAACTACGGGAGTTAATTGACTTGAGTTTAGTGAATGTTCATTAACCAGACCATTAAGTGTGCGTGATTTGCAAGCTGTTGCAGAATTGACTTAATCGATAAACGATAAACTAAAATTATCCAAGTTAGATTTGGGTTGTTCTGTGTTCTGAATACGATTTTAGTTCAGGCTTTCTAAATATTTGACAACTAAAGTTAAATCCGTTTTTGCTCTTATACCTTTTTCCTAACATGAAGTCCCTTTTGACAGCCCCTGAAGGTTTGTCTATAATTTTTTTCTTATTTCTTAATCGTAATCGTAATAAATTTTTTTGCGCCTAATCTCCGGAAAATAATTTTTTGCAGCTTTACAATATTTGTGTTAAATGATAATGGAAAAACTTTTGAGATATATTTAATATTATTTCACTGAGTTCAGTTTGTAACATGCGGAAGTGTGGCATATAGAAAGCGACTTCGAAGTTCCCTAAAGAAGATATATCAAGGAATGCTGAGATCTTAGAGATGGTACACTTTATATCAAGCAAAATTTCCTTTTATTTTACTAAGTTCAGTTTGTAACAGGCAGAAGTGTGACATATAGAAGGCGCCTTCAAAGTTCCCCAAAGCCGATACATCCCGAACCGCCTAGATCTTAGAGATGGTACTCGTTACATTAAGCAAATTTTTCTTTTATTTTACTGAGTTCAGTTTGTAACAGGCAGAAGTGCGGCATATAGCAGGCGACTTCGAAGTTCCCCAAAACCGACACATCCCGGTCCGTCTGACTGACTGTCTTTACGAATGTCTAGATCTTAGAGATACGAAGGGATTCTTGTTAACGATTCCCAAGAAAGGTGACGCCACAGATTGTAACAATTATAGAGGGATAACACTTCTTTCGGTTCCGAGCAAAAATTTAACGTCGCTGATAATGAACCGCATCCCTCTTGCTGTCGTAGGGTCGCTCCGGGAAAACCAATTTAGTTTTCGAAAAAACCGTTCCTGTACAGACTTAGTAAATACACTTCGCATCATCTTTGAGCAATGCAACGAGTTTTAATGCTCAATCTACGCAGCCTTCGTTGAATTTAAGAAAGCCTGAAACGCTCTTTTCTGTGGATCGCTTTACTTAACCGCGGCATGCCAGAAAAGATTATCAACATGATTAAAGCCACATACAATAACTTCACATGTAGGGTCAGTCACTCTGGTCTATTTTCTGATCCATTTTCAATTAAACTAGAGTTATGCAAGGATGCGCCCTATCGTCCTTACTCTTCGTGTTAGCTTTAGACGAGGTACTTAGATCTTCATTCACGGGGCGCAAAGGCTTATAATGGAGCCGGTTTAATCAGTTGGAAGATCTTGAATACGCAGATGATCTATGTTTATTATGCCATAAGTGCTCCGATCTCCAAGACAATCTTGAAAAAATCAACAACTGCTTGCGTAAAGTTGGATTGGAAATTAGATAGGTAATAGGTAAAAATCGAAAATCATGTGCAGCGGATACGCCGCGACTACGGATCCCAATATTCCATTACAGAATGAAAGGTTGAATAGCGTTCGATCCTTTGTGTATCTGGGCAGCGTAGTTGCCAACAGTGGCAGTGCGGACGAAGACGTCAAATCACGCATTTTCAAAGCGAGATCTGCTTTTACACAATTGGACCCCATATGAAAATCTAATCAATTTTCCACCAATGCAAAACTTCGCATATTCAACTCTAACATAAAATCTGTGCTCTTTAACGGATGCGAGTCCTGGAAAGAAACATTCAGCATAAATTCTTAGATTCAGGTGTTTGTTAACCGGTGTCTTAGAAGAATTCTGCGAATTTGGTGGCCCCAAAGAATCTCAAACAATGATTTATGGTCACGCACCGAGCAAACACAAGTAGCGTACGAGATCAAACGCCGCAAATGGAATTGGATAGGACACACAGCAAGACGACCAAATAACAACATCGCCCGGCAAGTTCTCCGATGGAACCCACAAGGTTCTAGACGTCCCGGGGCACCTGCTAGGACATGAAGGCAATCGAAGCAGGAATTCGAAAAGCCAATTATACATGGAATGGCGTCAATGTTAATGCGCATAACAAAGATTTAGATTTAAGTTGATTGTTGATGCTCTATGCTCTACTTACGAGTCCAGAATTCGTAGTAGTAGATCTTAGGGGTGGTAAACGTTATATCAAACAAACTTTCAGATTAAATATCCCGATGTATCAAGGGCTTAATTATGATTTTCAAAGCATCCCAGAAAAAAACAAAAGTTTTAGGTGGGTAATTCGTTCATTTATGAAGATATCGATGGAAATTTCCCAATCTCTACCAAAATTGATCAAAGTCAGCTGTGGTGGAGCGACTGGTTCAATGACATTTTTGGGGAAAATTTTGTTTGAATTTAATTTATTTATTAAGGTAATTAAATTTGCCAATCGAAATATTTTGAAAGTCCATTGGCAATGTACCGAATTTGATTGTAACTATATCATCATCTTATATATCATCTACGCCCGGATTTAGCATATTACATTATTTGTTATATCATTTTAAAAGAAATTATTAAAATAAAAACAAAAATTCGGAAAACTGTGATAAACATCATCAATAAAAAAAATTGCTGGAAATGCGATTTTCATTATGGTTTGTTAACATCTAATTATATTTTTTTATTTTTAATTAATTAATTTTAATTAATTTTAAATCCAGATAGTTCTGTGCTTATTTAAAAAATTCGTTCATGTGGAAACTGGAATTTTCTGATATAAAATTTTAAGCCCAGACTGTTTTTTTAATGTGTATTAAAAAACGTAATGTCTGTGAAGAAATGAATTTTCAATAAGAATAAATATTTTTTTCTCAATTATTTTTCAAAGAACTATTTAAAAAATGTTTATAAAAAAACACCAAATTATAAAAATCTTTAAAGTTTTATAAAAGTTATTAGTTCAGTACCATTTTTCCATACACTCATTGTGGTTTTTGCAAAACCAAACAAAAGAATTGGAATAGTTTTTAGCCCTTAAGCAAACTTGATATGAAACTATTTTTGTGTGCAGCACTGTTCGAGAGGATTTCCTTGTCAAAATAGCACTGAACTCTTTTTTGTTTTAAAGTTAACAAAACAAGGGATTACATTTAAAATAAAGTAAACTTTGTGTTTAGCTTAAGAGCAGGGAAAACTTGCTAAAAGCCGCACAAAGGTATATTGGCTTTATTTATTTCTGATGAATAAGGTGGGCGCTGTTCTGAAAAAGGATACTTAAACTTAAGTCTTAACAGCGAAAAGAGTTCCTGGAAAAGCTTGCTGTATTGATTTTCCTTCGAATTATGTCAGGCAGTTAAGTTTTAAAAAGCGAAAATTCTGTAGGCGGTATTTATTCATATATATCCTTAATAATATAGTATTTTTTATTATATGGTAAGTTCTTACAGGAAACAAAATATGGCTACAGTATGCTTATTTATAGCTTAGTCAAGCTAACTAAGTTTTGTTTAACATAGTTTTGAGTTGTTGTTTATTTTGCGCCTGTGGAAACTTAGTATCTCTACCATACGCATAGTTCCAAACTAAAACAAGAACTCATAACTTGGTTAACAACCTCGAAAAAGTTTTGTTAAGTGTAATGTAAGGCAAAAGGCGTTTTATTAACACATTTCCAACTAAAATGCCCGCTGGGCTTACTAGATGGATTTTAGTGTATATAGTACAAGTACGTTAGTAAGTCATCAGCTAGGAGTTTGTTTTTTTCTACTTCATACCCGGTAATCAAGGAATAGAAGGCGTGCTACTCATCACTTTCAGGATTGCAAAATGAACCTCATTGAAGCTTGTTTTTCACATAATCCAGATCTGCCACTGGCTTGACAAGCAGATCACGAACTTAGTTTTTTCCTTGAAATCGAAGAATACTGAAATCGCTTCCAGATATAGAGCCCACCTTCAACGAGCCCACTTGTTTCATACTCTCTCTAGGAGACTACTTATGCAACTTATGCTCTCACTCTCGTTTCAACAACATCCGCATAGTTACTCCTATACCGTCTTACGGTTACGTTAATAAAATTCGTAGTAATTTCAATGAAATGTTGCATGATGAGGCCCATTTTATGACTTTTTTCTCAACAAGACAGCCAAGTAATCCAACCATTCAGCAAGCACCCGCTCTTTCCGTCATCTCCGTCTCCGCTGTCTGTACGACACTCATTACGCAAAAACTTTTATTTTTCTGGGTATAGGCCGTATCGTTTGGTGGATTTGTTTTTGGCCTGGTCGCAACAACTGCTGCTGCCATTTTGTCTTTTTTATTTTTTTTTTACTTTGCGCATAATTTGTTTTTACATCGCGGTATGCTTGTGTGCACTCTTTTGTGTGTGGGTGTGCGTGTGTGTGTGTGTATCTGTGTGTTTACAACTTTTTAGTTTGGACTTTTTCGTTTTCGCGCTAAAGATTAAGCAAATTTTTGTAGCATACTTTTGTGCTGCCTTTTTCCTCCATCGTTTACGTTGTCTCTGTCATTTCTGTCGTCTGTTGCCTTCGTTGCCTTCTTTGCCGCTCTTATAAAATTATATTTTTTTGTTAATATTATGGTTTATTATTTTATTTTTTTTTTACGCTCGCTCTTCACTCTCAAGTAATTCACTTGTTTTATTGCAGTTTTTTATGCTGTTTTGATTTGTTCTTTCGTCGTTGTTGTCGCTTATTGTCCCCCCTCTTGGGGTTGTTTCTGTTCCCGGTTTGTTTATTTCATTTTTATACTTTTTTGACTTGCCGGCATCTGTCAGATGTTGCAGTTGGAGGATCCCTCTGAGTCTATCTCATCTGCACAATGGGCCGTATTCGCAAACCGCTTAAATTTTTAGTTGAAGTTAAATCAGAATTATCCGATGTACGATTATTTAATGAGGTGTTAAATAAAGTGGATTGAGAAAGAAATTTAAAGACATTTAAAGTGTCTGAATCTGATCGGACCCTATCAGTGCGGCTTCAGACCAGGTAACTCCAGCACAGACCAGATCTTCACTCTACGCCAAATCCTGGAAAAGACTCACGAAAAACAGATCGATACCCATCATCTCTTCATCGAGTCCGATGAGAGACCGCCTATACATCACCTTGTCTGAGTTCGGTATTCCTGCGAAGATGATTCGTCTTTGTAGAATGGCATTGAGCAGCACCATCAGCTCTATCAAGGTAGGAACGGACCTCTCCGAACCTTTCAATGCCGCTCGAGGTTTCAGACAAGGCGACCCTCTATCATGCGACCTCTTCAATTTCGTAATGGAAGGTGTTCATCGCAATGGCACAATTTTTTACAAGAGTGTCTAGCTTGTTGCATACGCTGCCGATATCGATATCATCGGGCGTTGTAAGCGAGATGTTACTGCTGCATTTTCCTCAATCGAAAAGCAGTCAGCGAAAGTGGGTCAGAGGCAAACTTGGACAAGACGAAGTATATGCTGTTTACGAACAGGAACGCACGACGCCTAGGCTCCCATGTTGCAGTGGACCGCTATTCTTTTAAAGTGGTCAAGAAATTCATATACCGCTGTTAACACCGAAAATTACATCAGCCTGGAGATAAAGCGAAGAATCGCACTTGCCAATAGGTGTTACTATGGTCTCAGAAAGCAGATGTGCAGCAGAGACCTCTCTTCAACAACAAAACTAACACTCGACAAGACGCCACGGGCATGTCGTACGTGTGGAAAACGATGCTCCAGCGAAAAAGTATTCGGAGCAATATCCGACGAAGGAAGACGAAGGGGACGACCACGACTCCGATTGAAAGATCAAGTGGAGGAGAACCTATCCTCCCTTGGTATTGCTAATTGGAGAAGGCGCGCAAAGCAGAGTCGCCTAGCGAGAGCTGTTGAGGTCGGCCGTAACGCGAGAACGGGTTGTCATGGCCCCACGACGATGATGAATCTTTAATCATGTTTCTCTTCTCTAAGATGAATTGGAAATCTTCAACATTTTATAAGATTATATTAGGGACAGATGTGTGTGCAGACCGGCCTACCTCTGTCAAACAGGATGTGCAAAATTTGGCATACCTTAAAAGATCGGAGATCTTGTTGCCCTCTACTTCAGCAGCCCCGAACTTTCTAAGTCTTTGAATCAGAAAATACCAAGAGACCTTGAAGGCCCTACCCAATTGACTTTTCTAGAAATAATGCACTTAGAATTTTTTTTTTATAAGTCATCAGGACATGAAGCTCAATAGAGGTGGAAAAAATCAGTTTCTTGACATCGTTCGGGCGTTAGCTTCTTAAGGATCTTCTTTTGGAAACCAATTACCAGTTCCAGGTTGCAACATATTTGATATTGTTCCGGACGATTGCTTAAATTCGTTATAGGACAATACTTAGCCGCATCATTTCTGATTCGGAACTATAATGATAGAAAACAATATGCAGACACTTCAAAAACCTGCTTTAATTTGTTCCTAACCGACATTTTGTAAAGTTTAACGCTACATAACTAACTTTATTCACATTTCAGTTCCTCATGCTTAGACCCAAATTCAATTGAAACTTTTCTTGTTTTCAAAACATTCCATTGTATTTGCTTAGTATAAAATCTAATTTTATCCCACTGTAAGTAAATGTTTGGATTTGCAACTTTATTATTATATATACATATAATCAAGTTGTTGTGGTGCATCATTAGTGCAGGCAATTAAAAAGTTTTTTATATGAAATCGCTTTATCTTTATTACGCGCATACAAAGCATAAACATTAAGTATACGCACATACGCACAGCTAACTTGCTGACTTTTCCGACTTTTAGCTGACTCTCCACAGACTCCTCTGGCTTTATCCTGACTGACTCTGCTTTGACTCGTAAAATGCCAAGTTGTTGAGGCTTGTTGAGTTTGTTAAGGGTGTTTGGCAGCACTCGACGTGCCAAGCAGGCAAGCTACGGCAACCGTGTAAGCCTTGTTGATTAGACACTTTGGTTCGGTTCAGTATGGTTCAATGAGCTTATAAAACCGCACATTTCGATAGGCTTTGATGCGCCTGACCGCAGCACTCATAAATTAGTTATATGTATGTATATACTACTACTAACAAGTATATATATACATACACACATTTAGTATATAACTCATACGCAGCGTGGTGCTAAAGTTTGCAGCAAACTTTGGCATTTCATAAAGTTGCCGTCGAGCTGCAGCTTCTCAGCTTCTTCTTGCCAGTTTTTCTAACTAAAGGTGGCGCAACTTTTATGCACACTTCAATTTGTCGAAAAACGTGTGAGCTCTCTTTAGTAAAAATCAAAACTTGCACTTAATTTTAATTAAATTGCAGAAATACCTCGAAATGCATTTCATATATGCGGCATTTGGCAGCAGTCTCTTATCTACAACGCGACACAATTTCCAAGGTTTACTTGCTTCTAAGGACTCGTTTTTTTTTTTACTTTGGCCCTTTTTGCAAAAGTTTTGGGCAAAATTTATGGAGCCAATTTGGCAAATTTACGCGCCGCGGTAGCAGCAGCCAAACCGAGCCAAGTCAAGCCAAACCCAGCCCGGGAAATGGGTTGCTAACAAGTGTCATAGGTGCATAAATTATTACCAATTTCTTATATTTTATTGCAATTTTTTATCTTTATGGCTATATATTATTCAAGTACATATGCATGTATGAATATTCTTCTGTGCACTGTATATAGTTAGTTCCCTGTGTGATATGGTCAATGTGGGAGTTTTTTTTTACAAGGTACAAGAGAAGTTCAGAGGACAGTTTGCTATAAGGTTAAACGAATTGAAATTTAGCAGAGATCTGAAGGACTTAAATGTTCTTGGAACAAAACAAGATGTAATATGAAAATTGAAACTAAATGTATCATACATTGCCAGAACTAGAATCACATAGCTAGAACAACGACCTCTCCAGAGGATGCAACATGTTTATAGAGCGGGAAGGTCTACGGACCCAGCTCTGTATTAGCTGAAATCCCTTATTGAGGAATCCCTAACTCATAAGGAGGTTTCCCTATGCGCTTTCCTGGATATACAGGGTGCTTTTGACAATGCCTCCCACGAGGCTGTTAACGCATCACTGGCCAGAAGGGGCCTAGACGCAACCACCAGCAGATGGATAGCTTCACTGCTATCATTAAGGCAGGCTACGGCAAATATTGGGGCACAATCCATCACAGTAGTAACAACCAGAGGCTGCCCTCAGGGCGGGGCATTATCACCCCTCTTAAGGAGGCTACTAGTAGATAAGCTCCTGGAGAGACTAACGAGCAGAGGCATACTATGCCAAGGCTATGCTGATGACATCGTCATCATAGCGAGAGGCAAGTATGAAGAAATACTCTGCGACATTGTCCAGCTAGGTCTCAAGGAAACCAATGACTGGTGTAAAAAGGCAGGCCTGAGTATCAACTCTGTCAAGACTGTCATAATACACTTCACAAGGAGGTATAAACTTGGAAGAATGAAAAGTATAACCCTATTGGGATGCAGCATAGAAACGAGCAAAGAAGTCAAGTATCTTGGGGTGACCATTGACTCCAAGCTTAACTTCAAGACTCACGTAGATAACACGATAAATAAATGCTCAAGGGCTCTCTTTACGTGAAGAAGTATTGCCGGGAAGTTATGGGGCATATCACCACGAATATTAAGATGGCTATACCTCATGGTTATCAGACCCATGCTAACGTATGGGACCATAGCCTGGGGTAGTAGAGCGTGCCATAGCACGACCAGAGAAAAAAATGCAAAGACTGCAAAGAAGACAGGAGCTATGCGCACATGTCCTACTGCCGCCTTAGAAATATTAATCGAGATCACACCGCTACATATCGTTGTCGATATGCGTGAGGAAAGCCACATTAATAAGAATTGGGAGGGTCGGAGAAAGCTTTAGCCTCACCAAGAAAGATGCTGCAGAACTAGCAAAGGATATGCCTATGCTTCTGCAGCCAAGGGATGAGATGCTAGATAAGTACAAGTTCAATCAATATATTGATACCAAACTTAGCACAAAAGAGGCTTGAACCTCTCTTGCGGCAGTTCACCCTATGAAACCACATACAATAAAGTAGTACACAGACGAATCACTCACTGATCCAGGAAGTGGCCTGGGGATAGTAGGACCCAGGACCAAATATTACGAACCTCTAGACAGACACACCAGCATTTTCCAAGCTGAAGTCCGTGCTCTTGGAAGATGTGCAGAACTCAAACTGCAAGAGAACTACCATGAAAAGGATATCTCCATCCTGTCTGATAGTCTGAGAGCTGCAATGCAGGCATTAAGTAAAGCCAAGATTACATCGAGGCTGGTCAAAGAAATGAGAACGTCACTGGATAATTGAGGATCCAGGAATAAGCTCGCGAATAGATGGGTTCCAGGACATAACAATGAGCTGGCAGATAAACTTGCAAGAACCGGTGCAGCAACACCGCTAATCAGTCCTGAACCACACTGTGGGATTGGTAACCCCGTGGTACGGGACCTACTGAGAAAAAAAGGAGACTAAAAAATGACTGCTTTACTGGGCGCAGATACCAGGGCTTAAACAGTCAAAAACCCTCATCTCCAACTACAATGGTAAGAGATTCAAAGTCATAATAACATACAGGAAGAACACAGTGAGAATCATGACGCGCCTTCTGACGGGACATTGTAGGCTCCGCAGCCACTTAAACAAAATTGGCATAGTGGATAGTGGACTATGTCGCTTCTGTAGCATTGAGAAAGAAACTTCTTCGCATGTATTATGTGAATGTATGGCACTCGGCGGGAAAAGAAACAAGCTCCTGGGCATGTACGTTCTCCCACCGGAGACCAGTTGTTACTATAAGTCCAAACAAAATACTGCAATACATGCAGGCCGTAGGACTTTTGGAAGAGCTCTAAGCCATGAAGGAGGTGCAATAGATCCACTTGGGTCGCAGTTCATTTATACACCCAATAATAATAATAACGCTGCTGTGATCTGAAATCTAATGTAAAGATTAAACATTCGATGTAAAGTGAAAATTTCATTTTTCAATGAATAAAGTGTTAACCTATTTTATTCCTATGTTGTTTACACACAAGATTAGTCCTAAAAATTTGTATATGCATTTTGTGTGAAGTTGGCAACATTTTTATTTGGTAAAGAAATATATTTGGTGAGCTTCTGTAAACTAAAACTAACATACTAGGAATAAATTTGTTGTCTTTTCGACTCTAAAAAGGTTTTATTCCTTCTTAAATATACCATAATGAACAATAACATTTTTTAATACGCCATCGTTGCGTATACGCAACATGATGCCACGGCATTCCTAAGGTGATGGAAAAATATAAAATTTTGCAAACATGTTATTTAAGGCAATTGCACTCCTCTGCATTGATTTCTTGTCTTGTTGTCTTGCCCAAACTTTTTAAAGTGTATACGTATCGTAAGATTCTCTAGTTAGCTTATCTAGACAATCATTAGACTTTCGGATTAGTTGACTTTCGTGACTCTCTAAAGAGCCGTATGGACGAACTTAAGTATTCTTAAGAGAGCTCGCATCTCTAATAAATTCATGCCCCACAGAAACTACATTTCAACCCTTTTGTGACTACGCTTCTATTTGCACTTAATGTCCAATACTAGGTGATAAACAATTTTCTACTATCTCACGAACCAATACACAAAATCATATAATATATCATATCGCAATAGGCTTAAAACTTCCGCATTGACAACTTCTAATACACGCAAAAGCATATTAGAAATTCTTCAACGCATTCATGAGAACACCCGTAACACGTAAAACATTAACATTAGTTAATCTGGCAATGTACACAATCCCACAAAAAAAAAATTTTTTAATTTTTTGTCGAAAAATTAAAAAAAATGTTAGGTTTGGCACAACAAATTACTCAAATCTATTTCTGCTATTAAACTTCTACACACTTTAACAAACAAAATAAAAAATAAGGCAAATTCGTCCTGCCGTTTCAGAGTTATGCGATCATAAGCGTACAGCATTTCATTTTTATATATAGACTTTTTTTCACAAGAAATCTTTAAAAAACAATTTTCAATGTTTGGCTATTGCTTTTGAAAAAAAGATTTTAAGATTTTAAAAGTTAAATAATATTTTTTGTGAATTTTTTTCCAAAATTTCGATAAATTTTATACTTCTTTGATTAGCCATCTCTCCTAATCGAATTGACGTAATATTGTATGAGAGAAAAAATACTTTTTTTTTTTTAATTTTAAAATTCGTAGGGATCTTCCAAATTATGCCTATGTCACGAGCCATATCCCAGATTATTAAAATTCTTTTGGGAAATTAATCGAATTGTGTAGTCCTAGACCTAAACCAATAAAGATATTGACGGAATTTTCAATGACAGACAAAATATTGGATATAAAAAAATAAATAAATAGATAAGGAGCACAATATAGGCACAAGATCACACGCAGCTTTCGCAATAATAATATTAAGGTTTACAGATCTCATTTTTATATCATAATATTTTCGCCTATTACTTTAGATAATGATATAAAATAATTTTAGAATACTTTAATGATCTAGCTGAATAAAGTAGACCTAACTGCACCATAAGGATTTTAAAGAGTAATTTATTCCAAAAAATTATTTCGCAAATTATATTTTTTTAAACCTAACGCCTTGTGGCCAACTAAAAAACGGTCAATTTTTAAATGCCTTTTTTTCGTTTTGCCATTATCTTGCTTCAGTGTGCACCCAAAGTGAATAAATTACACAAATTATGAATTTTAGACGAACTTTACGCCCATCACTTCATATACATCTTGGCCATTTTCATTAACAATAGCTTAAGCAAAAGAGCTTATATTGAAGTGCTTTAAGCAATGTCTGCTTAAGGGACACTTACCTTGAGTAAAAGCACGAATCCTTGTACCCGTACAGCCATTAGTTAGAGAGTACTGAAAATATATACAAGTCAGAATTTAGTATTACAATTTTTTAAAGCACAAAGTAATAATATGAATTCAAAACTATATAATTTCTGTAAGCTAATATTTTTCTTTATGCAGATGGATAGCTAGATAGATAGAATATTGTACTTCTTCATTTCACAAGCTTTGCAAATACAAAAGCTTCATGCACTTTAAATACTATTCAGGAATGAGCTTGCTGCTTTTTATTAAATATAAATGCAATGCAAATCCACTGAAGCGAATGATGTTATTCATTAATATGTATGGTCTTCTATACTCGTTAAGTTAGATCCATGGACAAGCTCTTACACTTTATCGCAATGATGAGAAAAGTTTGAAACAAACGAGTTTAGAGTTTTGTACACTGGTCAAAAGTTTTTCTACACAAGCTCAAAGTAGAAATTATGAAAAAGTTTAATTTAAATTTAGCTTTTTTGGAGCAGACAGCTGAAAAGACAGACAGACAGACAGCAGAGCAGCTAATTAAAATCAATACCTATGCCATTCACGTGTCCTTGAAGGTAATTAGCTAATTAAAGTGACGGCCAGACTTAACAAATTGTTTGGGTCTTGGCCAAGGCTGCACTACAGTTCACTGCTTGTCAAGAGAGAACCCACCCAAAATGCAGATTAATTTATTGAGCAAAGACGATTAAAATTGTTGGCAGTAAATCGTTTTAATTGTTGCTAGGAAACTAGATAAATGATATCAGAGTATTTGAAATATATGAAAGTCGCTTCAAGCGAAACGCAATAAGTGAAACCAATGTGGCAGGGGGGTTTGTGGTGGTGGGGGTTCGGTTCACGGGTCTAAAAATTGCAGAACCGACTGAAGAGCGTAACATAAAACAAAACACAAGTCATTAATTTAAGCTCACAACAATTTTGTCTTCTTGTTTCCGGTTTTTTTTTTAGGTTCCCGCTGCCAAAACCAATTCACAACTATGGCGGCCAACAAAGCAACGACAATGGCAACCGCTGGAACGTCAGCGGCAACAATGGCGGCAATAGCAACAAAAATGGCTGCCCCAACAGCAACAACAACAACCAGCACAGAGACAGTCAAATCATCAATATTAAAGAGCAACACAATAAATGACAAAACATTTCTAAGAACTCAATCAAAGAGAGCGGCGTTGGCAGCTGCGACGTCAACAGCGACGCCAGCGTCGAGGACTCTGTTGACAGCGCCTGCAAAATCGCTCGCATTAATTTCGACGACAAAGCAAATTACAAAGGCAAATTCGCCTGCGCATACAAATGGAGGTCACGAGGAACCAGTTTTGGCCCCAAAAACAACAATAATAAACACGAATTTGTCATCAATGGCGTTGGCTACAACAAAGGCACCATTTAGCACAATAATAGGAGCAGCAACAGCAGCAGGAACTCCCAAGCATGACAAGGATATAGAGCTGATGACAAGAGCGACGCCAGCAGTTGCACCCTTTCAGTCACTTGCAGCAGTGCTCCAGCACAATGATGTTAAAAATACAAATAGCAACAACGTCAACAACAGTAACAACAACAACAACAATAACAATGCCATCATTAATAATATTAACAACAATGACGGTCAACGGTCAGCAGCAGCAACAACATCCGTGCCCATGTCAGCTGTCACCGCCGCACTGGAAGCAAATCTTATTATGAGCAATAGAAATGTGGAGCAACACAAGCTGGACGAGCACAAGTACAGAATTACACAAGACAGCAGCGGACAATGGTCCGGTTACGGTTATGGCTCGACGATGTCACCAAATGCCACATCTTTGGCACAAACAGCTTCCACAATGACCACAACAGCAACTACGACAACAACAACAACCGAGACACCAACAACGACAACATTACGGACCACCACAACACGTAGACCGGCGCCAACAACTACATTAAAGCCACCGCCAACAATAGATGATTATCAGACCATAATTAGCCAGGCTGGGACTCATGCCTATCTACCTTGTAATGTAAGTGAACAACAATATTTGTATGTTTCAGTTTACTTCATTAAGCTTAATAATCCATGCCAGATGGCCCATCCGATAATCGAGACTTCCATTAGTTGGCAGAGAATTAATAGCAAGCGAATAATGGAATTTTTCGATTATCTAGCACATCATAAAAATATACGGCAGGGATCGTAAATAACGCTAGTTTACATATTTTAGGGGTCATCGAGTAAACGTTCGCATGAAAGTGAAAATTACCCAGGAAATACGAAAATGACAACCTTTTAAGCGAGTTTTTTTCGAAAAATATATTTTTAGGTTCCTTTTCAGTTTATGCGTTAATATTTCGTGAACAAAATAGCATCGATATAAAAGACAAAATTCGAAAAAAAACTTGTAATTTTCGGCTTGCATTTTAAGTTTTTATACCCTTAGTACAAAGGGCATGCTAGATTTGTACATGATAACCAGATCTTTCCGGATTTTATTTAACGTGGTATGTTCCTTTGCAGGATTAAAACCACGGTGTTCAAATATGACACTTGAGTGTACATATAACACAATGAGTCTGGATTAATGCGCCAAACTAGCGCCCCTCAGAGCAATCAGCCGAGACTGATGTTTCATTGGTACCAAATTGAAAGCATGTTGTCGGGCATGCATTTCCCCCTTGGGTAGAGTCGAGATGTATCTATCATCTCTTTTGCTTTATGGCTAGCAGCACCCGGTTGAGCTCGCAACACCACGCCGAGCTAAGTTGACTCTACCCGCAATGTAGGTTTCAACAGAAGCCACCACGATACTCCCACAAAGAGGCCGACCGCAATGAGTACGCTTGGACGTGTACTCAACCCGTGGTACCGAATTAAGGAATCGGTTCGCCCTCCCCATTTAGTCCCGACAGACCCGGATTTGGGGAACCCCGCCAGTTTTGGCATCGAATGTCCAGGAACTGGTGACCTATCATCGGACACCTCTTGTAACCATCCGTGTTTCAATCATTTGCAGCCGATGCATAAATACGACTTCCTGTCACCACCTCACAGGCAATCTCACTTCTTGTAAATGACATCCGTGTATCCATCTGCCAACGCAATGTGGCCAAGATTTACGTTGTCATTGTGCAAAACTCAAAGCATCACTCCAGGCACCCATTTCCTGACGATCCCCATTTAGTCGCCTCTTACGACAAGCAGGGGAACACTGAGGTGGATATTCTAGTCCCGCCACCTCACGGGCAGCTAGACTTGTACAATGTCTGTAACGGACAGAAGGAGGCGGGGCCTACTTTATACCTAAATGCTTATCCTAACCTCGGGTAGCGATTGAGCCATGTCCGTCCGAATGAATCCCTAGATCTTGTAGTAGATTTTCGCAGCTTTTTGGCAACACCAGCAACAATATTTCAATCTGAAATTTAACAGAGCGATGCCTTATGGTTCCACGGAAAATGAACAAAATCGGACAAATACAGCAAAAGCAATAGTCAAAAATTAACGAACTGCGTGAATATTTGTCTCTAGCTTATTATTGTTACAAGTGACCTCGAATAACAATTGGAAAGTTCTTAGTAAATTTTTATCGAGAGAGAAGGTACAGGGTATTCCACCGTCGGACACCACTGTACCACATTTTTAAAAAATAAGGTTGAGCTTTTAGCTGAAAGACAATGCTTTTACGAACATTTCGAGTCTAAGATCTTTAAAATCAGGTAAGAATTGTAGATGCTATGGAACCATGAAAGAAAAAGCAGTTGCATAAAAATTCGCGAAGACGTAGCTGAACAATTTTGAGTACGAATTTTCTACAGTTCTTAACCGATTTTAAGGATTTTAGATTCGAATATATACATATTTTGCTCACGAAATATCAATGAAAAATATAAACATGTACCCAACAACATGTTATTCGAAAAATCTCGAAATCGGTGCTAAAGAAAAGAAAAAGTTTGGCATTTTCGCGTTTTTTTACTCAAAATAACCCTAATAAACTAGTGTAATAGTTAGAGTCTTGAAAAAATGGTTTTAAATAATCCACAAACAGATTCAAGCATTTTAAATTTATTTATCTTATCTTTATTATCTTGAAATTTTAGACAGATGAATCGAGATTTGGGTAGAAAAAATACTGATTTTAATATTATACTCTCTGTCAGAGCTGCCACCACCTCCTTGCATTTTAATTTTTAAGAAATCAACGTTTTTGGGCTTACAATTTCATCCCCTCTACTTTATAAATGTATGATGATTTTTAAAATTTTAAAATGCCAGAGCTACAAATACCGCCAAAGCAAAGTAACTCCATATTTAAGTCACTATTTTAAATCATATTCTCAGAAAATTATTATTATAAACCCTATTCTAGGCTATAGAGACACATTTGTCGTACCTAAGTACAATGTTAATTTTTCAAAATGGTGGACGTAAGATGTGTTTTTCAGTTTTGTGTATAAAGTATGCAAATATGAGTTTTCGGTGTCGCGAATCACGAATTTAAGGTACAAATTGCAATATTGCGGACCGAAGATAGTTTTTCCACAAATAATTAGCCATGTTCCGTAAAGCGAAAAACCCAAAACGCACAATTTCATTCGGATTCAACTTTGCTTGGTCAGTAAAAATACCCTTTTTTTGTCGATAACTGTCCTTTTTAATTAAAAAAAAAAATTTGAAAACTCGATTTTTTTAAAACCTTATTTTGGCGATTCGTTTAAATTTCGCTTTGAAAAAAAACGAATGCTGTTAAAAAATTCGTTTTGATAGAGGCACCGAAAATTTGTTTTGAAAACGTATGCAAATTAATTCGAATGATCGTATTCGTTATTCGGAGAAGGATTAAATGAGTTCATAAGATAATACGATAAAATTGTAAGACAAATAAGACAGTCAGTATTAGAGAGAAACAGCTGATGTTTTGTTGGGACAATTCGTTTAGTGTTCTACGACGCCAGGTCGCGTTTGGCCTTCCCACTCGTCTGCTTCCTTGGGGGTTCCATTCCAAGGCCATCCCGACGATGCTGCTTCGGTCTTTTCTCAGAGCATGTCCAATCCAACGCCACTTGCGTGTTCTTATCTGGGTGCAGATAGGAACTTCGCTAGTGTAATGCCAAATTTCCGCATTTGATATCCTGTTGGGCCAGAATATCCCGCGTATAATTCTACTTGTTGACGAATTATTGTACTTTTGATATCATTTTCTGCGGGACCATCCAAGTTTCGCATTGAAGAAGCTCAGCTTTGTTCTTCTGCTTATTTGCTGGTTTCTCAATAAGCGGAATAAGCGTCCAAAGACTGATCGCGCTTTGTTTAGACGATTCTCTATATCCTCATGCACCCCACTACTGGTGGAAATTAAGGTGCCAAGATATTAAAAGCTTCCTTGGCTGGTGTGGTTGATTCGCATCGCTTTGGTTTTCGATGTGTTTATCGAGAGTCCTACTTTGCTGGCCAGGATCTCGAGATCATTTACTTTGGCTTGGATATCACTTAGTTTATGCGAGATGAGACAAATGTCGTCCGCGTAATCCAGGTCTTCCAAATGACGGGTGAGACTCCACGTAATCCCACGCCTAGACCTACATACATCTCTTATAACCTCGTCAATTACTATATTGAATAGTAGTGGTGATATGGGGCATCCTTGCCTAACACCGGTGCTTGTTTAGAAAGGTGTACTGATTTTCCCGTTGTGTAGTACCGCCAAGTCCGCATCATCGTACATCGCTTTTACTATCGATACGATGTTAACGGGCACTCCTTTCCTCGCTAATGCCCGCCATATAGCTGCTCTGTCACTGAATCGAAGGCCTTCTTGAAGTCAATGAACAGGAGGTACAGTGATGTGAGCCACTCCACAGCTTGTGCTACTCAGTGTTTTCTGAATCCTGCCTGTTCATCGCGTACTGTTGGCTCTATTTATTCTTGAAGGCGATCGTTCAGTAAAGTTGTTAGTATTTTATAACTAGTGTTTAGCAGAGTTATTCCTTGCCAGTTGTTGCAGTCAGTAAGGTCCCATTTCTTTGGTAGACGAGGGCAGACACTCAGTCTCTCATATGCGAGAGATATGTGGGTGCAATGTTTCGCCAACAACTCTCCAACTGAAGCAGGTCGGCAGGTATGCCGTCAATACCAGTTACTTTGTTGCGTCTTAGTTTCCTAATTGCGTTACCTCTCACTGTCGGGGGTGTGGGTGGTATCCTCAGGTTGTAGGTGGGTGCGACGTCTCTGTAATCTTCATGGTTTCTGCTTCCTGGTTCATTACAGCTTATCTCCAAGAAATGATGTCGCCATCTTTGGAATTGTGTATCCTCATTTGTTAGGAGGTTATCATTAGCTTCCAGTCAGCAGATTTATAATAATAATAAAAAAAAATATATGTTATAGGAACACGGGCGATCCATAAAATTAAATTTAATGTACTTAGAATTTGTTTGGTAAGGTTAAGATTGAAAAGTAAAATGTGATTTTGGTTCATGGTGAAAAAAAAATTGAGGAGTTTTATCCCACCAAAAGTAATCTTTTTGCAGTTAAGTTATGTATCAACATCAAATAGGAAAAGTCTATAATTAATGAAAACGTAGTACGTAATATACCACTCCAACTTCCTCCACGCTCCTCTGTTCCAACGAATTGAGCACGATTTTGACCAGATATATTTTTTGCTTATTAATTCCATGTCTTTCTATTAAAAACACCTTAAAAATATACATTACATTCGTTCAGGGTATAAAAAAAAGGAGCGCCAAGCTCTTTGTAGTTGCCCGGATGCTTACCTAGCTTCCTCGCCCAGGAGCTTTGCTCAGTTTAATTAAAATAAATTTCCAAATGTATTGATGTTTTCCAAGAACTGAAATCCTTAAAATTCGACATCTTTCACACGCAAAAATGTCTTTTTAGATAAAATTGATTTATTGATTGTTGCCGAGCGCACAACAAGAAAAATAATAATAATAATAACAACAAAAATATGCGCAACAATCAAAAAGCTGTAAAAATATTTACAAAACATTTTTTTTTATTAATCATTTATAATAACCGACCGACTGATTATGCAGACTTCTTTGCTCAATCAGTTTGTATCTGTATCTGTGTGTTAAAGAGAAAGTGTATTTGTATGTGTGCGTGTCGGAGAGGAAGTGGCGTCAATTGGCGCGGCTTCCGGTTTGGATGGCTAACTTTGCGCTGTATTTCTTTGCGTTTTTAAACTAATTTACGCTTCATGCCGTCGGAACTGAAAGAAAACAAACCGGAAATTGCTGCTGCCGCATCCCAATTGGCCAAGGCTGCGGCTTTGGCTACGAGCAAAGGCATTTTGTGTTTTTTTTTTTGGAGTTGCCAACTTGCTTGCTGACCTAAATACTTGGCACTACTAATACTATAATGGCAGCGCCATGAACTGCTTACACGTACACACAGAGATATTCACGCATAAATCGGGTGTGGCACTTCAGGCAATCGAGTTTATTATGCAAGTGCATGTATTTGTATCTGTGTGTCCGTGTGTGTGTGTGTGTGAGTGAGTGCGTCGAAGCTCAGTTTATATAGCGCCCATCCGCTAATAACTTAGTTACTGTTAGTGTTGGCCTAGAGTCCTTGACTGGTTCTTGGCGCCATTGCCGCCTGTGCATTCTCATCATCCTTGCAAATTATAATTGGCGTACGCACGCTTTTGCCGCTCCGCTAGCTCCACTGCTGGACTAAGGACCAAGGACTAAGGACTGCACGGACTTTGGACTCGGGACTACGCACTACGGACTGTGTTTAGACAGGAAATTACTGGAAAGTGTGTTTGCTGTTTGCTCTTCGCTGTTTGCCTCCTTTTGTAAAAGCTAAGGGAATAAATATTTTGTTCTCCCATCCTTATACTTTATGACTGCTGCAGATGCTCAAACACGACCGGATACTTTTATGTTTATTCAAATGAACTCGACTGAAAAAAGCAGCAAAACAAAATTCACTTGTTGTTGTTGTTGTGTTGTTGTTGCTTTAGTCCTACGCTAGCTGCAGTCCTGATACTTTACAAAAGGACACGGCGAAATGCTAGTTAATTAAAAGAAATAAGCGTTGAAAAAGGGGTTCGTTTACTTTACAGACTACACAGCAGTTCAGTTTATTAGTTTTTCAAATTATTTATAGCATGTGACCTTTGGATGTTTCGTATACTATATAGCCACAGTTAGTTGCTCTGGTATGGCGAAAGTTTAAAGGGCAGTTGTAATGAGGGGCTGGGTATTCCAAAAAAACAGGACAAACATACGAAAAAGCTTAAATGGAATAAAATTGCAAAGCGCTTAAACGATGTTCATGTACGATATGATTTATATCTTAAATATCATATGGATAAATTTAAAATGCTCAAGTAATAAAAAATATTTGTGGTTTCCCCCTTTTTATGTCCTAATCCAATGTAGGCTATACATTAGGGTGGGTCAATTTTTTTCGGTATAAAGGATCACATCGATGGGTCTAAAATTAATTTCGAGTCGCTCACTTTCTCAAAATAGGTTTCTTTTCCAAATATTCAAAAATCGAATTAAGAGACATTGCCTTAAAATGGCCAAAAAAAATGTAATTTTCCTGTATCTTAAAGCGCCCTCTGGCGGCTCTCAAAATAAAAAATAGTTGTCAAAAATGGACACTCCGACCACAAATGCACACTTGGTTAGAGAAAAAATAAAGTTTTTTGACAATTTTAATGCAATTTCGAAAAAAATCCTATTTTGAAAAAGTGAAAATCGAAATTCTTTTTGGACCCATAATTTCTTGGCAAAGTTGCTTAGAATGATCCAATGAATCAAAATGGCTGGAAGCTTCAGAACGTTGTACAAATTGAAATAATACGTATATAGATTTTGAAAAAATGTAATGTGTGTAATACCTAAAAAAAAAGAGTTGGTTCCAGGAACCAACTAATAAATTTGGCAATGTCTGTCTGTCCTTCTGTCCGTATTGACTTTTTATCGAAGATCATAAGAGTTAGTACTATAGAATGTTAAAAGCCGCGTCATATGCTCTAGTTCCTTATTTACATTAAGTTTCTCTTGTTCCTTCCTTTTCACCTAAAGCAATGCGTGGCTTACTCCTTACCTTTTTGAAAACACATCAATGGACGCAAATTTTATTAAAATCGTTTGAAAATTTCGCAAGTTATAGTGAAAAATGAAGAAGACTGGTTGTCATGAAGGGTTATCCTATTTGAAAATCATTTTTAATAGAGAAAACTTTTAATGTTGGCTCTAGTCCCAGGAAAAAGATAAGCTGCAGGAACTGCGAAGCTGTCGTGGGTCCTTTGGCCACACCCTAGGATTGTATATTTCGTTCTTATAATCGTCGTTTTTATTTATGTCTATTTGTTCCCCAAAGCAATTTAGCTAAAAAAGGGAAGTATGGATAAAAAGTTACGTTCCATAAATTTATTAGAGACGAGTTTTTTTTAATATTTCTCTATCTGGATCTCAGAGTCCGTAATAGTTAGGTGAAAAAACAAAATCTTGGTACATTAACTTTTTTCGTTACTCTGATAAAAACTTTAAAATATATAGTATGAGGTCGTAAATCTTTTCCAAAGCATTGATCTGGTCTGTTGTACTAAAGTTTTACTTCTTTCCTCCGAAAAGCAAGCCCCGGACAGTATTTTACACCGGACAATAGTCAGATATGATCTTGAGACTAGTAGAGAAGATCCTCTGCTGAAAAGTGCGCAAAAAATCAATCAATTACCATTTGCAACTTAGGAAAAGTCACAATTTCTTTGAAGTGACTCTCAGCGGAAAAATAACATATAACCTTATGGAGATCAATGTCCGATCTTACGATTACAGTTTTTTGTATATCTTTTATACGCTTTGCGTCTCAAAACTTAATGTCAAATCAAGAAGAGACTGTGACGGACAACTTATCGCTTACTTGTCCGTCCCCCGAAAGGGGGATCCGGTGAGGCGGATAAATATCAACTTGAGGACTTCAAGAGTCGAGGCCTTAATTTGAAATTTTTTAAATATATCACTTTTTATAAGGAAAGTAAAATTTATATAAAATAAAATCTTAAGGAAAAATACAAAAATATTTAAAATGTGGTCTGCTCCACTTACTTTCGCCCGTATAAATATTAATAACGATTTTTAATTTAAAATCACATCAAGAATATTCGAAATAAAAATATCGTATACGCAATATAGGAAACGGAAGGTGCGCCCAAATCGGTCTAAAATTTTGAGCATCTGCTTTGTGCATGCTTTCCTTAACTAGATTGAGTTCTGTTTAATCAATATTTATTTTTTTTTTGAAAAAAAAGTATAATCTAACTACTAAGCACAAATCATAGAAAAATACCAAAAACGGATGTATCCTATTTTCGTAGGATATTTGATATGATATACAAATGATTAAATACAAGCTTCATATACTTCTTTTCCTAAAGCTACATACATATATGCTTAAAAATATTTTTGTATAAACTGAATACAATCAATACTATAACAAATAAAAATATTGAAGCTTCTATAAATAAAACCAACAATCTATATATTTCCCTAAAATCAGTTTTGTTTTCCACTTCTTTTTCACCCACTCTTTATTTTAATACAAAATATTGCCAAGTCAGTGAAAAGTTTTTAAGCAGATATGAAAGACAAAAATAAAAAATACCAAGTTAGATCTTAAGTTAGGCGCACTTGTACGGAAGGCTCTTTGAGGTGAATTGTTGTGTGAAAAAATCGACAAAATAAAACAAATTATTTACAAAACAAGTTTAGCCGAAAATTCTCAATGTTATGAGCAAACTTTTCAGGCAGCCGTTTCAGTATCTCTTTATGGATGTTGGGGGGATTTTGTGCTGCTGATGGAAAACATTGCTGACAACAGCAAAAGAACATAAAAAGCAACGAGTAGAACTTCTCTTGACTGAATCTTGTGACTAGGGTCGCGATACTTTTAACAGATTTCGGCATAACCGCTCAAATAAAATCATATGAAGGCAGCGCTGTGATACTTAAGGAAGTGTGACACAGTTTAAAGTTCTTAAATGGTAATGGCTTTATGTTTATTATAGTTATAAGTTTGTATTGCTTTAGTTTAGGATTGTTCAAATATTTGCCAAAGGCCAAGAAAATGCAGCCTGGAACTAATTAACAAGACCTAAATTGCAGTTGAGCAGACAAGAATCTTGATAAATTTGAAGGCAAAAGGTGGCCATTATTTTTTGGCAAATTAACCACAATCTACACAAACAGGATAATGCCACAGCCATAACCAAGAAATTTAAATTAGCTAATGCCAACCAATGTTAACATCAAGGACGTGGCACGAACCGAGCGCGCAACCCAAATCCAAGCCGCATGGATATTTGTCACCCAAAAACGATGCCAGGCAAACACGTTGGCTGAGAGAGCGACTGACAGACAAGCCAGGATAAAAACAAGTAGTAAATATGTATCCTGCGTATGAAGGTATATGCTGGCAGCAGTTCTGCAGCAAACCAGAGACTTACTTACACTTGCCTCGTACTCGAACTCGTACTGGTGTTCTGGTCGGTTGTGGTCTGGTCTGGCCTGGCCTGGTGTCTTGAGCGACTAGGCTGACTGGAACTGGATAAGCATCTTCACTTAATACTGAGTATAATGTCGATGTTCAGGCTGATAATAATGTCCTTTATGCTTGTGCGGCGCTCACACTGCCTCCTTCAGTGGTACAAAATTTAATATAGCTTCCGCTGCATAATGGTGCAAATTACGGATTTTTTATGCAAATTTTGTAAAGCGCTAAAAGATGTCTTGGAATTTGTAGCATTAAATGCTAAGCGTATTATAGAAGAGATTGTTGCGTAAACGGTTTGGAGGTAAAAATCTCGTATTTTTGCGCAAAAAAAAAATACCAATGATATAGATGGAACTGAAGGTTATATGTAATCGCTGTGTGCTGTAGATATTGGCTTATATATTTTCATATTGATATTATCTTTCATATTTTTTATACCTTTACTTAGTACCTACTTAATTTATGCCAGCTTAAATAAGCAAATTAAAAAAGCAGAAGACATTCTTATATATCACTGTGCACCGCCAAACTCCATTTTAGTATTTTTTCTTAAGTGCTTATATAAATATTTAAAAATTGAAAGAACAAAAATATAGAAATGAGAATTTCCAAAAATATGGAAAAGGCATGGCCGTCCTTGTCAAATTCTTGCAAAAACTAACTTTACGAGTATGGATTTTACTTTTCTACGAACAAATAAAAAAGATGTGCATAAAAAAACGTACTTTAACTATTCTATAATCAACATAAAAAAAAATTAATTTAGAACTTTAGTTTTTTTAATATGCAATGTTAACTTTTTGAATTAGTGTGACCAAAGCTATATGGAAACAAAAAACACAACTAACTTATAAAAATCCTAAGAAAGACAAACAACAGAGATTTCTTTCATAATACAATTTCCGTTTGAAACTAGAATTATTCCTCCTCCAAAAAAGACTCCAAAGTAAACTATCACTACGAAGAATAATCGACTCTTTAAGGATTTGTTTAGAATAATTATTTTTTATTTTAAATATTTTGTTTGTACTTTCGTGAAGAATTCCAGTGCATTTCTTCATTAAAATTATTCTTAATATAATTTTAAAATAAATATTTTTAATAGAAATTTAAATAAAATTTTAGACCACTTGTTTTTTGGATCACTTATATTTTCACCTGTCAATACAAAGATTAACTTAAAAAGTTTCCAAAATAGACGTGATACAAATTTTGACTAGACAGATGTGTTTCCCTTTTTAAGAAATTTTCACACCATAAGCAATTTTTACTTAATAACACATCCACACAAAAAAAATATTTTTTCGGGTCTGGAGGTCAGATCATGTTTACTAAATGTTCTCGGGGTCGCTGAATCCAAATCCGAGGTCCCAAAAATGCCAGCATGTCAGGATTTCGACATAGCCTCAAAAACTTCATAAAGAAACTGATTTTTATTCAATATACGGCTAAAGTCAAAACGTTGAAGTGTTAAACCCCAAAAACATATGGTAAACATAGTCTGACCCCCGAACTCGAATAAAATTTTGTATGAGGTTTTTTGAGGTTATGTCATAACCCTGACGTGCTGGGGTTTTTTGGACCACGGATTCGGATTCAGAGACTCCGAGAACATACAGTAAACATGGGCTGACCTCCAGACACGAAAATTTTTATACCCTGTACCGTATGGTACCAATGGTATATTAAGTTTGTGCAAGCCGAAAATGTATGTAACATATAGAAGGAGACGTCGGAGACACCCCAAAGTTACCTAATATATGATCAGGGTGAATAGAGAAGTCGATATACCCATGTCCGTCTGTCCGTCTGTCCGTCCGTCCGTGTGAACGCCTAGATCTCAGAGATGGTAAGAGCTAGAGTTACCCAACTTTCACATTAGATCCCATATTATTCCATAGGAGGCAAGTTTATTTTATTTTTTGATATCGGGGATAAATTATATAGCTCCCATGGGGGTGTTTGAGACGACCTCGACAAAAAAAAAGTTTTTAGATGAATAATTCATTTGTTTATAAAGATATCGTAACCAAATTTGGTATTCGAAAGTTTTTAATAGTTCCCAATCACTGCACCAAATTTGATCGAAATCGGTTGACTATATCATATAGCTCCCATAGGACCGATCGGCCAAAATAACTTTTTAAAAAAAAATTTGCTATATTTCGTTTTTTAATAAAGATATCGTAACCATATTTGGCGTTTGGAAATTTTTTAGACCACTTAAGCAATGTGCCTAATTTGAACAAAATCGGTTGACTATATCATATAGCTCCCATAGGTCCGATCTTCCAAAAAATCGATTTTTTAACTAAATTTGTTGTGTTTCGTTTGTTTGTTAAGATATTGGGACCAAATTTGACATTCGTGAGTATTTTATAGTTCCTAAGCACTGTACTAAATTTGATTGAAATCGGTTGACTATATCATATAGCTCCCATAGGAACGATCGGTCAAAAAAAAATTTTTTGCTTAAAAATTCTTCTGTTTTTGGTTTTTGTGAAGAAATCGGACTTTATTACAAGCTAGTGGTACAGGGTATCCTAAAGTCGTCCGCGCCCGACTTTACGTCCGCCATTTTTTTTAATAATTTAGTGAAGAATTAGAGGGCATTTTTTCATTAACATTATTTTTATAAATATTTTAAAACACATTTTTATATTCTTTACCGTATGGTACAAAGGGTATATTAAGTTTGTGCAAGCCGAAAATGTATGTAATATATAGAAGGAGTCGCCGGAGACACCCCAAAGTTACCTAAAATATAATCACGGTGACTAGAGAAGTCGATATACCCATGACCGTCTGTCCGTCCGTCTGTCCGTTTGAACGCCTAGATCTCAGTGATGGTAAGAGCTAGAGTAACCATACTTTCACATTAGATCCCATATTATTCTATAGGAGACAAATTTATTTTATATTTTTGATATCGGGGAAAAATTATATAGCACCCATATGGGTGTTTGAGACCACCTCAACAAAAAAAAAAGTTTTAGATGATTTAAGATTTTTTAGCTCCCAAGCACTGTACCAAATTTGATCAAAATCGGTTGACTATATCATATAGCTCCCATAGGAACGATCGGACGAAATAATTTTTTTATACAAAATTCGCTATATTTCATAGTTTAATAAAGATATCCAGATTTGGCATTCAGAAGTTTTTCGGGGACCCAAGCATTGTACCAAATTTGAACAGAATCGGTTAACCGTATCATATAGCTCCCATAAGGCCGATCTTTCAAATAATCGATTTTTGAACAACATTTTTTGTTTCGTTTGCATGTTAAGATATTGGAATTAAATTTGGGACTAGTAAGTTTTTATAGGTCTTTAGCATTGCACCAAATTTTAAAATCGGTAGACTATATCATATAGCTCCCATAGGACGAATGGGTCCAAAAAAACATTTTTATAATAAAATTGGTTGTGTATCGTCTGTTTGTAAAGATATTTGAACTAAATTCGGCATTCAGATGTTTTTTAAGGTATTAAAGCAATTTGTCAAATTTGATCGAAATCGGTTGAGTATATCATACAGCTCCCATAGGAAAGATCGGTCAAAAAAAAATGTTGCTTAAAAAATTCGTCTGGTTTTGGTTTTTTGTGAAGAAACCGGATTTTATTGGAAGCTAGTGGGTATCCCAAGGTTTAGAGTACTAATTTTTTGGTTCACTTATATTTTTACCTGTCAAGACAAAGATTTAACTTAAAAAGATTCCTAAGTAGACTTGTTAAAATGTTGGTTATACAGATCCGTTTTAAGAAATTTTCACACTTGAAGCAATCATTACTTAAGAATTTTTCATTACAATTTCTTTTTTTAATTTTTAAGAAATTTTTTGTTTGATTTATATTATATTTCAATGCAAGATTTTCAAAACAAATGTTTCGAACTTTTACTTGCCGCACTCATAGTTTTAGCTTAATAATAATAAAAATAGGTATTTTTGAGATTTTTTTATATCAACATAGCAAGGTGTAATAAATAAATACTAAAATTTTTAAGATATTTTTCCCATCGTTCTATGAGAATTAATTGAAGCACCAACTCGTTACCTTCATTTATGGGTTTTAAAAAATTTCTCAATTTGCCAAGAAATCTCTTTCGGCATTCTCTTAAATGATACTACTGACTCAGGATAAACCAATCGATTTTAATACCTGTAGTTTCTGGGTCGCATCAGAGCAAGGATCCCGCTGACTCTAGTAAGATGATTTAGAAAACTTAAATTTTTTTCAGGATATGGATTACTTAAGGAGCTTTAGTGCTTGTGGGAGATATAAATTTCTTTAAAAGTCTTAGTCTTAACGCTAAAATATGTGGAGCTCTTCAAACAAGGTTAAATTGGAAGATCAATTTTTTTTGAATTGGAATTCATTCGGAGTTTCACGAATTCCGTAAATAGCTGTGGAACGGTCATAAATAATATTACTATTCAGAAAAATTAAATCTGCAAGTGCTTAAACTTTTGGAATTCCCTAAACCCAATTGAATTAAAATAAAAACAGTTTTTAAACTTTTTAAGGATCCGTAAGGAAGCTTCGCGAGTTCCATAAAAAGTTGTTGGCATTTTTTTTTTAAATTGAAGATTGAAAAAAATGTAATATACCCAGAATACCGCGTGTCGCTAAAATACTACTGAATGCTGAAGATTTTGACGTTTTCCAAAGGTATTATCCCTCTATTATATAAAAAAGTTTTTTTCTCATATTTTTGAAAGTGTAGAACATGTGTGTATAGCAGAAGATATTTGTTTCTTTTGATTTTTTTTCTCATGTTTTTATAAAGTAAGGAATTTAGCGAAATGGGTAAAAAGAAGTTGAATTTGACCGAAGAGGAAATGAAAGAGCGCAAGCGAGAATAGATACGTAAAGCATTAAAGAAGTGGCATGAGAAGAATAAAGAAGTTATTTAATTTCAAGTGGGCCCCCCGTGAGCAGCTTGCGATGATGGTGGGGTGGGGGTTGGTGATCGAAGCGAGCAGGGGGCGAAGCCCATAGGTTTTTTATAATAAGATTTCCGGCAAATTGTTTCCTTTTTTTGTGGTTTGCTTTGTGCGTTTCGGTAATTGCCTCATGGATTCCTTTTTCCTTATCTATAGTATATTTACGACATAAAATAAAAACTATCACAAATTGTATAAATTATTTTTAAACGTTGACCATAGTAGATATATATGTTTTTTAGAAAGAAAAATAACATATTTTCCCATATCACCCTACTTTAGAAATACTAAAGTTTTGTAATTTCTATTTCTTATATTCTGGAACAGTCTGCAAATATTATTTAAATATATTAAGCTAACTCTACACATTTGCTCAAATGTACAAAATATTTGATCAAACATTTATGTTTATACTCAATATATGAATAAATATTTGCAGCAAATCTTTGCCAAAATTTATTTGGCGCAGTGTTTGCAAAATAAAATTTCAAGTAAATATTTGCCTCGTATTATGGTAGTAATTCTATGATTTAAAGAGTTATTGAAACTTTAAATTCTTAAATATTTTATATTTCTTTTGCAAAATTTTGCATTTTATCCCATTGTTTGTCATAGCTGGCACTGGGCGCGGTTACTTAATGTTAGGTTATAAAAATCTTATCGCCATATTAAAAGCGCAAAAAAAAAGCGGCAAGAAAAATGAGGCTTTGTGAGTCAAGTGCTGCTTTATTTGCTTCTAAGCCACCATTGCTGCTGCCAAAGGACCTCGAGTAACTCACACATAAGCACTCATGTAATTGTAGGTAGCGTCTTTGAGCAAATCTCGCTTTGAACTTTTTCTCCCCAGTTGATTTGTATAAAATTCGGCATTATGGAGCTGGGCTAAGAAGTATATAATGGAGTCGCGGGCAAGCGGCAACTGAACGTCGTTGTGTCGTTTAGTCAACGCGAATTTTTGTAGGGCGTAGACTCTCATTTGTATCCTGCATATTAAAATAGTTTTGACAGCACGTCTAACAAGAACAACACGGATGTGGATACGGACAACGATGAAGAGGCTGCCAGGAGTGACAGCAATCACGACCGACAGTTTTCTGTATAGAGGCGGGTAGACAGTCTAACGGACAGACAGTGTGGCGACAATGTCAGGTTTGAAGTAGCCGAAGCTTCCTAGGAACTAGTGGGAGTTGGGTGTTGCTCTGTGTGTGCCCTATATATAGCCAGGGACAAGACAGTGGCAACAGCATCCAGAAGGAGCGCTAAACAACAAGAGCATAAAACACAAATGATTATAGTATCTAATCATGACATCGTTCGGAGATGCCAACAACAACACTAACATCGAAGGAAGTAGTTGATGACAACAGTTCAAAGACTATCATTTGGCGTTTACATAGCCGCCGGTGCTGTGCGAAAGTACGTGGTTAAATCTACACAGTAAGAAAATTGGATGTGTTTTTTTTGTTGACACCTTATGGAGCTAATAAAGGCTGAGCTAAGCTATTGTGATGTTATGGCAAGGATTAGTTGAGGGCTTAGGGAACTGAAAAGGATTCAGTATTCCGCTACTAAACGGAAGGTTTGATTAGTTAATTTGCTTAAAATCTAAATTAAATTACTTAAATCCATTTGGCAGCTACTAGCGCTATGATCAATAAAAACCAATTTTTAAGAATGCTAAAAAAAAAAGAAATATAAAAATTAAATATGTTTTTTAAACTAAGCATAAAAATATTAATATACCAAATTCGTCACCGAGCAGAATATTGGGAATTAAATAGAAACTATTTTACAAGATGATGAAGGAAGTGTACTTCTGTGAGACTAAACTCACGTTGTCATCTCCATCAGAGACCAGGAGTTCATCTTCAGAGCTGGAAGCCGATACCTCGAGCTGTCGACGAACACGCGGTCCTTTCGGTTGAATAAGTACCGGTTTTATCTGAACAGATTCAGGTGGTTGAACCCGAGTCCCTTCTGTATGCCTTACAGCACTACTAGGGGGGGTCGCTGGTTGAGGCACATCAGCCGTAGCGTCACAACTAGAGGTCGTCGTGCAGACTTCCTCTTGTGGTGATGCTTTTAGAGTGTCATCAAACTCATCCGAATCATTTGAAGTGTCCATATATATATTGAATACTCGGGGCGGATGGCCCGAGATGCCGTGGGAAGTCAAGGATTAAAACTGGAGGTTGACAGGTATCCAGAGTCCGCATAGTAGAGACCGACCCCCTCGATCACGCATCTTTCGGCGTATGATGTTCCACCTTAGATTGGGGTAATTTTTGAAAGAGTGTTCTTCTTATTCCAAAAAACCCGAGCACGTCAGGGTTCTGACATAACCTTCAAAATATATCGTTATTTAAGCTATTAAACGCTTCAACGTTTTGTCCCATAGGATTTTTGAGGTTATGTCAGAACCCTGATGTGCTAAGGTTTTTCGGACCTCGGATTCGGATTCAGCGACCAAATTACATGGTCTGACCCCCGGACTCGAATAACATTTTGTATGAGATTTTTTGAGGTTACGTTGAAATCCTGACGTGCTGGGGTTTTTAAAACCTCGGATTCGGATTCAGCGATCCCGAAAACATGTAGTAAACATGGTTTCACCTCCAGAAACAAAAAATTAACAAAGTAATTAACTAATTTAATTTTAATTTTTGAAACGATTTCGCAAAATTACCATTCAACCAGCTAATAATATTATCAATAAATACTTTAAAGCATCAAAAAATCGTTCTGTGTATTCCGAATCTTAAAATGGGTCGCATTTTATAAATATCATTTAGCTAAGGCCAAGCATTTGTTATTGCATATTTTTTGAAAACAAAGGCGAGCAATTTGCCAAAAAGAAAATGAAAATAAAAGTCCTTCATTCCAGAAAATCACCAGCTCTGTCAAGAGCAATTATGCTGAGTCCAACAGCATTCACATTGCCTACCAAGTGCTCCTCCAAGGAGCAACATAAATACTATGTACTTGGTACACTCAAACATAGATACACAAAGAGCGCAAAAAAGGAAAAACAACGATTACTCCGAAAGACATCTTAAATTCATGCTTGAAATCCTGCTCCCTGGAGCAGGGGCCCATGAGGGGCACACAATTTAATATCTCTATGTATTGTACATTCCTTGCATTTGGAGGGGGGTGTGAGTCGCTGAGGCAGCTTTACAAAATTGCTTCTAAATTATTATTGTCATTATTGACGGAAATGAATTGTCATTTTGTTCTCGTTATTATTATTATATGCTGTTCATTTTGCTCATGTCTCTGACGTAAAACTTTTGCCACAAAACCCACACAGAGTAAATATGTGAAAAGTTTTAGGAGTTTTATTTTGCTGACATCATTCACTTAGGGGAACCGACATTTTCGCGGTTTCATCTACGACGGCGCCTTGTTATCGCATATAATACCTAATTGAATTAATTTCAAATTTAAAATCATTTTGACTGCTTGCTTTTGCTAATTTTAAAATTAATATGCATTGTCATTGTGTTTTGTTGGCAGGTCAAACAATTGGTAAAGAAGCCAATTTCCTGGCTTCGCATGCGAGATGGCCACATACTCACCGTGGATCAGACCACCTTCATTGCGGACCAGCGTTTTCAATCGGTATTCTCACCCAGCCCGGAACGTTGGTCGCTGCAAATAAAATACGTGCAGCTGAGCGATGAGGGCATCTATGAGTGTCAGGTCTCCACCGAGCCAAAAGCCAGTGCCATTGTACACTTGAGAATTGTGGGTGAGTAAGCGAAAATATCAATAAATATGTCAATTTGCCAGAGTATTATCATTGAAGTGGATATTTTTGTAGCAAGGTGTGTCACGCTGCGAATGCATTGGGTGGGTATATGAGCATAAGTGCTCTGAGATATAGAGTAACGATAGTTATATTGGCTAAAATTGCAAACTTGTCAAAATACGTTTTTTTTTAGTCAAAAAAATTCATGTTTTACTTAATTGGTTGAACAACTTCTAACATAAAGAAGCTGTTGCACTATAATTTTATTAAAAAGTGCTTTGATCTGCATCCGAAACCAACTGCAAAATTTGCCCAACAGAACTAGCTATCAAATCTGAAGTACAAAAATCTTAGCAGGTAAAGATAACTTACCGCTGAAAACGTTGGAAAAGCTGCTAGAATTAGAAGCACATTACTAGAACAACGACCTCTTCATATGATGCAATATGCTTATAGAGCGGGAAGGTCTACAGACACTGCACTGTATCAGGTGAAAACCCTTATTGTGGAATCCCTCCTCATTAGGAGGTTGCACTATGCGCTTTCCTGGATATACAGGGTGCTTTTGACAATGCCTCCCACAAGGGGGAGGCATTGCCACGCATCACTGGCCAGAAGGGGCCTAGACACAACCACCAGCAGATGGATAGCTTCACTGCTATCATCCAGACAGGCTACAGCAACTATTGGGGGACAATCCACCACAGTAGTAAGAACAAGAGGCTGTCCTCAGGGCGGGGTATTATCACCCCTCTTATGGAACCTGTTAGTAGATGAGCTGCTGGAGAGACTAACGAGCAGAGGCATACTATGTCAAGGCTATGCTGATGACATCGTTATCATAGCAAGAGGCAAGTATGAAGAAACACTCTGCGACATTGTCCAGCTAGATCTTAAAGAAACCAATGACTGGTGTAAAAAGGCAGACCTGAGTCTCAACCCTGCCAAGACTGTCATAATACCCTTCACAAGGAGGTTTAAACTTGGAAGAATGACAAGTATAACCGTATTGGGATGCAGTATAGAAACGAGCAAAGAAGTCAAGTATCTTGGAGTGACCCTTGACTACAAGCTGAACTTCAAGACTCATGTAGATAACACGATAAATAAGTGCTCAAAGGCTCTCTTTACGTGTAGAAATATTGCAGGGAAGTCGTGGTGCACATCACCACGAATATTAAAATGGCTATACCTTATGGTTGTAAGACCCGTGCTAACGTATGGGACCATAGCCTGGGGTAGTAGAGCGTGCCTTAGCACGATCCGGGAAAAAAAGCAAAAACTGCAAAGAATTGCCTGCATATGTATGACAGGAGCTATGCGCACCTGTCCTATTGCTGCCATAAGAAATAGTAACGGAGATCGCACCGCTACATACTCGTTGTCGATATACGGCGGAAAGCCACATTAATAAGAATTGAGAGGGTAGGGTGATGACTATCAGCCTCACCAAGAAAGATGCTGCAGATCTAGCAAAGGACCTGCCTATGTTTCTGCAGTCTAGGGATGAGATGCTAGCTAACTACAGGTTCAATCAATATTTTGATACCAAACTCTGCATAAAAGAGGTTTGAACCTCTCTTACTGCCAGTTCGCCCTATTAAACCACATACAATAAAGTGGTACACAGACTGATCACTCACTAAACAAGAAAGTGGCGTGGGGGTAGTAGGACCCAGGACCAAATATTATGAACCTCTAGGCAGGCACACCAGCATTTTCCAAGCTGAAGTCTGTGCTATTGGAAAATGTGCAGAATTCAATCAGCAAAAGGACTACCATGAAAAGGATATCTCCATCCTGTCTGAAAGTCAAGCAGCAATAAAGGCATTAAGCAAAACCAAGATAACATCAAGACTGGTTAAATAAGTGAGAACATCACTGGATAATTGAGGATACAGGAATAAGCTCACGATGACATGGGTTCCAGGACACAACAATATTCCTGGAAATGAGCTGGCAGATAAACCTTGCAAGAACAGTGCAGCAACACCGCTAATCGGTCCTGAACCACACTGTAAGATTGGTAACCACGTGGTACGGGACTTACTGAGAATAGAGGAGAATAAAAACGACTGCTTCACTGGGCGCAGATAGCAGGGCTTAAACAGTCAAAATCCCTCCTCTCCAACTACAGCTGTAAGAGGATCAAAGTCATGATAACGCACGGGAAGAATACCGTGAAAATCATGACGGGCCTTCTGAAGGGACATTGTAGGCTCCGCAGATACTTAAACAAAATTGGCATGGTGGATACTGAACTATGTCGCGACTGTAGCAAAGAGAAAGAAACTTCTTTGCATATATTATGTGAATGTATGACACTCGTCGGTAAAAGAAATAAGCTTCTGGGCATGTACGATCTATCACCGGAGACCATTGTTACTATCAGGATTTTCAATAGGGACGCTACAAAAGTAGACCGATAGGGATAGCCAACAATGCCATATTTTTTCCCGCTCTCGTGACATTTTTCTTAAGTAAGGTTTAACATTTAATCATGGAAAGATATACGATCCAACAAAGAGTCGAAACTATTAAAATTTATTACCGAAATTCTGAGTCAGTAGCCTCAACTTTAAGAACGTTACGTCCAATATATGGTCGTCATAATTGTCGTGCCAGATCACCTATTGAGAGTCTAGTGGAAAAATTTGAATCCACAGGTACAGCACAATTGTTCCGTGCCAGTGAGACAAAAAAGTGCCCGTTGTGTCGAGAATATTGCTGCCGCTAGCGCATAAAATGTGGAAGACCCAAATCAGTCTCTCACACGTCGTTCTCAAGCTACGGGCACCTCTGTGACGTCGTTGTGGCGAATTTTGCGAAAGGATCTTGACCTACATCCTGACAAGATCAAATTGACGCAAGAATTGAAGCCGCTTGACCACCAGAAGCGTCGTATGTTCGTGAATTGGGCTGAGCAACAAATTGAAAATGATCTGAATTTTTATCGAAAAATTATCTTCAGCGATAAGGCACATTTCTGGCTGAATGGCTTCGTCAATAAGCAAAATATGCGTTATTGGTCAGGCAGTAATCCACAGGACTTGGACACACAGCGAATGTCACAATCGATTTATTGAAAACTAAGTTTGGTGAACGAGTTATCTCACGAAATGGCCGCCTCGGTCGTGCGATTTGACGACTATTTCCTGTGGGGTTAAGTCAAGTCTATAGTCTATGCCAACAAGCCAGCGACGATAATGTACTTTGTATGAATGTCGAACGTGAAATTGCAGCAGTATCGGCCGATTTATGCTTGAAAAGCGCCGAAAATTAGGTTCAGCGTCTGGACTTCTGCAAGCGTGCCCGTGGTGGCCGTGCAAAAGCAATCGATTTCCATACATAATGGCATCGAATGTTCTTTCACAGGAATAAAGAACTTTGTTGATATCCAAAACCGTTTTTGTTTTATTTAAAAAAAACTTTTGTAGCGCTCTTATTGAAAAGCCCTTTATAAGTCCAAATAAAATACTGCAATACATGCAGGCATTTGGACTTTTGGGAGAACTCTAAGTCATGAAGGGGGTACAATAGATCCACCTGGGCCGCATTACATTTATACACCCAATAATAATAAAAAGAAAATGTGTTATTTAAAAAAAAAATTTAATATTTTTGCGAACTTAGTTTTAATAAAATTGGTTCCAAAATATTCAGTTGCTATTTTTAAATTACGCCGTAACGCGTTAAGCTTAAAAACACAAATTTTGAGGAAAACATTCGATAGTTTTTAAAAATCGCCGAAGGCAGTTTCCAGTACCTTTTCCAGCTAAACCCTTTATCTTACTTGTATGTTTTTTGTATACAATTTGATCAAAATTGGCGCTTTATTTCATATAGCTTCCATACAAAAGTTGAACTAGCTTTCAGCGCAGTAGTTTATTGCGACACCTTGCAAAATCCATTGCATCCTGATGTGCATTGAAGTATCGGAAGAGCATGCAGGTCAGAGAGTGAGAGAGTAATTAACAGTGACAGCTCCCAACTCTGTTGCGTTACATTTCTATGTACATTATGCTAACCAGAGAGTACTAAAATATATAGAGGCGAAGTTTCTGTCTTGAGTGTAACCTTCCAAAAGATTTTGCGCCAGATGGGGTCGGAAACACAATGTTTGCATATGCTTTTACACCAAGCGTTCCCATCTAATGCATTATGTTTCAACGGGAAAAAAAATGTTTTAAGCTATTTAGTCTCTATATAATTTAATACTCTATGCGAAGCTTAAAATTATTTTCAAAGCAAAGAGCTACCCTAAGTATTAATCTGAGGTACTTATATGGCGTTCAATTTCAAGACATAATTTCATAAATCTTTTTATTATTTGATGTACAATGTGCATTCAAGTATTCATTGTATTATCGATTATATACAATGCATAAATGCAATCATACTGAGTCAAAGTGCCTGCATGTGCAGCTGCCATTGTCCCTTTTTTCTTCTTTCAAAAAAAAAATTCAATGGCCCTCATTGTACTTCAACGTTATCTCGCCAATTTCCTGTTATTAATGTCCTTATCCGCCACTTGCCGTTGACCCATTTGCCTTTTAACCCCAATACACAGACAGAATCATGTTCTCGACCAAACTCAAGCGCTTACCTCAAGCACACAGCATCATCTATAAATCACATGGCATGCCAATAAATCACCGATGCTGCACTTTTACAAAGATTATAAGCTACTCTACTACTCTTCTACAACATATAAGCTGATGTGTGTGTGCTTTGTTGCTTTGCTCTCTTCCACAGAACCTAAAACCGAATTAATTGGTGAGTCCACGCGTCACGTCAAGGCCGGAAGTCAAGTGAAATTGCGCTGCATAATTAGCCAAGCATTGGAGCCGCCACTTTTCATTAATTGGTTTTACAATCAGAAGCAAATCTATTTGCATAATCGTCGAGGTTGGCGCACGGAAATTGAACGCATCGATCTGCCAACGGAAGCACCATCCACGGAATCATCGGCCTCCGCATCGGTGAATGGCATAGCGGCCATAACACGTTCATATATATTAGATGCGATATCCGTGAATGATGGAGCCGTCATGACCGGATACAAGCTGGGTGCAACGTCTGCAACGTTAGCAACGCCAGCAACTATGCCAATGACGACAGCCATGGCCACAGATGCAGCTGTTGATGCAGCAGTAACAACAACAGCAGCGGTTCCAGAGGCAACATCAACATTCACGGGAACGACGTATGCCGCAGCGTCGATAACGATGACTACGACAACGATGACTACAACAACGACAACGACGAGGACGACAACAACCACAGAGCAGCCCACCACATCGACAACCACAATGCTGCCAAGCAGCAGTTTCATTAAGCAGATAACGGTAAGTGGCTTACCAAGTCTGTATCTGTGTGTGCGTGTGTGTGTGTGGGTATGTGAGAGTATCTGTGTTTATCCTTGACGTGTGTGAGTATTTGTGCATTTTCATTAAACGCTTTTTCATTACGCAAATTGCCGTAAATGGGGAGCACAATTTTTATTTAATTTGTGCACAGACGAAATTGTCAACGCCGTCAAATTATAATTTTAATATACGGCAAGTCACTGTGTGTGTGTGTGTGTGTGTGTATCTGTGTGCGTGCTACTTAAGAGGCATTTATCATACGCCACGTTGCCCTATAGCAAGAAGTAGTCTAACTAAAACAAAGAAAAAAAAACTTAGCAAACAAAAAATTCCTTTGCTTCTGAACATCCGTCTAAAATTTGTTCGATTTCAGACTGCCTCGCTCATCATACCTGCCGTGGTAAAGCTGGATTCTGGAAATTATACGTGCAGCCCCTCCAACAGTGAACCCCGCACCATAGTGCTGCACGTGCTCAACGGTAAGTGTTGTTGTTGTTGCTGTCCGATCTCGTCCAGTTGATTGCATCTGGACAGTGGCAAATGTTTTTGTATTGCATGCCAATTGAATTAAGTTTTCATTTAGCTTAATTGAATTTTATTTCGTTTGCGTGTGGCGCAATTTTGACTTTTGTTCGACCATTTTCAGCGTTACAATGGGCAAAATCCGATAATTATTTAAACTGTCTTACAGTTGAATTCTTTGACAGCATTGAAAAATTAAAAAGGTTTAAAAAGGTCTAGCCACATGGCTAGACTAGATTGTGAAATGCTTTTAATTTTGAAAATTTATATTTCCTGAAAAGAAATTTGAATTATATAGCACAAACGAAGGCTCAAAAAATACGTTTATTGGATAAAAGTACTCAATGAATCCATCTCCAGCAATATATTTATTTTGAAAAAAATTTATTTTAAACAAAATTATCAGATGATTTTTAAAAGCCTGTCCCACGGTAGAGCGAAGCAATCCGATGTTTTCTCATTTTAAAATTTTCTCTTTTCGTATTCTTCGTTTTTTATCACAAAATTCATAGTTAAAGAACTAATTAGCCTGAAGGCTAGAATATGTTTAACATAGTTGAAGGATCATGAATAACTTACTATCAGTAGATATTAAAACCTTTTTTTTTATTTTTGGAAAAATCATTATTTCGAAATGAATTGAATTTTATTGTGATCATAGATCTCACATTCGCCCAAAAATATGGAACAATTGTCTATTTGTTTCGCGATAATCAACGATCTTTAAGGAGAACCACATTTGTTCAAAAAGTAAGGTGACTTTCAAATTTCGCGGGCAACGTAATTTCGATTATCGATTTTTTTTTTTTTTTTGTTGTGTTGGTACACTCTTCCCGAACATATGTACCAAATTTCAAGTAAATGGCATTTTTTGCTTGGTTGTGAGAGGCGTAAAAGTTATAAGTGTTTTGCATGCTCGGCGATTTTTTGCTATTGAAAAATATGGATCAACGGATTTGCATCAAATTTTGTGTAAAAAATAAAATTAAGTGCTCCGTAACACTTGAAATGTTGACAGTAGCATACGGTGCAACTCCTCTAAGTAAAAAAAATGTTTAAAGTAGTACAAACTCTTCCAAGATGGCCGGGAAGATGCCAATGACGAGCCTCGCTCTGGACGCCCAAGCACGTCAACAACTGATGAAAACGTTCAAGCAGTGAAGAAAATTGTTTTGGAAAATCGTCGAATCACTATCGGAGAAGTTGCTGAGGATGTCGGTATATCGCTTGGCTCGTGCCATGAAATTTTTCTAACGTGTATCTTTCGAAATTTAAAAAGTCACACAAATTTTTGAACACACCTCGTATAATAAAATTAAAAATTTCCGAATTTTTTTAAATTTCATAATTTTTCAATCAATATCCCTTTCGCTTGTATGGCTATAAGAAAAAGCTGAAACTTAACTAAATTTTATACACCAACAAGAGTGGCTTTGCCAACATGAATACTTTAATTATTCACTATTCTGGCCAATTTCAATAATTTTTTTTTATACCCTGTACCGTATGGTCCAAGGGTATATTAAGTTTGTGCAAGCCGAAAATGTATGTAACATATAGAAGGAGACGTCGGAGACACCCCAAAGTTACCTAAAATATGATCAGGGTGAATAGAGAAGTCGATATACCCATGTCCGTCTGTCCGTCTGTCCGTCTGTCCGTCTGTCCGTCTGTCCGTCTGTCCGTCCGTCTGTCCGTCTGTCCGTCCGTCCGTCCGTGTGAACGCCTAGATCTCAGAGATGGTAAGAGCTAGAGTTACCAAACTTTCACATTAGATCCCATATTATTCCATAGGAGGCAAGTTTATTTTATTTTTTTGATATCGGGGATAAATTATATAGCTCCCATGGGGGTGTTTGAGACGACCTCGAAAAAAAAAGCGTTTTAGATGAATAATTCGTTTGTTTATGAAGATATCGTAACGAAATTTGGCAATCGAAAGTTTTTTATAGTTCCCAATCACTGTACCAAATTTGATCAAAATCGGTTGACTATATCATATAGCTCCCATAGGACCGATCGGCCAAAATAACTTTTTTAAAGAAAAATTGGCTATATTTCGTTTTTTAATAAAGATATCCTAACCAGATTTGGCGTTTGGAAATTTTTTAGACCACTTAAGCAATGTGCCAAATTTGAACAAAATCGGTGGACTCTATCATAGAGCTCCCATAGGTCCGATCTTCCAAAACATCGATTTTTTAACAAAATTTGTTGTGTTTCGTTTGTTTGTTAAGATATTGGGACCAAATTTGACATTCGTGAGTATTTTATAGTTCCTAAGCACTGTACCAAATTTAATCCAAATCGTTTGACTAGATCATATAGCTCCCATAGGACCAATCGGTCCAAAAACACGTTTTTTATACAAAATTCGATGTGTTTTGTTTGTTTGTAAAGATATTTGAAATAACTTTGGCGTTCATATCTTTTTTAAGGTATTTAAGCACCGTGTCAAATTTTATTGAAATCGGTTGACTATATCATATAGCTCCCATAGGAACGATCGGTCAAAAAAAATTTTTGCTTAAAAATTCTTCTGTTTTTGTTTTTTGTGAAGAAATCGGACTTTATTACAAGCTAGTGGTACAGGGTATCCTAAAGTCGTCCGCGCCCGACTTTACGTCCGCCATTTTTTAATTATCATTTTTTGCTATTTTACAAAGACTAGGCGTCTTTTTTTGTTTTGGTTTTAAAGTAAAATACAGTCCTACTATGAAAAATATCATATGAAAGTATTAAGCTAAAAAACTCTTCTTAGCTAACAAAGGTTTTAATTTAGACAATTAATTTCCGAAAACAAAATTTTAAGGCATATTCTTACAAATTTGGCCAATAAGAAGGCGTAGTTTGGGAATTATTTGTGGAATGATGATAAGACACAAAAACTTTATGTTTTATATGGTAAATGCGATTTTAATTTTATAATAATTCGACATTTTTACCTCAACGAGATTTACAATGGCGGCTCTTGTCTGCAGTCTACACGCTGAACATCGTTCCTCGAATTTCAGTTCTTCATGCCTCTTCTAGTGAAATGAAATGAAAAAGATTTTTTGTTTATTGAAATTAATGAATTTCTCTATGGCTTATACTCAATCAGAATGAGTTTTGACGAAAAATTTTCTAAAAGGTTGAACGATCGAAAAAAAAATTTTTTTTTTCTGAATTCCTATTGTTTAAAAATATTTTTAACAATTTTTCGTGTATGTTGTTATAGAAAGCCATACAAAAGATTAAATCTTTTCAAACATTCTTTAAATGAAGGAAATCGGTACAATAAATCAAGTACTGTGCTTGAAATTCTGATAAAAATCAGGGTTCCGAGAAAAACGCGACTAATGTTTTTATAAAATCTCTCCGCCCGCGCCACTTGGGAGCGTTCGGGATGCTCCATTTTATAAATATCGATCGCATCGAAAAATCCTTTCGTACACATATTCTACGAATATGTAGCTTTCATTTTTGGTAAAAAAAAATCCAGTTTTCTAGACAAAATTAGAAAATGGAGGATTCGTCCACCCGTGAAGATAAAATAGACCAAAACTGGTATTCAAAAGTTCAAAGTATCAGATTTGATCGAGATCGGTTGACTATATCATATTTCATAGAACTGATCGGCCAAAATTGCTTTTTAAAGAAAATTCGCTTATTTCGTTTTTAATAAAAATATTGGAAGCAATTGCATTTGAAAGTTTTGACATTTAAGCAATGTGCCAAATTTATCAAAATCGGTTCAAGATAGCATATAGCTTTTATAGAATACGATTCGGTCAAAAAATGTTTGCTAAAAAGCTTTCATTTTTGGTTTTTAAAAAAAAATCGAATTTTCTCGACAAGCTAATGGTACAGGATATCCTTAATGGAGTCCGACGCCCATTCCGTAAATAAAATTAGAAACAATTTATTAAAAAAATTCAGATTTCGAGCTTCCAAAATTTTTAAGAACTTATTGTTGAAATTAAATAGAGGCTATCGAATATTATTGGTTTACATTTTGAAACTTTATTTCTTTACAAATCGGAAAATTTTCGCAGGAAACAAGAAAATGCCGATTTAGAAATCAAATGAACGAGTTTATTGAAATAAAATTATAAAAAATAAAGCTTTTATTATTAGTTTATTAAATTTTAATATTTTTAAGTTTCGCTCAGCCTTTACTACTAATATACTGTCTATATTTTTTTTTAATATTCAAATTTACAACGGAATAAAAGATATAATTTTCGAATGTAAAAACGAACGGAATAGAATTATTCATAATTATTCTGTTGGGTAAGCCCTTTTGTCACTGTTTTAAAGGCTTCTATAAGAAAATTTATGCCTCTTTTTGTTGTATACAATTAAAATAAATAGAAAATGAAAAGCTGTGGGGCTTATGCGGAACGCCATGCCGAATTCGATTATTTTCACCTTTGAAATGCTTGTGATACTTTTAAAAATTGGTCTGCTAAAATGGTTTATCTCGAAATGCCATCGGCTAAATCGTTATCCATTGGGTTCAGCCAAACCAGCGCTCAGTTCGGAAAGGACTTACAACAGTTTGTTATCGATCTCGAAACTGATTTAGTGACACGACTTATTGATAGATTCTATCCCAAAAACATTAACCCTTAACTACTGCATGGAAAACAGAGAGTGCTTATATAAAAATTAATTTTAAATATTTAACTAACCCCATTATCTAAAAACGCACAGTGAAACAACTTGAAAACCTTTTAATATTATTTCTAACCATTTCTATTTCGTACCATTGTGTGCCATTTTGTTTTTATTTTACACAATTCTCTACAATTGCCTGGCAACAAGGGGCAGGGTTTTATTGTTATCTCAAAATGGCCACAATTGCGTTATTTGCTCAACGTCCACGTTGACAGAGACAAGGACACTCACTGGCTGGTACATCGAGAGCAAAAGGGACAGACAGACGTTGCCGTCGGGTAATGGCTGACGGTTGCAATGTTGTCTACGATGAGGACGACCTATAAATGTCGTCTCATAATGTCTATGTGTCTGTCTCTGGGTCCATCTAACTAGTATAGGTGTATGGATGTTATTGTTGCTGCTGCTGTGGATCTTGTAGGTACTCTCCTACATTGTCCATGAAGCAATTTCCGTTTGTATTTAAATCGCAGGTCCTTTAGATGTTGTCGTTGTTGTTGTTGTTGTTTCGTGGATGTCAACTTTGACATGTGTTCTGTCGTTTGCAATTTGAAGCATGTTACTTATATGCGCTTCAGCAGCTGACAATCTCAACTGAGTGTTTGCCCAAGTACACGCAACATATCAGAGAAGTACACCTGACAGCCTCTCCTCACGTGTACATATGTACTCGTTTTTACTCTTACTATATATATACATAGCTCGTTTGTTTGTATATGTGGGAGTCGAGTAACCCCAAAAACAAAAAACAAAAACAAAACCGCGCGCACCAAAGTGAATGATTGTGAATGATGACACACTCGGGAGGGTATCCTCCGCATATAATCGCACGCACAGACATCCCGAGCGACAGAGGGACAACTGACAGCTACACGATTTGGGCTTGTCGTTTACACATTGTTAAGAGCACCAACTGCCAACTGTCAGGATTTTATGCGGGTTTCTGTCGCCGTTGGCAATGCATTTAATAAAAAGACCATAAAAACGGCATGCCAACTGCCCGGGGTGGTGTGAGTTCCCCACAGCTTTAAGTTAAATAGAATTATTTTCATTTAACAATAATGTTGAAATTAAATGCAAAATATGCAGGCATTTGAAAAATACATAAATAAATTAATAACAACACAAATTAAAAAAGATTTTACAACTCAATTAAGGTAAAGCTGAGCTTAACCTACTTTTTTTTCGACCTTGTATTTAAATGAACTTCTCTTTAATATTTTCTTATTTTTGACGTAACCTGGTTACTTTCTGCAGAAGGATAGTGAAATTTCTAAATGGAACAAATTTTCTCTAATACTTAAATGACAGCAGTTCCTGGAAAAGTCGCTTAGACTAGAATTTGTTCAAATTCCATGGAAGTCCTTGCTGTCCATTTTAGCTCATCACCCTTACAGCTCACTGCAATTTTTTAATTTAAGAAAAAGCCTTCCGTTAGATTGCTTTGACTTAAAGGGCGCTGCTGAGAGCTTAAAAATCTGTTAGCCGAAACATTTGTCTTTCGAATACAGGGTGGCTATGATTAGGTTGTGTAAGAGTATTAACTTGATTGAAGTACTGCCAGGCATTCTTGTTCTTCTAGTAAATGCCAATCTCGCTATATGTAGATGTATCTTTCAAAGTTCCGAAAAACTGCTGCTTCATTTGAAGCTTTCTTGAATACATTTTTTTGCATTAACTGGCATCATATGAAAAAAATATATATTTTAATTAATTTTTAATATTAAACACAATAGAAGGTTTCAAAGGAAACTTTCTATTAGTATTTATATAAATATTTTTTTGTATATTATTATTTTGTACATTTTTGTTGTCGAATGACAGATTGTAAATGAAATGCAAAGAAATACAAATATATATTCATATTAAAATCTGAGAAGAGCAAAAAATTTTTTTGACCTAGAAATCTAACTGCATTAGTAGTTGTGGGGCAGTTCCAGTTGGAACCTTTGCTTAAGACTTGATAAAATTCAGAAATGAAACCCACTTTATTCAAAGAAACTGTTTTGTATAAAAAGAAACTTATTCAATAGCTGAGTTCAGCTAGTTATCTGAATTTCTTTTATTAAATTAAAATCTCATTAAAATCTCCAGTAAATATGCCATTCTGTGCCAATGTTCTAAACCGTGTCAAGGTAAGGAGTTGAAACCTGGTTGCGAGATCATAGAATTTCATTTCGAAGTTTTTAATTTAGTTGTTAGTTTAAAAATAAAGAATCCGTTACGACTTATATTGAAATAACACTTTGAGGAGAAAAATTGCAATTGACGGTTCTGAATATAATTTAAAAAAAAAAAGTGTACTAAGTGTAAAAAATGCAGTTTGCCATTCACAATGGCTCGTGAAGTTATTATTCAATCTTATGTGTTGGGCGGGATAAATATTCGAATTTATTTATCATCGAATTGAAAGTGAAATATTGCGAAAAATCAGATCTCTGAAAGTTGTGTGGCGCCTTTGGTCCTAGTTGAAACTGGATCAACACCACTGAGGTGGAGTATTCAGACCAGGTGAAATATCTAAGTGTGGTCCTAGACAAACGATTCAACTGGAACTCCCACTTAGAACAAGTGCTCTCTTCAGCACTCATATTATAGAATGGATATACCGTATGATAGTACGGTCCATCGTCACATATGCAGCCCTTGAGTGGTGGTCCAAGACGCAGCAAAATGTGGCCATCAATAAATGCAGCAAGCTTCAAAGACTAGTATGCATATCTCTCGGGAGCTATACGTACCTGTCCGACAGCTGTCTTGGAGTCAGTCCTTGGACTCACACTTCACTGCAGATTTTCATCAAAAAGTCAGCCATGCAGAGTCTACTACGTATCCAGATCACATCTGGGCTCTTAGCAAGTGACACTGGCCATGCCGCACTTACATATTCCGTACCTGACGTATCGATCTGCTCTAGATCAGATCTTAAGATCACGGAACTTTTTCATAACAAGATATTAAGATCTCTTCTCCCAAGTCGGGAGGCTTGGGCTAATGGCAGCCTCTGTGGAAACCTCTGATGGCAACAGTGGTTCACGGATGGTTCCTAAACTGAGTAGGGTGTAGGTGTTGGAATCGTTGGACTCAACACCAGAATCTCTAGCGCAATGGGCATCTGGCCCAGCGTCTTTCAAGCGGAGATTCATGCTATAGAGATCTGCGCCCTTAGTGTCCTTCTCAAGGGAACTAGGGAAGCAAAATAATGCATTTTTTCGGATAACCAAGCTGCTTTTAGGGCATTATCATCGTGGAGCATCTCCTCTAGGATGGTTAAAGAATGCCATAACTACCTCCAAACCCTGTCCGCCCAGAACAAAGTCGTGCTATGTTGGGTGCCTGGACACTCGGGAGTGGATGGTAACGCGATCGCTGACGATCTAGTACGACAGGGTGCCTCCACCCTGACTACATCTCCTGCGCCGTTTTGTGGTATTGGTTGGTCCACGATCAAAACCATGATAAACAAATGGGCTGCAGGAGAACATAGGAGATACTGGTACTCCCTTTCGGGGCTTCGTCAAGCAAAAGTGCTTGTCAAACCTCTAGATGCGATCAAAACAAAAGGTCTTGGCAGAGCTGTCCTAAAGCTCCTGGTAGTTAACCTATCTGACCACCACACTGTTAGATAACATCTACAGAAAATTAGTCTATCGGACTCTTCAGAGTACAGACTCTGAAAACTCTGTGACTGCCCAGCGCTGGTATGGGACAGAGCCTGTCACATGGGAAAGGAACGGATTAGTCCCTTCCATCTTAGGTCAATACCAACAAATGACCTACTGCTATTCATGCGGAAAGCGGAAAGTCTTTAGCTTTAACTTAAGGATATGGTACAAAAGACCTTTTGGTCGCAGTTGCCCACCTCTCTGTGGGGAACCCTTTTACGGGAAAAAAAAGTGTCCAAGTCTACTAAAATTATATTCGAGCAGTAGAGACCCCTCGATGCCATTCTCGAGAAACCTTCGGAAACAATTGTCCGAAAAATCAGATCTCTGAAAGTTGTGTGGCACCTATGGTCGTAGTAGAGATTGGGCTCCAAGCCTTACACAAAATATCTAGAGGTTTCTGTGGTACCCGTTATATTTATGTATATCTACATTTCTTAATTTTGGCCTTTACCCTTAAAAGCTCTTCTATAGAAACATTCCATAAACCATCTAAATGGTATCTCTTAGATACTCACTCAGATATGGGTCCTAGTTTTAAAGATTATCTTATATTGCTACTAGGTAGATTATCAATTCCACAGTTGATAGAGTTACTTATTTTTATAGTAAACCCATTTTAAAAATTTAACTTTATTTGCCTTTACAATATTTTGCATATCTTTAAAATTAACAAAAACAAAGAGATGTTAAATTTAAAATAAAATATAAATTTTTGATTAAGTTTTTAAACTACTTACTAGCTATAAAGCTAGCAGACTCGATAGGCTAGCGAAAGCTCACTAGACTATCATCCCAGAGTTTGTGGGCTCTAATCTCACGTTAAGCATGCTTGTACTTTCCATTTTTCCGATTTCCCTAATTTTTCCTTAACACTTACTCCCATTATCGGTTTTTTACTTAGGTCTCGTTTACGAGTTATGGCTTGTTAAAGTTTTTCATATTAAAATAAATATTATTTTTATTCACAACTACAAAGCTATATTTTAACTAATGAAATTACATTTTTCAAATAATTACATTATATTTTTAAATAATAACATTTGATTATAATTAGATCAATATAATTCCCAAAAGCACGATGCCAACTAATGTACACAATTTTTCCATGAAACATTTTAGGAGGGCGGCAGCTTTTCAATTACTTTTTAGTCTAATTGATTTTACATTGATAAACATTAAAAAGGATTTAATAAACTGAATAGCCTTTACATGAGCTAAACAAAATTTGCTACAAATGTTTATTTATTTATTTTATGTATTTTTGTTTCAACATTTACAAAGCCTCTCAGTAGCTGCCATAGAACTGCTGCAGAGCACAGCAGGACCTTTTTCACATCACAGAGCGAAAATTAAAAAATAAAACCTTTTTTTAAAAGGACTTTTATACCCACGCACATGCACACACACACACAAATAGCTGATGGGGAAAAAAACCCCCACGTCAGACAAATATTGTAAAAAATTTATGTATTTTTAATATTCGACTAATTGGCGCAGATAAAACAGGATTCAGGGGCGAATTTTTTGTTAAGTCCTGTAAATAAGTGAAAAAATTGTTAAGGCCGGATAATGAAAATAAGTAACGTGGGGCGCATATTGTTGTAAATATGTGAATGACTGGGCGTGGCACATGGCAATATATTTTTATGAGTAGATATGTGCATGCATCTGAAAATTTCATAGTTATTTTAATTGCATTACATAAAAAGTTCAACAAATTGCAAAACGAGTTTTTTAATACCCTGTAATTAGTAGAGAAGGCTTAAGGGTATTATATATTATGATTTTTTTATTCCGAAATAAGATTGGGAATTCCAATGTAATAAATAAAGTTTTTATGTTCGGCAAAGCATTTAATTAAATGAAGCTCTAATCTGTAAAAAGAGTTAAATCAGAAGAAATTGCGTTATCTGGACAAATAAGAGTATTTGACGCAAAACTTAAACAATGCAGGATTCCAGCCGAGGGATAGATTAGGAGGGAAGTTTAAAAAAGAAGAAGAAACAAATTCTTTACAAATAATTTTCATTTTAATTGAATTATTCTTCTTACCTCCTATTATAAATAAGACTAATATATTATTGCCAAGCTATTACGTATATTGTTAATTTCAAGTTTGAGGGGCCAAAATCGTCAGTGCTTTAGAAATTATAAAGACTTTTTTTTCAGGCAGAAGTGCAGAAGTACACGTCTAAGGGCTTGAACAACCCTAACAGCTTAGCAGAAGTGCCAGACTTCGAAGTAATAAATAATTTGAATATTTTTGAAGGCCTTTGTTGCTCTGGCTTTAATTAATTTGTTCCCTTGAATTAATTTCTAAGTTTTAAAAATAAATAATAATGGTTATAAAGAAGATAAAAGTTGGTTTAAAATAGCTATTTAGTTTTATAATCCATAAAGTTCTCTTAGAAACAGTATGTAAAGAGTATCTGACTGTTAGCCACAGCACCGAAAATTTCACACATTTTTTTATTATAAATTTAATAATTTTGCATTAATTTAACATAAGTGCCAAAAGGTTAATAAACTTAATGTCATTTTGTGGCACAATTGTTGTGGCCATAATAAAGCGCTGTGGACAGTGCGGCAAGGAGCCTGCCAGGTTCACTTTTACGTATTTTTGTTGTTGCTGTCAATTTAAACAATAACAAAATTAAAAAAAAATGGTGGCCATTGATGGCTACTACAAAATGGCGGCATGTGCTGCCACAACAACAACTGCAATCAAAATAAAAAAACAAAACAGCAACAACAAAAGCGACAAATGTTTATTAATAACTCTCCGATATTATCATTTATTTATTCGCTTAAATTTATTTTTTTTTGTTTACTTTTATCATTTGATTTATGAAATTTATAAGGGCTTTTCTATAAAGCCTACCAAATCTATTATATGACGTTATTAATGAGTGGAGATGTTTATATATATGTTAAGGTCTCTGTATAAGTTGAGAGTGAGGAAAAGAAATGTGGATGAGGCACATGACTTCATAATTCATGGTTTGCGAATTCATATTTTTTTGAGATCTTCAAAAGCTGTAAAATTTAAGTGGATATTAAAAATTTTCACTTTTAATTTTCTGTCCTAATTTTTATTTAAACTTTTCTAATGTTATTACTATATTAAGTCAAAAGGAAAAATATGAAAAAAGGCAATAATGAGGATTGCGAATTAAGTAAATGAGTATACAATTTATATTCCGAATAATTTTTTATTCATATTTTAACAAATAATAATATAAAATAATAAGAAAATCTCAAAATTATTGATAGTATAAATACGAGCCCGAGATAAAAAAAAAGCACAGCACATCAGGATTTTGATATATTCCGAAATATTGAGGGGATTATGGACTTTTTTATTTTTGAGTGGCAACATGGTTACTGCTCAGAATGAACTGTTGGAAGTTTGGAAGAGATACTTCGAAACAATACTAAATTCCTACAATATCATATCTCCAATGAGAATCTCCCAATCCGAAGGAGACATAATGTAAACAGGCGAATGAAAAGTAGCCCTCCCACACCAGTAGAACCATGGTTACTGCTCAGAATGAACTGTTGGAAGTTTGGAAGAGATATTCCGAAGCAACACTAAATTCCTACAATAGCTCCAAAAAGAATCTTCCAATCCGAAGGAGACATAATGTAAACAGGCGAATAAAAACCAGCCCTCCCACACCAGTGGAAATTAAGAGTGCAATTAACACCCTGAAAAAAGGCAAGGCTCCGGGAGCAGACAAAATCGCCGTTGAATGCTCACATGATGGCATAAAAGCTAACGCGAATCTTGGAAGCTGTTTGGACCTCTGACAATGTACCTAAGTCTTGGAAGTAATCGGTAATTATCAAGATTTCGAAAAAAGGAAACCGACAAATATGCTCTAATTGGAGGGGTATATCTCCTGCTAATCATCATGAAAATCTTCAACCAGATCGTACTAAGCCGCATTTCCGAGCCACTTAACAACGTTCTACGTAGAAATCAAGACGGCTTTCGCCCTCAAAGATCTTGTATTGATATAATAAACACTATACGTATTATCGTAGAGCAATCCGAGGAATTCAACTATAGGTTATAGTTAGTTTTCATAGATTTACTGAAAGCGTTTGACACCATTGATAGTGGCACTTCGAGCTAGAGAGAATCCAGAAAAAAATTATCAATATCATAAAAGCGTCGTATACTGGCTCCTCAAGCCGAGTTTTGGACGGCGGACAACTAATCGATCCTTTTGAATGCAATAAAGGTGTGAAACAAGATTGCACACTATCGTCCTTTCTCTTTATCAGCGTTTTTTGTATTTGTTATTTGAAGCTTCCGAATTAAATAGTGTTGGAATCAACTGGAAATTTAACCGTAAACTAGGAGATCTAGAAAATGCGGATGATGTTTTTCTATTTTCTTCCCGTCATTAGGACCTTCAAGCCCAGTTAGATAGACTCGCCACAGAAGCCTCAAAAATTAGTCTTAAAATCAACTGCGCAAAAACGAAAAGTTTGCGGGTAAGCCCCACTAATTCAAAGCCCTTATTATCGACAACTAGCATAGACAACGTAAACAAATTCGAGTATCTTGGAAGCCAAGTTATATCATCCGGAGGAGCATTGCACGATGTAGACTGCAGAATACGTAAAGCCAGAGCTGCCTTTGGATAACTAAATAGATTCTGGCGAGAACCTTCTACACATGCATAAAGTTGGTGCTGTTGTATGATTGTGAGACATGGTTAATTACCAGTATTATTGTCAAGAAGATCCAAACATTTGTTAATCGATGTCATAGAAGCGTATTACGTATATGGTGGCCCCGAACCATAGATATGTGTGCCATTGGGAACTTTGCGAATAAAAACCAATCGAAATTGAAATTCGCAAGCGCAAATACGGTTGGTTGGGTCACACGCTGCGCAAAGATTATGATGAGATACCGCATGTAGTTCTGGAATGGAACCCACAAGGCAATCTATTCAGAGGCAGACCTAAAATGACCTGGCGCAGGACCCTCAACCGGGAGACCGGGAAATCCATCATCGAGCTACGAGCAACGGCACGAAACAGAGATTATTGGAAATTCTTTGTTAATAACTTTTGTGAATGACTACGTTTATAATTTGTTTAAATTATGAATATGTCCTTAATAATAATTAGATTCGAGTCCCGGCACGGCAGAACCTAAAATTAAGGTCAGATGACCTCTGGACAACAACACCACCATTAAGTTATAATTTCATCGTCTTTTTCGATTATGAAACGAAGCTTCGTTTTTCGACAACCAGCTCCGAAGAACTTTCCATTTTGTGCACAGTATACCCAATTTGAGGATTATTTTTAGGGACCAGAGTCGGAACAGAATTCTTAAGGCCCAGAACTACTGAAAGTTTTTTTAGATTTAAATTCATTTAGCTTAAGTCGAAATGATTTTTAAAATAAGTTCAGATAATGAGTTGAGGAATTCAGGAAACACACGATCTTAGATATCGATTGTATAGTCAGACAACATTCCAAACCAAATACTGGCATCAAAAAAGGTCAACAGAGTTTTGTTTATTACAATTACATGAGAGTGCATACTCTATTTGGTAGCTCTAACTTGTGTACTACTTAAAAATTAAAATTAAATCTAATTAAACATGATTGTAGCTTAAAAAATGTGGTGCACTCGAGGCGGTGCCCGAGAATGGAATACCCTGTAATTTTTCTCCCGAAAAAATGTTTTCTGCATATTCCTACTTAGAACTTTCCAATTGGAATTAATTTTATTTGGTGAAATTTGATATTTATACCTATAAGTTCCATAAATTTTTACCGATTGTAATGAAACTCGAAGGTTGCGCCAAAAAACTTATTTAAAGTATATGGGATAAGTTTCAGATTGATACGTTCAGGATTGTGGGAGAAAACGCTGTAAATCGATTGCGGGGGTCCGCATTGATCAAATTTGGATGTGGATTTGTTCATTAGAGCCACATGAATCGGCTTACCAAAAATTGTGATTCAAAGTCACTTTTTTGCAGTTTGTATACTTTTGACTATAGCTTTTGCTGTATTTGTCCGATTCATTTTTGACACACAAATGCGCAAAACCGTAATGCAGTTAAATTTCATACGAAAATATTAAACGGTTTTGCCAAAACCGCGAAAATCTCCTGGAGAAAATGGGTGAAGATATTGACATAATTCAACAAACTTCATCTTCCCAGGAAATATGCGCACCAGCTGATTAAGTTTGGGGTTTCTAACTCTTCTAGTCTCCAAGATCTAGGCATTCATTCGGACGGACGGATGGACGGACATGGCTCAATCGCTACCCGAGGTTATGATAAGCATTTTGGTATAAAGGATTATGGGTCTGCGCGCCTCCTTCTCTCCGTTACATACATTGCACAAATCTAGTATACCCTTTGTACTTTTTAGTACAGGGTATCAACATGTAATCTGCTTAGTTTCTCTTAAATTTACATAATAATATTATTAGAGTAACTTAGAAACAAAACTAATAAGATGGGGTGTTTATTTATATTTTTGGCAGCATAGGTATCTCTTATATTGTTTAATATTTTATATTGATATACAATAAATATATTTGGTCATAACTGCATTATTTTCAACATATTTTAACAAATATTTTATGGTACATAATTCAAGTCTACTTAGCTTTAACATTTACCACATTTTTTGCGCTGCTTTAAAATAGTTAATTAATTTGCGTAATGAACTTAACCGCACTTTGTATCAAACATATTTAATTTTTAATGTATATTTTTTTCTTTTATATTAGTATAGTGCCACCCTACTGTATTGGTTTTATAATTATCAATATATACCCATACATGGTATGGGTAATATAATTAAATAAAATGTTGATAAATAGATCATCTACTTTAAATGTAGAAAAGGCAAAGTCTCATTAAATTTAATATGCACTGAAGGTCTTGTTTTGTTCAAAGAGTTTTTCATTGACCTTATATTTTTCTTTGAAAAAATTTTGTTTATTCATAATTATTTGCTTTATAAATAAAAAGAGCCTAAGGGTTCTTTAAAATAATAATGCTCACTTTAATCCATAAAAGAGTTTTTGTGCACAAATACCAGAGAATATAGTTTATATGGGTTGGTTAATTAGCACAGAGTTTTTTTTTATCACCGAGTAAAATTCTGTGTTTTTGTCGCCCCTTAGGCACAAATTAATTTTAACATTAGGCTAATTTTATAAAAGAGCAAATATAGAAATAATACAATATAAATAATAATAATAGTTTGCTACAAACATTTTGGAATATTTTTTAACCCATTTTCACTGTTTCTACGAAAAATTCTTTTGGAATAAAATCAATACAAAGGCGTGGCATGCGCCTTAAATATCTTGTAAGCAATATTTTATAATTTTTATAATTGTTGTGTACGAGGGTGAATTGATAAGTTTCCGGCCTGACCAAGAGATGGCGCCACTAGGCCTACCTTGAGGTGGCGTTCTATAGTACCATCCTAAGATAGCTTGTAGCTATAGTTTCAGCCCGATCGCCATGGTAGTTTAGATTTGAGAGCACACTGAACAAGACGCCTCTGTGTTTTTCTTGAAAATGGGAAAAAAAATTCGAAAAAATTTCTACCGCCAATTTGACGTTGTATAAGCGTAATCCAAGCGAATTTTTGCGTCGATTCATAACCGTTGACGAAACTTGGGTCCACCACTACACTCCTGAAACCAAAGAACAGTCTAAACAGTTGATTGGACCAGGGGAACCAACTCAAAGAAGGCAAAAACAATTTTTTCAGCGAACAAGGTTATGGCTACTGTTTTTTGGGATGCAAGAGGTATTATATACATTGATTACCTTGAAAAGGGTAAAACTATCACTGGTCAATACTACGCAGACTTATTGCAACGTTTGAGCCACGAGGTGAAAATTAAACGACCTCATCTGGCGAAGAAAAGAATCTTGTTTCATCACGATAACGCACCAGCGCACAAGTCAATCGTTGCGATGGCTAAAATCAACGATCTGAAGTTTGAATTGATGCCGCACCCTCCCTACTCTCCAGACCTAGCCCCGATTGACTATTATCTGTTTCCTAACCTCAAAAAATGGCTTGGCGGTAAGTGATTTGCGGACAATGAAGAAGTAATCGAAGCTGTAAATGGGTATTTTGAGGAGCTTGACGAATCAGTCTATAGAGATGGCATTACTAGACTAGAACACCGCTATGAGAAATGTATCAGCCTTGGAGGAGATTATGTTGAGAAATAAAAAAAAAATTCTTAAAAACGTTGTTTTTCTTGGTCAGGCCGGAAACTTATCAATCCACCCTCGTATATGCAATTATGAAGTTTTCGGCATTATCTTTTCCAAAATCTAAAATCGTTTTCTCCATCGCTATTAAGTAGACTTAGAAAATTTGTAATCCGATTTGCGAGTGTAGTAGTCAAATTTGCTGACATTTTCTAAGCCTAAGCAAAAGAAAAGCTGACGTTAAAATATCACGGCTGATACAAAAAAAAAATCCCACTAAACCCTACCTTCGTCGCTTAGACGACCATGAACTTGCGAGTATACTAGTCAAATTCTGCGAATTTTTCTAAGCCTAAACGAAGAGAAACGCAAGGTCAAAAGATCACGTCTGATGAGAAAAAAAAATTCCCACTAATCCATATATTCGTTGTTTAGACGACCCCAAATCCTTAAAAATCTCAAATTCAAAATATTTTAAAAATGAGAGCAAATTTATCAAAAAAAAAAGAGTTATGTTAGTCGATTCGACGAACATAGTCTGTCTATGGTTATATTAAATAGTTTTTGCTTTTACCACAGCTCCGTGAAAAATATTTGTACACAAATAAGTTAAAATAAACTGAATTTATTCGCTTTGTTCAGTTCATTTTCAAATTGTTTACACTTATTTGAAATATTTGTTTTGTCTCCCGTACATAATAAATCATATATTATATATGTACAATGGCTGTATTTGCATTTTTAATGCATTTGTTTGATGTTCAATTTTGCTATAGGAATATTTAATTATAAAATATCCTTTGTATACATATCTCTGTAAAACTTATTTATTTAATCGTTATATGCATTGGTTGGCCATTTTTATAAAATTGATTGAAAATGCAGCAATTTCATTTTAAGCATTTTGCTAGTTATTTTTTGATATAAACTTTAAATTTTTTAAATTATTTTTTAGTAAATTTACTTATTGTTTAATAAAGATAGATTGTAAATAAAAATGAAGAAAAACAAATTTTAAGCTGTCACAAGCACTTTATCTTTAATTTTGGTGATATTTAAAATCTCACTTGCTTATGATTCACAACTGATTCAAGTAAATATAATAAGAAACTATTTTAGGAGAAAATTAATATTTATTTTTTAATTGTATAAAAATGTGTTTTAAATGGTTTCTGACACATCTATGGGTATTATGTTATATAAATATTTATTGATTCCGTTTGTTATGCTTAGTCGTTGATAATTGCAAAGTTTTTATACTTAAACTAGAAAAATTGATTATTTTTGGTATGGTAATTAACGATTCGAAGCTTAAATTTTTAGCTAGTGTTCCAAAAGTCATCTTTATACGAAAATAGTTTGACAGAAATAAACCTTACAAAATTTAATGCAGTTGAGACGGTACCATTCATTCTAACAACTTTTCGATAAAAATTAAAAAATTTTTTTTTTGAACTTATGCCTATAAGTTCCGTAAATTTCAACGGATTTCGTTAATATTTGAATGTGGATTTGGTCTTTACAGCCACATTATTGAGCTTGCCAAAAATTGTGATTCGGGTCACTTATTACGAATATTCAAATATTGGTATAGTTTATTGCCAAGTGGAGTTGAAAATTGTACATTTTAAGATGGTAGTATTTTGTACATTTTTCACACTAACATGAATAAATCCCAATATGCGTTTTTTTTCCTACAATTTGGTCAATCTTTATCTGATTTGCACAATCCATTTCATGCCATTTATTGAAATACTTCTTAAAATTTCCTCCGCTTCGAATGGTTTTTAAGCCCAGTCACGTCACGGGCGTAATTAGATCATGCCCAGCAGAGACGTTAAATGTGATCCTGAATATGATTCCGATTGACATCCAATTAAAACTAACTGCAGCAAACACGGCCACCAGAATCAAAGAAACTAGACTCTGGAGGACTAGTACCTTCGGACATGGCAGCATTCTGAAGGGTCAAGAGACTAACAAATCAACAGATTACATAACACCAGTAATGGACTTCAAGAAGAGGTTTGACGTCAGATTCCCGACGCGAAAGGAGTGGGATATGAACAGGGTAATAAGAGCAGACGCAGCTGCAATCTATACTGACGGATCCAAGATGGATCGCGGTGTAGGAGCAGGGGTCTACTCGGACGAACTCGAAGTATCTCTCTCCTATCGCCTAGGCAACAGAAACAGCATCTTCCAGGCGGAAGTCTTTGGCATCAGAGAAGCATGTAAGGTGTTGAATAATCATCCGAGTCAGCTGGCGGAGGTGTGTATATTCTCCGACAGTCAAGCAGCTTTGCTGGCGATCAAATCGCCAACCGTGAACTCAGAAATCATCAAACAATGCAAAGAAGATCTAAATGCCCTTGCAAGCAGAATGAACATCGCTCTCGTATGGGTTCCCGGACATAGGAACGTATACGGGAATGAAAAGGCTGATGAACTGGCGAGAAAAGTAGCATTAGATGGCGAAGCAGCGGAGGTAGCTGTCAAATACCCACTCAGCGCTATCAAGAGAGAACTTCTTCTGCGAGTTCAGAACAAGGCTGAAACCAGATGGAAAAATATTGGCACTTGCAAGATTGCAAAGGAAATTTGGCCGCGATACGACAAGCGTAGAACGGCCGAACTGCTAAGCAAGCCAACAACAATAATCTTCAGAATAGCATCGACAATAACCGGACATTGGCCGTTAGGAGACCATGCAAAGAAAATGGGCTGGCCCTACAACGTCAGATGCCGAAGCTGTGACCAGGACAACACAGAAGAGACAGTTCACCATTATTTAAGTGAGTGCCCACGATTGGGGTCCTTACGCCACAGAGCACTAGGAAGCTTCGCGTTAGGAAGCCTACGTGACTTGGCAGAAACCAACTTAGACGACATCAGCAGGCTTATTATCGGATCGAGGTGGTTTGAGTAAACCGATCTGTGGTTCCCATAAGTGGTGTAACAAAATGGCGCATTAACGCTTAATGAGTTTGAATATGTTGTCAATCAAACGGCACCCAAACCAACCAACCAACCAAGCCCAGTCACTTTTTGTATTTCGAGTCATATTGAACTGCTCCATTGGGTATCCCTGATCAATTTTGAAAAATGAATCATTTTTGGTTAATGACATTTCTATCCTTGGTTTCTATAAATCCTTGTATCTAGCCACTTCAAGTTATTTTTTCATATTCTAAAACAACTGTGCTTAAGGACTCAAAAATAATTCTTCCCATATTTTGTTACGACATTTCTATGAATAGACAAAATACTGTCGAATTTCGCACGAAACATGTTTTTTGACAGATCGGTCCAATGGGACCATTTTCTTTTTTTTTTAATTGCAAAATATTTGTTGTTTTTATATTTTTTTATCGTTGTTTTTTCATACCTAGGTATTATAGCTGGGCATCGATTCGATTTAAAATCGACATAGTGGATTCTTTTTTTCTGACAATAAGCCGATTCTTGTTTATTTAGCATCGATCTTTTATTTACACGGATCAATTTGCAGACGCAGAAAAACGGTTTGGGGTGGAAAAGAGTCGCCAACCTTTATAAAATTTATTTATTTTTTTCAAAAATTAAAAAATTCGACTTAGACCTTTTATTTACAAGACAAAAAAACGTTATATTTCTCTAGCCAAATGGGGGTTTTCGGGATCAAGGAATCCATTTTTCCCTTATATTTCTAATTTTGAGAATCGCCAGAGAGCGCATTTGCGTGTTTTTATGTTTTTTTTTATCAAGTTTTGAATTGTTTTCGTTATTTTAAATTATGGAAAAAAATGTAAGTGCATTTTGTCCGATCTTACTCCGATTAATCGATTCAATCGGTATTTTTGTGAAAATCGGTCAAAAAGATCGATTCTCGAAAATTTAAGATTGAGCCCAGCTCTACTAGGAAGCCTATTGAAACTGTGCCAGGAATTTGATACTTGAACCATCTCTTGGTGATATCACCCCAAATAACAAGTAAGAACAATTTTTTACCCATTCATGCACTTCTTGTTTCTGTACAACATTCCTCTTTGAATGCGTATATCTTCTAAACTACTACGCATTTTTAAATAAATTAAAGCAAAAACGAAACTTGAATCTCCTGACATTAATTTTGCATTTTTATTTAGCCAGATTTTTTAGAGTTTGAGGCTGATATTTTGGTATTTATCGACTTGAATCGGACTGTTTTTGAGCAGCAAAAAATTCCAACTTTTAGATGATAAAATTATTAACTTAACAATACACCAGAGTATTGGTAATTTTTTTACTGCTTAAATATTTTTTAAAAAAGCGAAATATAACAAGAAATAGTTAAATTTAATGCACTTAGTATTAATACAGAGCAAAATTGATATGTTGTATGTATCATCATACATTAAAAGAGTATTTATATACATCGAAAATCAGTGGGCCAACAAGAAATATACGATAGGGTGGTTTCTGTGATCACGAGCTCAGAAAGCGAAAATAGTAAGAAAAATTGCTGAGAAACCAAATCTATATTCAATTCGAGAATCTGGAAACTCGGTTGATGTATATCCAAAAGAAATGTAATATTTAATATTAATATTTAGGTATTTTACTTCTATTGGACATAGTTAAATATCCAGAAATGAGAATGCGCTGAATGACTCTAAATGTGATAAGATGCATAAGATTAGGCCCATTTTAGAAGGCTTCCGCAAAAATTGTCTCATGATCCCTCCAGAGCAACATAACTACGTAGATGAGCAGACTATACCATTTCGAGGACAATTTAAACAATACCACGCAAAGAAGCCGCACAAATGGGGTTTAAAAATGTTTACAAGATGTGAAAGTCTGGTATAATATACTTTATGCCTTCGCCATGTACAACGTAAGAGATGGTACTTGCTCTAATTATGGTTAAGGCATTTCGTCTGATATAGTTATTCACTTGGTAAAGGATATACTAGCTCATCGGAACTTTGAGGTATTTTTCGATAATTGGTTCTCATCGATACATCTGTTAAAAGCTTTAAAAAGAAAATAGAATTTCGGCAGCTGAAAGAGTTCGTAGCAATCGTTTGGGAAACTGTAATTTGAACTCTGAAGCTAAATTTAAGAAAAAAAGGTCGAGGCTCTTATGCCTGTAGAGTAGAAACAAATTATGACATTATTGCTGTAAAATGGTAGGGTAATAAACCGGTGGAATCATATTCAACAGACAATTAAACCAATATCTGCATGCCAGCAATGTTGCCAGAAAGAAAAAAAGTCTATTGACATTACAATACCTAGAATTATTCAGCAATACAAAGCTTTATGGGAGGCAAAGACCTGGCCGACATGATCTGTGAATTATATACAATAGAATAAATTGTCGATCCCAAAAATACTATATGCGAATTTTGTTTTGCTAAAACATATAATTTTTTACTATAAGTTTATAATGTAGTAACTTTAAAATAATGAAATGCAAAATTATTTGTTTTTGATAGTGGATATCTTTTTTAACTTTTATAATAAAAAAAAATCAAGAAAATGTTTATCGAATATTTATTTTAATGGCAATCATCCCATAATAAGGGTTATGATCAAACATTTATAAAAAATAAATCACTACACACGCGATATAACATATTGTGTGGTATGGCTTAGATTATTCAATATATACAATATTTTAAAAAACAAGTAGTTATGATAAGACACGCCTTCTGAGGTACATTTTTTATTATTTAGTTTTAAATTGAGTTTAAAGCAAAAAAGTGAAGAAATATTTGCAACAAAATGTTAATATATAAGTGTTTGTTTTGACTGAAAAAAAATATTGATTTAATTCCATTTTGCTACGCAGTTTTACTCCTTTAATGCACGATGTGGTACATGTACAACAAATTATTAAAAATAGTAGGAGCTACTAAATTTTTGAAAATTGGATTTAATTGTATTATTTGACCACAATATAGTAAAAAACAACAAAAAAAAATTTAACTCTCCTGTGCAAAAAGCCTGCATGAAAGGGTTAAAGACAAAAACCTTGTTATATTACAAAATTTAAAAAAATCACTAATTTTGATAACAAAAACAATGACTTTTTTTTTAAATTAACATAAATTACAAAAAAAAAATATCAATCAAAAGCAAGTTTTTGGATTTTTAAATTATGCATACAAAAATTTGCTGTAAGTTTTTAACTAATGATTTGATTTGATTTTCGTCAACTTCTTAATTAAATGCACTGAAGATGGCTTTGGACATTTTGTAAATCAATTAAAATTCAGTATATACTTAAAAGTAGTAACTTACCTTTAATTGCCCATTTTATATACATATAATTTTTTTATATTACGACTCGAAAACGAAACGAAACGCATTAAACGATATCACACACTTGCATACAATTTATTACACTAACACATAAAAAACATAAAAAAAAATTTTGAACTTTACACGTGGAATATATATATGAGATATATAACAATAGCTTTGCCGCCGGCATTTGATTAAATAAAAATCAAAACAGCTTGCACTCTGCACGTGTTATAACATATACATACATATATCACCAACACACACTTGCACTCACACACACGCACTGCTTATTAACTTAGACGCGCGCGAAACCGAAACCGCCCACGCACTTCGACTTAACACGAAAGACTAACCGCATCTAATGACGAAAGAGTGCAACGAGCATGCGCGAATGAATAAAAAAGCTCCGCCAAATTCTGGAGAGAAAGCAAAATGGCAAAAAATTACACAAACAAATTGAGTGCATTTGGAGAGAATTTAAATATGGCAGCTGCAACTGCTTTGAGTGATATTCAAATGAGCTAGAATTGGGCAATTAAAACTTTAAAAGCAATAAAGTCATTTAGTTTGGTTCTGAACCTTTTTGCATTTGGGCAGTGGCTGTTTATTAGTGGACTAAAAGGTGAGTGATATTTCAATGAGCTAGAATTAGGCTGCGCGTGTACAGAACGTGACGTCACTTATCAGCACGATTAGCCGCATGATTTTTTTGTAGGCTAATTTCATCATCAGCTCTTTTAGACCACGGTATGTTCAACTTTTTTGCGCAGATATAATCATTTCATGTAGGCAATTAAATCTTTAAAAAAATTAAGTCATTTAACATAATTTATAGTTGAACTTTTTTGCATTTGTGCAGTGGCTGTTTATAAATGGATTAATAGGTGAAGTTCCTGCGGCTCTCACTAACTTATTTATTTCAGTAAATGACTAACATTGCAATATCAGCTTTACCAAATTTTAAAACATTTATAAAACATAAAACTTTAAAAAAATCTCTGCTATACATTAATTTTTATGTTTTTTGCGGTTTTCAGGCATAACCACTTAATCAATAAAATTTTTTCAAAATATTAAAAAATAAATCATGCTATATTGGTAACCACAAAATATTAGCTTAACAGTAGCATTTATGTCAGATTTACATTTACTTTTGTTTTTTTATGCGTCTGGCATATTTCCCAAAGGGAGTGGAAATGTGCTCATATGATTCTAAAGCCCTGCCAGCATCCCATCTCCATTGCGTCTTATCGCCCGATTAGTTTGCTGCCGGTATTCGCGAAAATTTTTGAAAGAATCTTTTTGAGCAGAGTTTTGTCATTTTCCATCGTGACGAATAGGGTCGTCCAGCGCATCAATTCGGTTTTCGTCCAAAACATGGCACGCCTGAGTAAACTCACAGAGTGGTGCAACACATCTTAGACTCCTTCGAGAATCGTCGCTACTGCATGGCACCATTTTTGGATGTCAAGCAGGCTTTTGACAGAGTGTGGCACGAAGGGTTACTACAAAAACTTAAGTCTGCCCTTCCCGCTCCTCATTATGAAATCATAAAATCATTTCTTGACAATCGATCTTTCAAAGTTATGGTGAAAGGTGAACTCTCGGAACGAAGGACCATTAAAGCTAGAGTGCCTCAAGGTAGCGTTCTATCTCCATTTTGATTCACCATTTTTACAATGGACATGCCGAGCTCGACGGGAAGTTCTGAGCTTATAACGGCAACGTATGCTGACGACACTGCCATTCTTTCGTCTTCCTCCAGCGTTCAAATGGCTGCTGATACCGTGCAGAACCAACTGGACATTATCGCAACTTGGGCGAAACGCTGGAACATCAAGCTTAATGGTGACAAATCGTCCAGCGTTTTATTTTCGTTAAGGAAAGACCCAAGTCCTGCGCTTACTTTAAATGGAGAGTTAATTCCAATCAAAACATCGCACCTGTAGCTCGGAATTCACCTCGACAAAAAATTGTGTTGGAGAGAACACATTAAAATAATAACAGCAAGATGTAGAACCAAATTTGACAAAATGGAGTGGCTACTTGGTAGAAATATCAAGTTATCTTTGGAAAATAAAAGTATTCTATACAAAAGTTTAATAATGCCAGCTTGGTATTATGGCATTCAAATCTGGAAACAGCTGCCATGTCAAATATTAAAAAAATTCAAATTTTACAAAACAAAACTTTGCGCAAAATTGCCGATGCCCCGTGGTATATTCGAAATTGAAATCTTCACAAGGATCTAGGCATTCCCTATGTGGGTGATGTGTTAATTAAACTTAGCGACCATTACGCTGATCGCTTAAGGAACCATCCAAATTCGCTTGCATGTGCCCTGGCCGGTCATAGACTAAGAAGACGCCTAAATCGACTGCACCCAAATAACCTCAGAAGGCATGTCTTATCATAACGTCTTCTTGATTTTTGAAAATATTGTGTTTATAGAGTAATCTAAACCATACCACACAAGAAGTTATATTGTATAGTGACTAACTTTTTTTTATAAATGTTGGATTATAACCCATAGAATCACGGGTTGATTGCCAATAATAAATATTTGAGAAGAAAAAAAAAAGGATATGTTTGTTAGAACCACATGAATCAGTTTACAACAAATTGTGATTCGAAGTCACTTGGAACCATAATTAGGTAGAGTCAAATATTGATGCAGTTTGTAAATTTTTGACAATAGCTTTTGCTGTATTTGTCCGATTTTGTTCACTTTTGACACACACATGCGTGGAACCATAAGGCATTACTCTGATAAATTTCCTATGAAAATATTAAACGGTGTGCCCAAAAACCGCGAATCTACTGGGGTGGAACGGGTGAAGATATTGACATGATTCAACAAACTTCATCTTCTCAGGAAATATGTGCACCAGCTGGTAAAGTTGGGTGTTTCCCGCTCTTCTATTCTCCAAGATCAGGTGTTCATTCGGACGGACGGAAGGACATGACTCAATCTCTACCCGAGGTTATGACAAGCATTTTGGTATAAAGGACTTGGGGTCTGCCGCGCCTCCTTCTATCCGTTGCAAACATTGCACAAATCTTGTATACACTTTGTACTTTTTAGTACAGGGTATAAAAGGGGCATTGTCAGGTACAGGGTTTGATAGCCCTATAGACTTATAAAGGACAAATTTGGGTACAACATATCAACTTCCTTAATCATCCTAATAAAAAATTAAGTATTTTAAGGGGTCCCCGCCACGATTTACGATTATAGGCTAAAATGTTTAGCTCCAAAACTCATTTTTATGCGAAATTAGTTTTGACAGAAATGTACGATATTTATGCTTATAAGTTCCGTAAATTTAAACTGATTTGGTCATAAGAGCACTTACCAAAATTTACGAATATTTAAATATTGGTGTAGTTTGGTGAAATTTTTACATTTTTAACGTTAGTTTTCCGATTTCGAAACTCTAGCTTTTAAAGTCTCCGAGATCTAAGTGCTCATATAGACAGACACACATGAAAAACAATTTGGTATAAGGGACTTGGGATTGCCACGCCCGTTTCTCTCATTTATATGCATTCCAAAAATCTAGTATACCCTCTGTACCTGTAGGTACAGGTATAGTCCCAAAAAGTAAACAAGTTTTTATATCATTTTGTGAAGACCTAAGAAAATCGTTTTTAAAAGAGAGCTTCTAGGCAAAGGATTTTTAAATTTCATCACTTAAGGTTTCCAAAAGAAATTTCATTATATGGTGGAAAAAATAAACGTAAAACAAAAATGCGATGCAGCCAGGGCGGTGCAGTCTCATACACTGTACCCCGTTTTTTCTGAAATAAGAAACATATACAATAATATACAAGTACAAACTTGATACGCTTCAGTTAATAAATCTTTGTGCCTCAAGTTCTTGGGAACTCCAATATCCAGGTGTTCAGCTGCACGTAGCTTAATCGCTACACGAAATTATGATAAGAATTTCGGTCATAAAAACAAAAGAAATCATGTTCTCGCCCTAATCATTATAATTATGTATGTAGAGATTGAGAGATCTAACCCGTTCCCTTTTAAGTATTATTTATAGTTTTTGGTACTACGCACTTAATGCACACTTCTACGTAAAATATAGGGTATCCAAAATTGATATGCTCAAACAGGCACAAAAGCTTTAAACTTAATACGGATATAAATTTTAACAACTATCGTCAATTATTGCCTCATCAACGCAGTTTATCCTTAATTTGGCTGTTGTTTCTTTTTCCATAATTTGTATATAAAGCATATATGCGGGTACCCGCTCATTGCCATATGGCATCCATAATTTATACCCACTCAATATCAATGCTCTTATGTTGTCACCTCTTTTACCCCCTCTCCCACTAGGTGAGTACTCCGCATCGGCCATAAAATCCGGCAGCGTCAGCTGGAATACGTTAATTGGCAGCCGAGGCTATTTGCAATGGCGAAATGTTTCAACACTTTTGACACTTTTGTGGATTATTAAATTTCTGCTAGCCAGAAATATGCCAATTTACAATCCCGACCGAAACAAAGTCAACAAACCATCAGCGCCGCGGGAGTCAACAGCAGCAAGCAGAGCAAGCAGTATGGCGGCGTCGCCTCCAGCTACGGGTCAGCCATTCGCAGGCAGCAGCTCCAGTGCATGCAAACCCAGCACAAATACAGCCAGGCGGAGGAGCACATGCTGCCAGTGGCGGCGGCAGCAAAGCTGCGGTCACGTCAACAGCTCAATTAGCGGTACCAAAGTGGCTGAGGATAAAACTTGAGCGTTGTGGCCGATGCCAGGGCCGGGGGCTATTCAATTTGTATGTGAGTGTTTCTGTTTAGGCTATGATTAGATTTATACTCAATTAAATCAATGGGAAAGTAAACAAATGATTCGTAGATTGTGCGGAGGAGGAGAAGCTACGGCTATACGATATACATAATGGCAAACAATAACGAGTTCTAAGGCAAACCTAGTAGTAAAAAAAAATATGTATGTATGTGTGAGCAACTCTTAAGACTACTAAATTTAGCCTAGAAAGGATACATAAATAGCCCTCTTACTGTTTAAAAGTTGTTTTTCCAAATGCATATCTGAACAGGGAATGCTTTTAATATTTTACAATAATGACTATAATAATATGGAAAATACATAACTCTTGATTATACAAATTTGTCAGCTAAAGTTGTAACTATGCTTTTTTGAGACGGTTTATCATGCTAAGTAGCGAAATAGAAGAAAATTCAAAAAATCATTTTTGGCACAGTTTTTTTTGTAGTTTATTTATATTAAAATAAAGGGGCCCTTCGCCCTGCTAACTTTACTCAGACACCCATTCAATGGCGATTTTAAGGAAAGAAATAATTTTATAAGATTACATCAAGTTTCAAAATTTGATTCTACGTGAATGACAGCATAGTTAAAAAATTTTAAGGCGTACCTTCAAATAAATACTAGAAATTAAAGTGGAACTGATAAAATTTTTATTTTCATAAATTAAGCAATTACTATGAATTTACTTTACTAAAATTATTTAAACTGAAAACAATTTAAGAATTTATACCACAGATCAGTGGCGGATTTAACCGGTGGGCTTTCAGGGCCCCTCTTGCTGAAAGTTACACCTTCGATTTCTTTTTTTCTTTTTTTTTGTTGATAAAATGTTTCGAGTCCCTTGTGGACAGCACAAGTTCAATTTTCATTCAGGGGCCCCCTGTTATCAGAATAATTGCATTGCTTGATAACTATCGTAAATTAAATATGAAATCCAATAACTTTTGTAATCAATCAGTTATTTAAAACGTCTACGATTTTATCAAAGTTGCAGCAGCAAGTTTTCTCAAGAAAGCTGATATCAGTCCTCAACTATGTCAACAAATTAGCGAATGGCGTTACGTTCTGAACATTTTTTTTTGATACCATAAGAACTTTGTCGCGTTTCGAGGTCATCATGAAAAAATGGATAAAGAAAATATTGGTATATATTTGTTTATTATTAAACTCATCTCCCGACATAACTCGACTCTATATGATCACATCGAATCCTCGAATCGAATAAAGTACTTGAGTAAATCGACTACATTCGATCTATTGAATACCTTGGCTGATCAAACGCGAAATTTTATTATTAATGAATGCAAAGAAGCAAAATTTTTCACACTGATCGGTGACTCAAGTACAAAACTGTACTGATGTTGCTCACTTGGACCAAATGGTTACGTTACAATTCAAAAAATGAGACAGGTGCCAAGATACTATCCATCAAAGAACGTTTTTATGTTTCATTCAAATCAAAAAAGAGGGTGCTGTCTCGATTTCTCATGACATTATTGGGGTCTTGCTTGAAAAATATCTATTCGAAAAAATGCATATGTGGTCAAGCTTTCGATGGCGCGCCCGTTAAGTCGGGAGACCTGAATAGATTACCAGCACTTATCAGAAGATATGTTGGAGAGAAGGACTTCGTTCCTTGCATCAGCGCATCAACTCAACCTGGTTCTATCTCATGCAGCTGAAAAATTCGCCAGCCCTTCAATCAAACTCTTTTTCGCAACATTACAGCGAATTTTCAACAACTTCTCGTAGTCTCATCGGCGATGGGAAAACCTTTTGGAAGAAAGCAAAAATCTGTCTCAAAATACAAAATCTTTCGGCATCCAACTTCTGGAAGAATTGAAACTTGAACTTTTTGAGACCAACTCTGACTGTCGAAGAGAGACACAAGATGAACAGTTTGCAGTGCCATTGGAAGATATCGAAAGCAAAGCGCTGTCACAGAAACGAAGACTCCACATCAAAGACTTGAGTGATACTCGTTGGTCTGCACGGCTGAAAGCAGTAGAAGCAATTATCCAAAATCTTGACTGTGTTGTCAACTGTTTAGTACGAGAAACATTGAGAGAAAAGGCTACTGAAAGGACGCAAGTTCTCTACTTTCGGCAATCAATTGGCTATTTTTACTAAACCTGACATGGTGGCATTCAGTCCTATCATTCATTGACATTGCTGAAGTGCAATTACAGAAAAAAGTTGATCTTTTGATGGCCCAAAATTGTCTTGAAAAAGTAATGAAGAACTTGCAAAACTTGCGTGAGGAGAGCAAGTATGATTCTTTCGTTTCGAAAGCTAAATCTCATTGGGAGAAGATGGGATGGAAAAATCCGGATTTTCCGATCATTAGACAACGTTGAACGAAAAAAATGTCAGGCGAGAAAGCAGAGGACAGTTCTCTGGATATGGCAACGAAACATCGCATTGGGTACGTTGAAGTTCTGGACAGAATTTGCAATGAATTACAAGAAAGGGCCAAAGGTTGTGATGAGATAAAGTCACTTTTCGGATTTCTGAAACCTAAATCCTTCAAAAACATGGAAGAGAAAGAATTTGAAAAAAATGTTTGAAATTTGGTGGAGAAATATCCAAATTTTTTTACAACTGCTCTGAAGTATGAGTTAATCAGTTTTGTGGATATATATTTCTTACAAGAACAGGACTACCAAGCATAGTCCATTGCAATATTTAAACATCATCATTGAAAAAAATTTGATCTGCAGTTTCCCGGAGTGCGGCAGTTTACTTTGTTTATACTTGACCCTTCTCGTCAGCACTGCCAGCGCCGAACAAACAATGAGTTCATTGAAGAGAGTCAAAGATTGTCAATGTTCTACAATAAGTGCAGAAGCATTGCACGATTTCATCATACTTTTTATCGAACAGCAAGTCGCCAATCAAATTGATCTGGATGCAAGGCATTTTTCCTTAAATCCGCCACTGTCAAAGTTATATTAACAATCTCGATTTTAAATAAAAAATCATTTTTGAAATAAAGAACTTTTAAAAGTTAGTGTTCTCAATAATTGTGTTTAGTTTACTAAAATGTTTTAAGCAGATCCAATACGGAATTAATTATCTATCATTTTTAAATTGTTTAACTTAAAAAAATAAAGTACTTATATAAAGAATTTTGAGTCCTTTTTTAATAAAAAAAAAGTAAATAATTTACTTTTCTTAGCTGAAAGTTTTGACTTTTAAGAGTATTTCAACAAAAAAGCGATTTCCACAAAAAATTATCAAAAAATTTTAGTTTTTTAAACGTGTTTATAATTGGATAATTATTGCAGAATTTTTTCTGCCATAATTTAAAATAAATTGCAAGCCAAATTGTTCTGCCTAAATATTAAAGAAATTTTAATTATAAATTAATTTGTATTTAATAATTTAAAAAAATGGCGTACGTAAAGTCGGGCGCGGACGACTTTAGGATACCGTGTACCACTAGCTTGTAATAAAGTCCGATTTCTTCAAAAAAAAACCAAAAACAGAAGAATTTTTAAGCAAACATTTTTTTTTTGACCGATCGTTCCTATGGGAGCTATATGATATAGTCAACCGATTTCAATAAAATTTCACCCAGTGCTAAATACCTTAAAAAAGATATGAATGCCAAATTTATTTCAAATATCTTTACAAACAAACAAAACACATCGAATTTTGTATAAAAACGTGTTTTTGGACCGATTGGTCCTATGGGAGCTATATGATCTAGTCAAACGATTTGGATTAAATTTAGTACAGTGCTTAGGAACTATAAAATACTCACAATTGTCAAATTTGGTCCCAACATCTTAACAAACAAACGAAACACAACAAATTTTGTTAAAAAATCGATTTTTTAGAAGATCGGACCTATAGGAGCTATAGTCAACCGATTTTGTTCAAATTTGGCACATTGCTTAAGTGGTCTAAAACATTTCCAAACGCCTAATCTGGTTACGATATCTTTATTAAAAAACGAAATTAATATGGGATCTAATGTGAAAGCTGGGTAACTCTAGCTCTTACCATCTCTGAGATCTAGGCGTTCACACGGACGGACGGACAGACGGACATGGGTATATCGACTTCTCTATTCACCCTGATCATATTTTAGGTAACTTTGGGGTGTCTCCGACGTCCCCTTCTATATGTTACATACATTTTCGGCTTGCACAAACTTAATATACCCTTTGTACCATACGGTACAGGGTATAAAAAATTAAATAAATATTAAATGGCAAAGAATCAGCGTGAAAAATAATTTTCATAAAAAAAATCATATTTTATTGTTCAAAAATATAACTAGTTGTGGATTTATTATTAAGTTGATAAATATTTTTATGTGGCGCAGGAAACATATTCATTTTTTTAATAGATTATCTTTTAGGAAAATCATTAAAAAATCAATTTAAACCTAAAAACTGTGCCTTAGAAAAAATGCATTAAATTTATATTGATACTTAGGATGATAAACCGCCTCAAAAAAATTGAAAGACAACTTTGGGTTCTAACTATTCAAAAATTAGGTCTGTTTTGAACCGATATGTCAATATATTAAAAAAAATTCTCGGGCATAGTTCAAAATAGGCCTAAATATCTTTAATAAGTTTGTGTAAATGATTGTGTCAACTAAATAGAATTGCAATAAACTCAAATATGCAGAACCGACTACATAATATACACTACAAATAAAAATCATTAATTAATACAAAATTTAATGTTGCAAATAAAAAAAAGAATATCTATAATAAAAAATCACGCCAAAGTTTAACTCAATGCAAGTTAAGCTACTTTATAAATAAAATTACAATTATATGAAAACAAAAACTATAAAAATATTTACGATAAAATTTCATTTAACATATATGTTATAGAGAAATTTCCACGGCTTGCATTTAAATAGCAATAGCAAATTTCAACTAATTGTAAATATTTACATTTTATTTTGCCAATAAAACTCATCAATCAATTCAAGTGTATAAAAAAAAACAAAAAACAAAAACAATGCAGAGAAAATAGCAATATCTACATACATATACATATAAATTCCATTGTACTGATTAATTGGTATTTGTAATCGTAAAAGTAATCGAATAAATTTTGTAAATAAACTTTCTTAAGTATAAGTTTCAGCGTTCCTTGTGAGAAGATACAACAAACAGCATTCCATAAATATTAGGCCAAGATGATGAAGAGATGAAGATGACGATGAAGATGAAGATGAAGATTATTTGAACAAGTTAAAATTAAAATTAAAGTAAATGTTAGCTAGTGTTTGAATGGCTTACAGCAGTTTTAAACGTAATAAGTAATTGCCAAATATTCGTATGAAATACACAAATATTTATATAACAACGATAAACGTTAATGGAGTTTTTGGGAGTTTTGTGATTTTTCGCATCTGTCTCGAAATGTATCTAAAACCGAAATACTTAGTATATAAAACGCAATGATATGAAATCAAATGTAATGTTTGCAATAATTTCTAAGCTATTTAGGATAAGTGAATACGAACAAATAAAATACAATTTCTTCAATGGAAAATAAAACCTATGCAAAACAACAACAAATAAAATTCGATAATTAATTTTAAACGGAATTTATATTTATTGGTAAGGTAAGTAAATGTTTGTTTTTATAAGCTGTTTATGGTTTGTTGATTTTTGTGCCATTCCATTGACAGCCTGCAGGTTAGTGTTATATAATAAAATTTAATACTTTTTAAATTTGAGTTGAAAATCAAGCAGCCAATTTATTGCATTATATTTTCACTGTTAAATTAAAGTGTGACCAGGTCTGAATTACAAATTCTATCTTTGACATTTTTTACCACATGCAGACTCAAAAGTTTTGCGTCTTCATCTCACCTCATCTCACCTCATCTCATCTCATCTCATCTCATCTCACCTCATCTCATCTCATCGTATCTCATCTCATCTCATCTCATCTCATCTCATCACATTATCAAGATAGGAATGTTTGTCATCCAGTCTAGGAAACATTTTGCAGATATTACCCGGAAAATCATTCCTCTACTAGAGACTGTTTAGAGAAATCAAGTCGTATACCAATATATCAATATCTTAGGTCATCAGTGAGTCTAAGAGTTCGAAAAGAATGGATTTCGCTAAATACACTTAATAAGAAATTTATGGATCGTGTTGATAGGCCCAAGCAAATGATCCCAAAATACGATTAAGAATTCGTTACAGGCAATTTATTACAGCATTGCATTACCAATTTTCATTACGGTCTTGAATTAAAATGTGACCAGCTCTGAATTACAAATTCTATCTTATAGTGTGACATTTTTTACCACAAGCGGTCTCAGAAGTTTTTCGTCTTCATCTTATCTCATTATCAAGGCAGGAATGCTCCGATTAGTCTAGGAAACATTTTGCAGATATTATCCAGAAAATCTTTTCGCTACTAGAGACTGTTTAGTGAAATCAAGTCCTATACCGAGATATCAAGAGATCTTAGGTCATTACTGAGAGGTCCAAGAGTTCGAAAAGAATGGATTTCGCTAAATACATATAATAAAAAATTTATGGATCGTGTTGATGGGCCCAAGCAAATGATCCCAAAATACGTTTAAGAATTCATAACAAATGGCGAATCATTGGCCGTTACTGTGATTCTAAAGTTATTATAAACCTTATCTTTTGGTTTCTCAAAAAATGTACTCATAGGTAGGGAGAAATGGATCTCCACCATTTATTCGACACAAATTAGATAACAGATCTCGGCTATTCTCAATGTTTTTTCTTAATAAACGATAAATGTTAATATATATAAGAATAAGGAATTTCGGATTAGAATTTATTGTCTTATACTTTTCAGTTCATTTTATTGCATTTTAGAAGATTTATAAAAACATATGCAGTTTTGAAAGGAGCTTATTAAGCGCTTTCAATAGACCAATGCAACACAAAAAATGTGTAATGTATTTATGACTTAATCTTGTTGATGCCCTTCATTTTATTCATTGTGACGTCACATAGCCTATAACCAGCGGATGAACAAGGCGCTTCCAACTTTATATCATTTATCAAATTTAGAAGTAACGAGCGAACAGATGAACAAATGTTTTTGATGTGCTGGTGGTACAAACATTATTAATGATTATTTTGATGTACCATTCATTCGTTAGGTTATAACTATCTTAATATTGGTAAAGACAACAATTCTCAAAGAAAAATTTAATTTGAAAAAAAAATAAACAATTAACTTTTTATAGAGCGCGAGAAACATTTTTAGAGGTCACTGGAACCTTTAATAAAGATTAAATTATTATCTATTTTTCTTGAAAATTTGTAATATTAAAATTTGTCTTTTTAACCCAGATATGCCCATAATTTTTGCATATATTAATTTAAAAAGTCGGTAAAATAAAACATTTGTATACTTCAATGATCGATCATAATCGATTAGTCGTATAGATAGGACATTGGGCATATCTGGGTTATTCCAAAACTGATATTTGCAATATCTCAGAACATTAAAACTGTTTGATTTCAAAAATCCAAAGTTATGTGAGTATATTAAAAAAAAATTTCTTGAACATTTGATTTTTACTATTGAAGAGGATGACCTTTTTATCGCGTTTATTCTTATGATGGACTGAATACGAGGTGTGTTCAAAAAGTAAGGTCAAGGTTTCAAGGTATTTTCGATTATCGATTTTTTTGTTTTGTTGTGTTGGTACACTCTTCCCGAACATCTGTACCAAGTTTCAAGTGAATGGCATTTTTTGTTTGGTTGTGAGATGCGTAAAGGTTTTGCGTGATCGGCGATTTCTTGCTATCGAAAAATATGGATCAATTAAATTAATTAATTAATAAAATTAAGTGCTCCGTAACACTTGAAATGTTGACAGTAGCATACGGTGGAACTGTTCTGAGTAAAAAAAAAAGTTTACAAGTGGCACAAACTCTTCCAAGATGGCCGAAAAGATGCCAATGTTGCCCGCGAAATTGCTTAAGTCACATTACTTTTTGAACACACCTCGTACATTCAATCAGATCCTTAAAAGTCATTAAATCGCAGAGATAATGTGGTGTACCATTTTTTATTAGATAACTGAAAGAAGTTTAATGGCAACAATAGAGAAAACTAGACTTTATAATGTACAAAACTGCTCCTCTGTAGAAAACAATAACTTTTGTGGACAAACCAATTCAAAGAGTAGTGGGAATGAGGATTTTTCAAAAGAAGGAAACATATCTCTTGGAGATACAAGTTTTTCATATTATTTTTGCAGCCTAAATATTTTGATTGGAACCTAAAGAAATTACTGAATAAACTAAAATTTAGAGGAGAAATAACATTTTTAGTATAATTCAATTTTACGTATTAGACATTGAGCGGCACCATCAGTTTTGTCAAGATACGGACCTCTCCGAACCTTTCGGAGACTGTTCGAGGTTTCAGAAAAGGCGACCCTCTATCATGCGACCTCTTCAACTTCGTGATGAAAGGGAAGGACGGTGTGCATCGCAATGGCACTATTTTTTACAAGAGTGTCCAGCTTCTTGCATACGCTGATGATATCGATATCATCGGGTGTTGGTAGTGAGATGCTACTGCTGCGTTTTCCGCAATCGAACAGGAGTCAGCGAAAGTGGGTCTAGCGGTAAGCGAGGGCAAGTGCTGTCTACGAACAGGAACGCACGGTGTCTGGGCAACCATGTTGCAGCGGACCGCTATACTTTTGAAGTGGTCAAGGAATTCACGTACCTTGGCACCGCTGTTAACACCGAAAATGACACCAGCTTGGAAATAAAGCTAAGAATCACACTTGCCAATAGGTGTTACTATGGTCTCAGTAAGCAGATGTTGCGCAGAGACCTCTCTCGAACAACAAAAGTAACACTCCACAAGACGCTTATCTTGCCCTGGCTCTTATTCGGCGCAGAAGCATGGGTTGTGTTACGGACAGATGCATCTACTCTTGTGGTGTTTGAGAGGAAAATTCTTCGTAAAATTTTCGATCCCGTTCGTTTTGAGGACGGCTTTCGCATACGGATGAAAAACGAGCTATACGAGCTCTACGACGACATAGATGTGGTCCAGCGCTTCACAATACAACGTCAGCGCTGGCTCGGGCATGTCGTACGTATGGATAACGATGCTCTAGAGAAAAACGTATTCGAAGCGAAAGCCGACGAAGGAAGACGAAGGGGACGACAACGACTCCGATTGAAAGATCAAGTGGAGGAGAACCTATCCTCCCTTGGTATTTCCAATTGGAGAAGGCGCACGCAAAGCAGAGTTGCCTGGCGAGAGCTGCTGAGGTTGGCCGTAACCCGAGAGCGGGTTGTAATGGCCACACAATGAACAATGATGAATTAACTAAGAAGGCGGGTTTATTTCTACTGACTCGTTCTCCTTAGCTTGTAAGAAAACAAGAAATGACAAGTAACGAATTGGTATTCTTGGGTTATTACTTATCCTTATTTGTCTAGATTTAGGACTTATAATTTATAAAATTACGATAAAATTAACACATTTTTCTTTTTAACTCTAAAACTGGTCCACCCAATATCTCAGAACCTTAAAAATATTTGGTTTCGAAAATCCAAGGCTATGTGACTGAAATAAAAAATAAATCTTTTAAAGATGGCACGTTTACCATGTTGTTGAGTGAGGTAAAAACTTCCAATATATTTAAGCTTAATCACTTTCTCACTGCTCCTTCAGCTATATCATAGTCAAGTTTCTTCAAAATAGATCATGTTTTTCAGTTTATTTAATAATTATTTATTGTAATAGTTCATTTCAGATGACATATCGGAAATTAACTGTGCGTACCCCCTTAGAGCTGAAAACCACTCACAGACCCATGTGAAATTGTAATGAAATCTTGTTCAGAGTAACATCAAGCTAGAGGTCAGACTCAAACCAATTTGCACATGAGGATAGTACCCACTCTACCCCGTAGGGACTCACTCTCCTCTGTAGCCGTTTCAACTCGCACTCCTGATGCTGTCTTTCACAAGACAGATGGGACAAGCGCCATTTTGTAAACATACAAGTATGTGTGTGTATGTTTTGGTGTATATATACTCGGTGTGTATGTGTGTGGGCGTGTGGTTCGTCGTTCTAACTAAAATATTCAAACGGAGCTTGTGAATTGTGCACAAGTTTGTTAAACATTCATTCATTTGTCGACCACAAGTGTTGGGTGCCAAACGCAAAATGTAAAAAAAAATGGCAAATGTTAAAGTCAGGCAAGGCCGACTTTCGGATGCTCTGTAAAATCAGCAAAGCAACAAAATTTGTATATCTCTATAAATACAAATTGGTTTTTATGCAATAAAAAATATTGAAAAAAATAGAAAATAAAAATTGTGTCGACTGGGAAGGCAACCAACAATTTACTCAGGCCCATAAAATATATCATGTTTGGCTTTAAATATTTTAAAGTTTATTTGGATGACATGAGGTTACATAAGAATTGCACCTATCGGGCTTGATTATCCTATATATTATATTCTTCAGGGTTTCAATATAACTTTTCTTTATCCTTCTCATCATATTAGCGTCACCTTTACTGCCTCCGGCGTCACCTTCTCTATGTTGCATAAATTCTCAGAAACCTCATAAAACCCCTACCCAAAGGTACAGAGTATTATGTAAAACCCAAAAAATGTTTACTGACATTTAGATGACTTCAACAAACTGCAAAGCAATATGAACAGATACAAATGTATCTACCCGAACGTGTATCTGTGTGAGTCCAAGTAACACCAACTACATGTCAAAATAACAGAGCTCGCATTTTTTTATGTGCCAACAATTTGTGAAATGGAAATGTGTGAATTTTAACTTTTGTTAACAACAAGTCACAATAATTTTGTGGTAGCTGCGGTGGCCTAGGGTGTTAGTCGTCTCCCCCACGCCTGTGGGGCGTGCCCCTTACTGGATTTTGTATAGTTGCCCCAAGTTGCAAAAGGGCAGCAGGCAACAAGCTGACAAACACTGTAAATCATTTTGTACAACAAATTTTGTACAACGGAAGTAATTTAATTTTCAAAAAATAAATAATACAAATAATAAGTTGAATTATAGGGTAGTAAGTTTATTTATATGAACGTGTATATAAAATTAATTTGTTAAACATTTTACATTGTGGTTGGATTAATTTAAATGCTGAGATTTCGATGTACGCTGTCGAGGGTTAAAAACAAATTCAAAATTATAACTAATTAATATCTAGCCAGGAGGTCAAACAGTTTATCTATCTAGGAAGTTCTATATCGTCAGACGGAGGAACGGATCTGGATGTTAACAGCAGAATAAGTAAAGCCCGCAGCGCCTTTGGAATGTTGTCTTCAGTATGGAACTCTAGTCAAATTTCCCTACGCACCAAGCTAAGGCTCTTCGAATCCAATGTCAAATCTGTTCTGCTGTATGCCTGTGAAACCTGGAAAGTCTCTACCTCCATCACGAAGTTTACAGACATTTGCAAACCGCTGCCTTCGATACATTCTTAAGATCCGATGGCCGCAAATTATATCGAATCAAAAATTATGGCGCATAACGAGTCAAAAGCTTTTGGATTTCGAAATTAGACAGCGGAAGTAGCGCTGGATTGACGCAGTCCTTCGAATGGAATCCTCAAGGTACACGGCGAGTTGGTAGACCAAGAACTACTTGGAAATCACCAGTATTGGCCGAAGCAGCAACATAGCGTAAAACGTGGCCACAGCTGAAGTATCTGGCCGCAGATCGGGAAGGATGGAGGAAGTTTGTCGCCGCCGTATGCCCCAAGCGGGTTTGAAGTACTTGAAGAATATCTTGTTTCAAATTGTCATAAATAAAGTATTTAAAAAATTGGAATAGAATCGAAGAAAGGCACTTCAGTGACATACTCGCTTCTTGCGGCCAAAGGCATCTGGTGGGTGGAGACTGGAATACGGGACGGGTGATACATGCAACTCACCTAGGGGGCGAGAGCTGGCCGAAGCCATTACAGTTAGAGGAGCTAATATTCTTGCTACAGAATCACCAACTAGATACCCATATGTCTCTAGTCACACCCCTAGTTGCATTGATTTCGCTCTATACCATGGGGTACCGGATTCTCAAGCAACTATTTGCCAAAACTGGGACTTAGACTCTGACCCTTGTTGTTAATTTGCAAATAGTTGGTTCTAATGTCAGTCCAAACCCTCGGTTAATCACCAACCGTATTGACATTATGGCGTTTAGACAACATCTTGAATCCTCCATTCAATTAAATTCTACTTTTGACTCTGGTGAAGACATTGAGAACGCAGTTGATTTTCTAACTGAAAATATATATAAAGCTCTGCTATTACTTCAACCCCGCCTAATCCTGGGTCAAGTCCCATTAGTCATTAAAATCTGGCTGTACATTCGCCCTCTCGGGGACTGCATCCTTGTAGTGGTGAGGGGGCTCATTAAGGGCGATGAATCCAAGAGCGATGCCGGCGCTAGTATAGCTATCGGTAGGGCCACCCATGCCGGTAAGGTCGCGAAAGAGTCCTGAAGCTGAATGCAGTCCACAACACACCGGTAAGGTCAAGGAAGGGACCTGAAACTAAGAGCAGTCCACAACAAACCCTGACGCCTTTTTGAGGCAAGTATTGGCATGAAGCAAAAAAAAAAAAAAAATTTTGCTCTATGCTCTACTTAGGAGTCCAGAATTCGCAGTAATAGTATAATACATTCGCCTTACAGGTAAAGCGATCGTTTGACGCAAAATTCTGGAATTCCCGCTCTAACATAAATTTCTTTTTTTTGCAATAATTCAAAAATTAATTTATTTTTATCTATTGCATATTTCTGTTTATATTCGCCAATCCAGGGTGTATAAAGTTCTAATTCTTTTTTTCTTACGCTTAACACAGAGCTCTCCATATCCGAAAAAATCCCTATTATCTGCTCAACACTCATTTTCACCTGCTCAACAGATCGTTCGATATTCATTTCTCTCTTTATGGGAGGTTCTTTGGTCGAGAAAATCCTTCTTTTTTTTTATAAATATCGTTCGATATTTATAAAAATATAGCGATCTCAAGATCCTTGGGACCGAATTTTGTGGATCCGAGCAGCAAGACAGCTACATAACCACTTAAGGGAATTCAGAAGTGATTTCCTCGAACAAAAACTGGCTTCCATGGACTACACCGTCGATGCGTCTCTATGCAAATGCACCAAATCGCTTAAACGGAAACCCTTAAGACAGGTTCCTGTTCGATCCTGGTGGTGAACTTGCTAAAATCAAAAGGGAACAGGCTAATGCTTTCGGATACCATCTGGAGGATCGGCTCAGTCCTTATGAATTTGCTAGGATAGAGCAGACTAGGGAGACCTACCAGAACCTTCAATCCCCACTGCAGACATCCCCGCCTATTAACCATAAAAGGATTGAAGAATCAACTGAAGCGATCCAATTATTGCCAAAAAATAAAACTCCGGGTAGCGATAGAATTTGCAATGCTTCGTTGAAGACCTTGCCTACAAGAGCGCTCCTTTATATAATATTAATATTTAATGCTATTATCATGCAACAAGTCTTCCCAAAACAATGGAAACTAGCTGCGATTCTTATGATTCACAAGCCAGGCAAACCAGAAGCTGATCCTGAGTCGTATCGGCCAATAAGTCTTTTACCCTCCCTGTCTAAATTATGGGAGACGACTATTGCGAATCAGATTTCTGCCATTATAAATGAATGCAATATCTTGCCGGGCCACCAATTTGGCTTTCGAGAGGGACAGTGGAGCAGGTCCACAGATTGATGAAGCACTTCATGCAGGCTTTTGACGACCTGGAGTTATTCAACGCTGTCTTCACAGACATGCAGCAAGCGTCCGATAGGGTGTGGCAAGATGGCAACGATGGTCTACTGTGCAAAGTTAAAAACCTTTTGCCTGCACCGTACTATGGCCTTTTAAGGACATATCTGGAAGGACGAGAGCTTAAGGTCAAGGTAAGGGACTTATACTCGTCCACTTATATTATGAGAGCAGGAGTGCCGCAAGGCAGTGTTCTGGGTCCGCTGCTCTTTTCTTTGTATATTTCTGATATACCCAGCCCTACCTCTGAACATATGGAAGCTTCCTCTAAGACTATTATTGCTACATATGCAGATGACATGTAGCGTAGAGGTAAGTAATAGTCTACAAGCATATCATGATTCTCTCGCCTCTTGGTGCAAACGGTGGAATTTGAAGGTTAACCCACTAAAAACAATAAACCCTTGCTTCACACTTAAATGATTGACGCATACCCCCTCAATCCAGCTAGAGGGAGTTACCCTGGAGCAGCCGTCACAAGCTAAGTATCTCGGCATCACTTTGGACAAGCGCCTTACCTTTGGGCCACACCTCGTTATGAGGTTTGGCTGTTTTTTTTGTTTACCATCCATGTGTTGTTATGGTACAAAAATGATGTACAGATTCTTCACTTATTAAATAAAAAAAAAAAAACACCACAAAAAACCACAAGTGAAGTTTAACCGACTTTGATATTTGTATTTAGTTTCGTTTTCCGTCGCAAAATTGATTAAATCTAATTTAAAACTATTTCAAATCGTTTTGTGGAGCAAACACAGATTTCGAATTCCCTATAAAATTTAAATTTTGTCACATTTTAAATATTGTACGTACTTTGGTAACAATATGTTTCCCAGCCGCTTCAAGTTTCTAATGCGCTTTGCTATCTGTGCCATAAATTTCCTTTCAGTTTTGAAGTTGACCTACATAAAGAAGAAATCTCTTACTGATGGTACCAAGTGGAACTAGTTTCATACGCATGTGTTTGTGAACCATAAATTAGGAATTTTTGAATTACTTTCAGTTTTACCCGGGCTTCGAATATTTCATTGCCATGAATTACACAACTGGGGGCACATGGCCTTAAGTAGGATAGAAGTCCTTTGGGTATATGTTTAAGCATTCGATATAAACTCTTTGTGTGTGTGGGTGCGTATCTATGGTTAAAGTGATGAGGTGCATGCAATAGTTGGTTAGAATGCAGCCACCGCAATGACCTCAATGAAGAGGTCGGTTGAGGAGTGGAGAGGGTACCACAAATACGGCATAAAACATGAAGCACTTTACGGGCGTCAACGACTACTACTAAGCTTATGAGCGCTGCCATTTTGTCATCGACGTGCTATCTGGGTATGCATGGGCGGAGCTAGAGGGGGATCTATGGGCATCCAATCCTCTTCAGCAAGCAAGTATTTAGATTTTCATAATAGTTAATATGCATTATAAGTATAGTATGTACACTTTAAAAGTTTTATTTGCATGAAATAAGCTTAAAAAATTCTGCGAAGTACATTTTTGGTTATTAATAAAATTAAGGGAAACCTAGGTTTCTTGAGGCTCATGAATACTTTCGGAATTTATATTGGGTATACAAATAGAAAGCCGCTGTGTTCTCATAGGTGGCGCCAGCATTGCAGCATTTACTGGATGAAGATGGTTGTAGAACGCAACAGGAACTTGAAAATTTATTCGGCGTGCCTCAGCAAGCCGTTTCTCATCGCCTAAAAAGCTTAGGAATGATTCAGAAACTGGGACATTGGGTGCCGTAGCGGAAAATATCTTTGGGGCTTCCCGGCCATGCAACAACTTCATCAGCGAAACCGAACATTCATGGCTCGAAGCTGATGCTCTGTATTTGGTAGGACTAGCTCGGCGGAGTGTACTATCAACTTGAGCCTTGTATCGGACGCAACTAATACGCCTGAGTCGAGCGTTGAAGGAAAACCGCCCGCAATACTCGGAAAGACACGATAAGGTCATACTTCTTCATGACAACGCTCGTCCACCTACCCCGTACTCTCCTGACATCACCTCTTCTGATTTTAACTTATTCCGATTGATGACGCATGACCTGGCTGAACAGCACTTTCGTTCTTTCGACGAAGCCAAATATTGGATCGATTCGTGGATCGCGTCAAAAGAAGAACCACTTTTCCGACGAGGAACTCAGAAGCTGCCAAAAAGATGGGAAAAAGTTGTGGCTAATAATGGAAATTATTTTGAAGAATGAGTACGTAAGGAGTTTTTTACAATAAAGCCTCAAATCATAAGAAAAACGTCCGTTTTCTATTTGTACACCCAATACGAAATTTTTTTTTTTTTGAGAGTTGCATTTACGTTATATCTCAAAAATAGGTCTTAAATTATTGCAAGCTTAGTCAATAAGTTTGACGAGTATCTTCACTGTTTCTTATCCAGTCTTCTGTTTATGTTAAATATAAAATTGGTTAAAAAAGCAAAATTTTGATATATAAATTATTAAGAAAGAGACATTTGGCCTTAAAATATACTGGGATCCAATTCAATAACATTTGGAATTTCTTACAAAATTTCAAAACAAATATTTAAGTTTAAGCATATACGTCATAAACCTTTTGACTATATTCCAAAGTACTAGACATCAGAAAAATAAGGATAACCTAAATTAAAGATATTACATTAGTTTACAAATCTAAAGTTCATCGAGTGAACCTTCATATAAAACTGTTTTTAAGGTAATTTTGGGTCAAGAAACACGAGAATCCAAACCTTTTCTTTTCTTAAGCACCATTTTTTTTTTGTTTTTGCCACTTGTTTTAGTTTTTCCTTGAGATCTCGTCAACACAATTTGGTATCGTCATAAAATTAATAATTAGATCGAAAGATGTTGATGTACATTTTGCAGTGATATGTAATATGTACAGACTATATTAAAAATTATTAAAGTTACAAGCAAACAAAGTCTGAAAAATAAACCAAAGTCAGCTTGCTTTTTTAACAAAAAAAATCGATAATAAATCGAAATAATGTCAAAAATATTTTCAATCATCATTCTTAAACAAAGTTGAAATCTTTTCCCTTTTATTGACGTGACAACGTCTTAAATTAGGTTTGTATGGGAGGCACCATTGAAAAAGTCTAACGATAACCGTAACGATAAGTCTAGCGATAAATAATCGTAACGATAAGTGGCATTAAGTGGCATAAGTTGGCAGCACCAAACTGGCACTGCTCAAAGCGGTGGCTATTTTTAGTTTTGAGTGAGCGCAACTGAATAACTATTTTATTTTTGGTTTGTGCTCTGCTCTTATCTATAAACGAACCAGCGACTTTTTGTGAATCGCAGCAACAAGCAACGCACAGCGTCAGCCGCACCGCTTAGCGCTCAGCACCAAACTGGCACTGCTCAAAGCGGTGGCTATTTTTAGGTTTGAGTGAGCGCAACTGATTAACCCCAGCGGCGCATAGCCTCTGCGGTCTGCCGAAATACTGCGTTACCTCCGCAGAAAACGTAATTGATTACAAGCGCTGCGTTTCGTTTGAGGGATTGTAAGCGGAGGCAAATAGAAAAGCAGTGATCTGCCGAAAATCTGCATTACAACTGCGGAAAAAGTAATGCACAAATAGAAACTCGCACTGCGCTACCTTAGCTACACAAAATTTTGTTATTTTGTTTGCATGCTAACAAGCATAGTTCGGCCTTTCTTCTGTCAAACCATTCGTTTATACCTTTTTATTTATTATCTACTGCCGAGAAAATTTTATTTTATTAAGAGATACGAAAACGTAAAGTCTGACAACTCGTTTCATAATTTCATGAAATATACGTATAATCTTGATTGCGTATCAAACGTTTCTAAGTCAACTACGTTAAAAGAAACAACCATCGACTTGACTTTCGCAAGACACATTACAGCAGAAACACTTCCTTTCATTTCCTATTTCTCCTATCATCGTCCTATCCTCAACAAAATCACTCAAATAGGAATTATTATTGTGCAATTTAATAATATTCATATCAATAAATATTCTACCGAGAAAAAGACGTTGTCACGTAAAATCTTCGCCCGTAAAACCGACTTTACAGGCAACAGTTTTTTATTAGTTACTATTAATCGTATTTTATGTACGATTATTGTTATAATTTTTTGCCAACATTTTTTTAATTTGGAAAAATTTTTAAATTTAACTTCAAAAAGTAAATTGTCTATATAATAGGGATATACATATATATCGGATGCGCGATACGGATACGATATTTGAATATCGAGAATATCGAAGTTGATACTGAATATTCGATGCCGATATTTTGGCTCTCGATTAATCGTCGATCCGATACCTATTTGATTAGTACCGGTATTGAGTAAAAATTCGTTTTACATTACAATTTATTTTCCAAAAGTCTCTTTAAGGTGGTTGCCCATGCGATACTCCGATACTACACATTAGTAAAACGAACCACTGAGAAAATAAGAAATAGTTTCTATTCTTCACTTAATTTTATAAAACCAAAATAGAAGTTGTTTCAAATGGTTCAAAGATTCTGTGCTTTCCGAAAAAGCCATACATTTCATTTAATCGATTGTCTAGTAAGAAAAATATCCCTGCAATATACTAGATAACGTCCCTGTACCTGGAGTACCTAGAAGATTTAGACTACGCCGATGAAGCCTGTTTCCTTTCTGTTTATGATAATGAAGGTTAACTGTACGACCTGGTCGAAGAAGCTGGTAAGCACGGCTTCGAAGTAAATCTGGAAAAGACAAAGCCTTTGAAAGTAAACATCAACAGACACGACGAAGTTTTAATCCGCAAATTCTTTCTCGTTTTCCATTTTGCTTAATTCTTCTTAAAAAAAGTAAAAACTCGATACCGTCAAAATTGATTTGCTTTTGTTTGAATCGAATCGGATCGGTATCGATTTTATTTTGAATACTCAATACTTTGATTAGATTTTTTTTTCCGATATCGAGCATCACTATACTATTCGGTACCCCCTTTGAGAAATGTTACCTCCGTCATTGCTTGCATCAGTGTGTTCGAGTGAGACCCCTTCACTATCTCCAACACTTTCGAATGGCATCTATCTCGTTCTGTTTGGCTGCATCACTCGTCAGCCAATCATAGTTTTCACACTCTAGTTAACATCATTGTAGCCGAGTTTTAGTCAATGTACTCGTACACTAAAAAAATTGGTTGACGTTTGCAGTTTGTCTATTTCTGGTACGTTTTCTTTTTATTTTTGTAGATTTTCAGGATTTTTAGTGTTTTGCTTTGATGCTGCTGTCCCATTTGGGTGCAGAATTTTTCAACACATTTTTGATGTTGCTTCTTCCCATTTTTGACATTTCGTTAGCTCGACTTTCTGCGTTTGTCGTGTTAAATTTTCCAACGTTGACATTTAAGTTAATTTGCATACTACCGCAAAATTCGTGGTGATGATGGCGTTGACAGTGTTGGGTGCGGGGCGGGGCGGGGCTGGGCAAGGGAAAACGGATGGATCTGGATGATGATGACGAGGCTGGTGACTATGACAACGATGGCGTCGTCTGATGGGGCCATTGCTGATGAGTACTACGACAGATATTCCCTCTAAATTGTATACATATACACTTGCAGCTGTCTGTGTCTGTGTCTTTGTCAATGTGCAAGTGTGAAAGTTTACTTACCTCAGTATTAAAAAAAACTAAATGCGCCGCAATTACAGAAAATTAACATACATTCATATGTATGTATGAAAATGAAAATATCTGCAAGCAGCTTTGCATATAAATAGTACAATACCATCATACGAGCTTATACATATATACTATATACGTCATGTGTGCACGTGTATGTACTTTTGTATAGCAATTGTTGTTTATGTTTGTTGCCTTGACGTGTATATGTGTTTGTAATTCATGTAAATGAATTTTGGAATCCCTCCACATAAGGTTTTTTTTTTTTGCATATGTATACATGCCCGAATGTTTATAAAGTCAAATTTTTAAAATTTTAAAATATACAATAATAATGCTCGTTTTCAATTTTGCGAAATAGGAAAGGAATATATAAATTTGATCTACTAAGTAAAACTTTTAAGCAATGCTGAGTTTATCCGAATTCCTTTAACTGCACTGAAATGAATTACCTCATTTCTATAAGACAAGGTTTTTTTTGCTAAATTTCATTAAATGAAATTGAATAAATTTTTTTTTCATATAGATCGTACTATTCCAAACCGTTTAATAATAGACCGTGTAAAAACTGAAATGGGTGGAGTTGGTATAATAAGGAATGATTGATTTTACGGGCAGTCTGAAGGTCATGCCTAGTTAAATTTCTCTTTCTACTGAAAATATTGGAGGTGGATCTCTTCTTCATTTAAATGGAATATGCTTACTACATACTACTAAGCTCTCAAAAGAGTTAATTTTGATTCCCAAAAATTCATTTTGATACTACTACTTCTTAAAAATGTCATGTAGAGAAGTAACAAAAAAATTTAACTTATGTACGATAAATACCTAAAAAGCAAAAACTAAAAAGCAATTCTAACAGATTTTGTTGTCAAACTTTTCTTTACTTGAAATTAAGTGCAATAGGAAGCATATATAGTAAATAATGCTAATTAAATCAGGACTATTAAAGTTGCTTGTATTTTAAAATCTTTGAATTTAAAAAGTCTATGAATTCTATTGGTATACCAAAAAATTTACACCTCCTCACGATGACGGCGTGCAACGGAGTGTGCCTGAATTACCTCTTCCATGTCGCAATGGCTGCCTGGTTTAGTTGTAAAGATGTAGCACAGAACTTTTTCGGAAATAACAAAAGTCCGAAGTATAAAAAGATTGTTGGCAAATTGGTTGAAGATTTTAGAAAGCTAGGATGCCTGAGGAATTTGAAATTACATTTTTTGCGTGCACATCTATACATATTTCCAAATAATCTAAGTGATTTTAGTGAAGAGCAAGGGGAACGCTTTCACCAAGATATAAAAGTCATGGAAACTCGATATCAAGGAAGGTGGGATAGAAATATGATGGCATATTTCTGTTGGATGTTGAAGCGAGATACACCGAAAGTAGATAGAAAGCGTTAGTCACTGCATAGATCTTTTGATGAGAAAAGAAGCGGCTATAGTAGCAAACAAGAGTCTGACATTTGATTTATGCGTCTGGGTTTTAGATCGTCTGTACCAATCGTTTAATTTTTGAGTTCGTATGCTTAAGTCATTCGATTCCTATTGTAGTCATGTGACTAGTCATTTAAGAATTCTACACATCATTTTTCATATTATAGATGTATACAATTCATTTATCCAATCGTTTACTTATTCTTGGTAATCATTCCACAAATTTAAATTTTTGTTGCCAAAAGCCCTTATAAGGGTTATATGATGTACAAAATCCGACAGTGCAACCTCCACGCGGTGTACATCGGGTAGCGTTGATGCCGACGGTCCTATATACCTTTGTTTTGTGGAGTAAATCGGATTTATGGGTTGAACTGATTTTTGTTCAATATACGGCTCGTTGATGCGTTAAATAGCTTAGATAACGGGATATTTTGAAGGTTATGTAGAAACCCTGACATGCTGAAGTTTTTTGGACATCGGATTCGGATTAAGAGACCAAAAAAACATATGACATGGTCTGACCACCGGACCCGAATAAAATTTTTGTATGAGGGTTTTTAAGGTTATGTCAGAACCCTCGGGGTTTTTTGGACCTCGAAGTCGGATTCAGCGACCCTGAAAACATATAGTTAACATAGTCTGACCTCCAGACTTGAAAAAAATTTTTTTTTTTTGTCAGGCTGTGTTATTAAAACTTTTGAACACAAGAAGAGAATTATTGTAAATAAAATTAATGGCACAACTTTATCTATCCTAAACACTAGAATATTTTGCTGCGTTATGAAGAGACTAAAGAGCATGTATGATGAATAAGCACACAAAAACTGGATATAATAAAATTTAAAATACATTAATATAAATATTTTTCGAGTTTTTACGTAATAACAAGTATTTAGTTTTTATTAATGAGCAGTTTGTAAAAATGGCTATAGTATCATATTTAAAACAAATCAAAAAATGCTGCTACTGAACTGAAACTTGATGAAACTTTAATGAAACCACGCATTGCATCTTCCCAAAATTTTTAATAAATCTGGCAACAACTAAAAACAAAATAGTATTTAGAATATTAGTAAATTTGCGAAAAAGGTTTTGATGGCATATATGATGATCAAAAAGTTTCCAGATTCATTACAGTGCAGTACTCTCAGCTATACAATTTATGTCTCTTTTTTCATAAGAAAAAGGCTTCGCGTTGACGTCTGAAAAGACATGATTTTTGAAGCAGAATCCGACCCAGCATTCATCAATCGGATGAGGTTGACAATGCAGACGATCCACTACCGAAAAAACTAAGTAATTTTCAGTCGAAAAAGAAGGCGATGCTCACAGCTTTCATGGATTAGAAGACCGTTGTGTATCATGAATTACCATTTGCCAAATTACAAGATTTTTGGGAAAACAACTCGTGGATCTTATATACCAGATCTAAGATACTATCTTACAAATACCAAGTTCATTTGATTTGGCTCCCTTCGATTTGTTTTCTTATTCGGTCGTCTCAAGAAATAGAAGATGGCCGCAAACCGGCCATACATTTTTTTTGAGGATTGGATCAAGCACCTTTGAAGGAGGCAATATCGATTTTAATTAATAAATTTGAATTTTTTGAATAAATTCTGGAAACTTTTTGGTCAAGTAATGTTTTATTTTGCAAAACATTCAATTACTGATTTTTACAAAATTTTATTACCAATACCATCAAAGCTTTGTATCCATATTTTACTACACTTTTTCTGCTACTGACTTCGATCCTTAACGGCAAACTTACTTCTGTTAAACATTTATATTTAAGCACTTGATCCCTGTATGTGTCATTACCTTAACTCTAACATAGATTTAAAAGAAAAAAGTCTCTTACAACAATGAAGTACTGTTATCGTAGCATTAGTTAATATAAAACATATCGCAACCATCTGCAGTCCCCCATGCAAAAAAAAACCCCCTTCCAAAACAGCAACCAACTTGCTCGGTGATAGTAATTTTTTGCATTCACAATGCCATAAAAAATGCGCACATAAACTGAGGCATGCCCCATCATACTGCACCAATCCAATGCAATGGGTGGGGGTCACACTTGTCTATGCACACTTACCGTAGGTTACTCGTAGGTTGCACCAAGGCGAAATCACATACAGCCAGCAGAACTAACGAGTAGCACCCAATTTCCGGTGCTTGGGTAAATACATTATGCAGCTTACAACTACTTACCGAACGTGTTGGGTGAGGGGTCTGTGTGTGTGTGCTGGGGGGTAGCTGCAGCTGCAACTCTGAATGCGGCATAAAGTGGCAAATTCAAGGCGCAACTTTTGCCGATACAAGCGTCAAGTGCTCCTCGTTGCATGCCACATTGCAATAAAAGTTCACGGCAATGACTGCTGGAAGCTGCGAAAAGGTGAAGATTACGCACTGAATACTGAATGCGAATTTTGCCACTATGAAGTGACTTTCTTTTTTCTTTTTCTTTACCTTTACCTTTTTTTTGTGGCAAAGTTTGTGCCGTTAAGACTGAATGTGCTTGCTTTTATAGTGGCGCCTCAGAGTTGCATGCCCCTAACGTAACGTAACACAAAACTACTACATATAGCCTGGCACCCACTACGTCACGCACTTTACATCATTCATATGACAAACATGTGTGATCTGCCACTTGCACGTCACGCGACATATGGACAGGTGTATGCGTGTGTGTGTGTGTGTGTGTGTTGGTGTCGACACCTAACAGTCGCCTCATGAAAGTTAAGGATGCGCATAACTTTTGGCATTTATGAAAGCTTTTCACTCGCTTTCACAGACTTTCTGCTCTCCCTCTCTTTACCCCTCTTTACCTCTTTTGAGCTCTTGAGCTGTTTCTATGCTTCATTACGCTAATGCCATGTTTTCCAAATTATTTTACATGCACTCATACACAGCCAACTATACACACAGATACACACGCACACAGATGCATACAAATGCGCGAGGGCAGTTTGATAAGTCGCGACTTTTATGAATTTCTTTGAATGCATCAAAGACTTTTATGAAGTTTCCATTTTTTCAAAAAGACCTTTTGACAGACTTTAAAAGCCACCCATCTATATTAAATTTGAAAAAATGTATCTAAAAAATAATTTTTTAGTTTAACTTTTCTAAAACTAGATATCTGACGATTCTATAAATATAAGCAATGTGCGTAAAACCCTGACATTCCATCCTCTTATTAATAATCAGCATGTTGTTTAGAAAAAAAATAATAGTCCCTAACTTAGCTTCGGATGAAACAAATTAAAAAAAAAATATTGAAAATAAAATTATATGTAAATAGAATCATCTATATTTATAAAAGAAAGTGGTATTAGTTACACTATTATAACTCAAGAAGGGATGAACCGATTTGGCTGAAAATTGGTGGAGAAGTAGCTTAAAGCCAGGAGACGGACATGGGATACTTTTTATACTATTCGACCGCGTTTCAGTGAAGTCACTATAAAACGTGGTATATCAAAAACGCATCTGACATGGAATAACAAAACAGAAATGACAGCTTAACATCATTTTGTCTATGGTGAAGTAGAGAATTTGATAAGATAAATCTTGTAAGAACTATATAATCATCAGTAATTTCTCTTTGAATCATCATTAACAACGCCGCGACCAAGACGATCGAATCTTTCTCGACAAAGCCGTAATGCTAGAAGGATACGAAACAAGCACAAGGAATTGCCCTTGAAGAGTCTGGCGATTTCAAGATCAACAGCTGCCGACGAAATAAAAGCTTGCCTCAAATCATCGAATCTATGGCGCTATTTGAAGAAACTTCAGCTCGACAACAAACATGAGAGTTGCATTGTTTAATGATACATCTGCTGAAGATTTCTCTGAGCAATTGCTGACTATCGGTAATGGTCGAGAGCTTTATTGATTTCATTTCCACAAAATTTCTGTAACTTTGTCTCATCGAAAGACGAACTTATTAATGAGTGTTAAATTACTTTGTAGTTGTCCCTAAATTCGGTCTTATATTTATACTGAAAATGGAAGTGCAGATGCCATTCCGATTAAAATTAAATGTGAAGCATTCACTCGATTTACAATCAGAAAAGGAAGATATTTGATTATTTTTAAATTTTTGTGTACATACTCAATTCGGTTTTAGCACGATTTTGAAATAATACGGTCTAAAAAATGTTTGAAAAGGGATATTTGATTAACATTTTAAAAATAAATATTTTATTAAACTTATCTCATAGAAATTTAGTTAGGAAAATCCCCTGTCTAATTTATTCCAAAAGCCGGATTAATTTCAATGTAAAATGTAAAAAAAAAACAAATAAATTATAATATATAATTTAAGGTATAATTTTGTAAAAATAAATTACAATATAAAGTATACATTTTATAATTTTTCTAAATTTTAAAATTGTTCTTAGTGGGATTTGTATTTATAGCTGTGTTCACGCTATGAAAAATCCAAAAAGTATTAAAAAATTGGACATTATGTAAAAATTAAAAAATCGCATAAATATTTTTTAATAAAAATACAGTGTACCAACCTCTTATATTAAATATACTTCTTATTTTTTGAGTTTTTTTTGTGTTGTCCTTAAACAAGAAAACTTGGATTCCTGACAAAAAGGGTTTTTGAATATACAGTGAATAGACAAATTTTCTCATAGCATTCCTTAATGGGTAAAAAATTTTATTTTGCCATACTTTTTGGCTTACAGTTGTCATAAATCTATTTTAATTTTTTTCCATTGCTATACAGATATTTTATTCCCTGTACCGTACGGTACAAAGGGTATATTAAGTTTGTGCAAGCCGAAAAAGTTTGTAACATATAGAAGAAGTCGTCGGAGACACCCCAAAGTTACCTAAATATGATCAGGGTGACTAGAAAAGTCGATATACCCATGTCCGTCTGCCCGTCCGTCCGTCTGTCCAACCGTCCGTCTGTCCGTTTGGACGCCTAGATCTCAGAGATGGTAAGAGCTAGAGTAACCAAACTTTCACATTAGATCCCATATTATTCCATAGGGACAAGCTTGCTTTTTTTTTTATATCGGGATTAAATTATATAGCTCCCAAAGAGGTGTTTCAGACGACCTCGAAAAAAATCTAAAGCTTTAGATGGATAATTCGTTTGTTTATAAAGATATCGCAACCAAATTTGACATTCGAAAGTTTTTTATAGTTTCCAAGCACTGTACCGAATTTGATATTTCATTTTTTAATAAAGATATCGTAGCCAGATTTGACATTCAGTAGTTTTTTAGAGTACCCAAGCATTGTACTTAATTTGATCAGAAATTGGTTGACTATATCATATAGCTCCCATAGGGTCGATCTTCCAAAAAATCGATTTTTGAACAACATTTGTTGTGTTTTGTTTGTTTCTGAAAATATTGGAATTAAATTTGGCATTTGTGAGTTTTTTATAAGTCTTAAGGGTTGTACCAAATTTTATTAAAATCGGTAAACTATATATATAGCTTCCATAGGGCGAAGGTAAAAAAAAAACATTTTTTTTAAACAAAAATCATTGTCTTTCGTTTGTTTGTGAAGGTATTTGACCTAAATTCGTTATTCAGATCATTTTAAGATATTAAAGTACTGTGTCAAATTTGATCGAAATCGGTTGACTATATGATATAGCTCCCTTAGGAACGAACGGTGAAAAAAAATTGTTTGCTTAAAAATTCTTCTGTTTTTGTTTTTTTATGAAGGAACCGGATTTTATTGAAAGCTAGTGGTATAGGGTATCCCAAAGTCGCCCGCGCCCGACTTTATGTTCGCAATTTCTTATGATGGGGAATTGTCATTGAAACTAATTAGAATTGTTTGTAGTGAATTTTTCTGCCATTTTCGGATATATTTTTTTAATGCTTTCCATATAAATTCATTTTTAGTATTGCGACCAAGAAAACCCGGTCACAAAAACCACAATTTTGACATCTCTGAAAAGTTAAAAAAATCAACAATAGGAAAAATCATTGCATGAATTGGGCATGAATTCGATAACGAATAGTTACGCGTCCACTATAGGAGGGCTGCTTCTACATTTCTACATTCAGTTGTACATTGTATGTAACTAGCACTCGCTTTAGACATTCTATTTTCGGTAGTGGCAATATCCAATCGCAACAAGTACTCTTGACTTAAGTATATTGAGGTTGTCGAAAAATTATTCTTTATCTTTACTCGTAAAGAGAATTCATATTATCTGTCACATCTTTAGTATTATCATGGCGGAACTGATCCCGAAGCGAATGGCGGCCAATTCTGGATTTATCGCTGCAATTTTAATTGAACTATTCCTTGCATTGTAATCTTTGTCAAAATCCTTGTCTTTCAAAATCATAGTCCAAAAATATTGAATTATTTATTGCAATAATTTCTACAGGGATGCATTTTTCAAATGAAAATAAAGAATTCAAATAACTTTTTAGTATTCACAAAGGTTTTATGATAAGCTAGAAATATAAAAATCAGCACTCAGATTTTTTTTGGCTTCGATTAAATAAAAATACCATCACTAAAGTGAATGACAAATTTAATGATTTCGAGAAAATCTTATGTTTCGATAGAATACAAAAATTACAAAAACATTGGATTTAATCTAGGTGAACATTTTAATGCAGTCACAAACTTATCAAACTGCCCTCGTTGTTGCAGCAGCTGCTATACGTGCTTTTGTAAGTAGCTTTTTTATGTTAGTTAAACATTTTACGCGGCTGCAAATGGCAGCCAGACACACACACACAGATGCACTCACCCATGCAAATACACACACACAGATGCACTCACACACACACTTAGCATTTTCAACTACTTAGTTAGCTGCATGCCAAGCTGCGATTTGCATATTCTTGGGGAAAGGGAAAGGGTCTTCGGGTTAAGGTCTGCCTGATTGGCAGCCTTCGCCCCCCCGTGTCGCACTTTTGCACTTTATAAGCCGCTCCAGGCAACTATTGCCACATAAGCTCGTTTAACTGCATTTGAATTGGTCTGTGCGGGAAACTCGTGTGTGGCAGGGTATGCGAGAAAAGGGTTGCCAAAGTTTGCCACACAAATTTGTACTACACGACACGACAGTATTAAACGAGATCGTCGGAAATTCACACACACACACACAACAGACAAGTTATGTACATAATTATTAAGTTGGGGGCATAAACTTTAAAATATGTTTCACAAAAGCTGATAAACAAAAATATATTAAAAATTTCAACTAGTCGGATAAAATTGTACGCAAATATTTTTGGATACCTAGCTACATGATGCCACGGCCTTCCTAAAATTTTGCAAACGGGTTAATGAAGTATTGTTACTTTTAATAGGGCAACTTAACAGGAAGAGCTTAGCTCAGGCATTGGGAAGCCATTTTTGGTTACTAGCTTGGAAAAATGAGTACCAGGGCTAAAATTTTTAAAAATTATTTTGAGGCCGTAATGAAAAAAAAGAGAAGAAATATCTTATCGTTGTACCATGAAAGCAAAGCTTAGAATGGGTGGGTTTTACTATTTGAGAAGCTCTTCAATTAATGCAGTTGGTTTCCAATCTTTCTGTTCGCTATTTTAATGCAATTTAAGTAATGTTTAATATAAACCGCAAAATTCTCATATGGGAAAGGGAATATGCTATCGCCGTGTCTCTATAAACAAACTGCAGATAATACGATTATCTGCGGTTATGATAAGCATTTTGGTTAAATCGAACTTGTGGTCTGCTAAGCACACATGAGGAGGTTAGAGTTAAGTCTGCGATGCTCAAATTATACTTTGCGCCACAGGTATATGGGAGCATAAGGAATATTTGTAGGATCCATGAATAAAGGGGGCATGCGATATGGGAAAAGCAATAATGGAAGCTGTAAAACGAAGCGAACAGGGGATGTATTAAAACTAAGAGAACTGCTAAAGAAGGTAGATCCCGTATCAGTATGCTAAGCTTGTCAATGGACTAAGTTCAAAAAACTGTGCTGGAAAGACATCGATATTTTGACTGGAAAACACGGATGTATCGCTATATCACAATTTAAAAGGAACAAATTCTCTGTTCCGCCCCGAATTTTTGCCTCACAGCAGCCATATTGGACATCGAGAAATATTGATTTGAGAAAAACAAAAGACTTTCCGCTTTCTGCATGAATAGCAGTAGGCCTTTTCTTGGTATTGACCTGAGATGGAAGGGACTAATCCATTCTTTTCCCATGTGACAGACTCTGTCCCATACCAGCGCTGGGCAGTCACAGAGAATATCTCTGGTGGCTTCATCGTCTTCTAGACAGAGCCTGCACTCTGAAGAGTCCGATAAGCCAATTTTCTGTAGATGGCATCTAACAGTGTGGTAACCATATAGGTAAGCTACCAGGAGCTTTAGGTCCGCTCTGCCAAGATCTTTTATCTTGATCGTATCAAGAGGTTTGACAAGCACTTTTGATTAACGAAGCCCCGGTAAGGAGAACCAGTATCTCCTATGTTATCCTGCGGCCCATTTGTTTATCATGGTTTAGATTGTGGACCAAAAAATAACACAAAACGGCACAGGAGATGTAGTCAGGGTGGAGGCACCCTGTCGTACTATATCGTCGACGATCGTGTTACCATCCAGGATGATAATGCCATAATAGCACCTTGGCTATCTGAATAAATGCATATGTTTGCTCCCCTAGTTCCCTTGAGACGGATACAAAGGGCGCAGATCTCTATGGCATGAATCTCCGCTTGAAAGACGCTGGGCCTGATGCCCATTGCTGTAGAGATTCTGGTGTTGGGTCCAACGATTCCAACACCTACACCCTGTTCAGTATTGGAACCATCCGTGAACCATCTGTTGCAACCGGAGGTTTGCACAGGGGCTGCCATCAGCCCAAGTGGAGAGACTTGGGAGAAGAGATATAAATATCATTGTAGATGGAATGTTAATAGATATAAACATTTCTCAGCCAATGATGTTGAGGAACTATAGCTGTGTGAGGAAAATCAGCATTGCAAATCGGTCGATAAGTACGAACAGAATCGATACATAGCCAACTGAGGCATCGGTCAACAACTCCACAGAATCACGCTTGTCTAAAATGTCAAAATTTGAGCCGAGCAAGGGTCATTTGCGGGAAGTGTTGCTTTTTGCATTTCAATCGAAAACAAAATGCAGCTCAAGCGCGTCGAATGATTGTAGAAACTTATGATGAAAGATGTATTAGTGAAAGAACGTGTCGGGAATGGTTTCAAAAGTTTAAAAATGGCGAATATGACGTGCAAGACAAGGATCATACCGTGAAAAGTTCAAGGATACAGAATGTAGAGATTTTACTGGATGAAGATAGCTTGTAGAACGCAACAGGAACTTGCAAATTTATTGGGCGTGACTCAGCAAGCCGTTTCTCATCGGTCTAAAAAGCTTAGGAATGATTCAGAAACTGGGACGTTTGGTGCCGTACGAGTTGGAGCACATCCTACGCCACCCGCCGTAGCTCATTCTGACATCGTCCCTCTCTGATTTTTACTTATTCCGATTGATGACGTTCGTTCTTATTGATGACGCATGACCTTGCCGAACAGCACTTTCGTTCTTTCGAAGAAACCAAAAATTGGATCGACTCGTGGATCGCGTCAAAAGAAGAACAATTTTTCCGACGAGGAATTCAGAAGCTGCCAAAAAGATGGGAAAAGTTGTGGCTAACAATGGAAATTATTTTGGAGAATGAGCATGTAACGAGTTTTTTACAATAAAGCCTCAAATCAATGAGAAAAAACGGCGATTTTCTATTTGTACACCCAATAAAAAAAAAGTTTATGTATTATAAAAAAAAAGGGTGTGGAAGGGGAATTTGAATATAGCGTATGGAAATTCTAGTTACTATGTATCGGATTACCATGATATATAGTTTTAAGTAGTTGGCATACCACATAGCATCGACATGGACATGCCTGCCACACCAGTCGGCCGATAGTCGTTATCGGTACTTGCAAGTCGGTCCTGGTGTAGACTAAGTTATACCTCAGCATCAGAACTTCCTTACATTAGCAGCGACTTGATAAAAGTAGAGTTATAACCAAACCCGATATACAGATAAAGAGCTTAACATAATCAAAACATGTTTCCAGTGAGTATAATCAACTTAATTAAAATATGCACGCTCTCTTTTACAAATTTCACAATAAGAAAACTCAAATTCTATTAAGTAAAGTACATTGCATAAAAATCAAATTAAACAGCATAAAATTAATGAATGTCGAAACCTCGTTAATGGCCTTGGTGCAACATAACATTTGCCTGTTTACTTTTGCATAATTATTTCATTAGGCTCAAAAGCCAAAACAGCTTATATAGTAGATACTATATACTCGTATATATACTATGTATTCACAGTAAATAGTGCTTTCACATTTGCACCTACTTTAGTGCTACAATATCTTTCAGTTTCAGTTTTAGACGCATAGACAGAAGTGTTGTGCAATGCCATTTGAGAGGATTTGCCATGACCTCGGGCAATACTTGGTAGTTAGTCAAATGCGCCAACAAAATAAATAAACATACGAGCTTATATACAAACAGACAGCGCGAAAAGAGGGGTGCCTGAATGGAGAGGGGCAGTGAGGGGGCAAAGCTCATTAACAAACATTAGTTGTAAATGTTGTGAATTACTTAAGGAATTAATATTCCTAGCTTCGCACACACACAGAGAACTTAATCTCCTAAGGCTTTGGGCACACTTACATAAACGCACACACTTAGACACACTCATTCGCATAAAAACTACACTCTCACACACACACACACACACACAAACACACACACACCATATAGATGGCAGCGAAATGAGCGAGAGTCATAAGTCCTGGCATATTTCTTAAATCATGCTAGCTTGGCTTTTGCGTACACTCCGGCGTATACTTAATGTGAACTAATTCATTTATATACACACGCGCATTCATCAGCAGGTCTTATTATCATTATCTTTACTTCATTACGATATACAATGTCGATAACGCTGCTGCTATCTTTCCAAGTGGACCCTATTCAGTTCCGGTGCCCGTAGCCCGTAGCCCATGCTCTTCACTTAAATGCTAGTTGACCCGAAGCATATTGATATAATGAAGTTTTGTCTATCCTGCTACAACAGCCAACACCTCCAACATGCCTCAGCCTAGCGCCGGTCTGAGCAGCCTTTGGCAATCTACAGCTCAGACCTGGTATCCAAACAAAAGCCAATAATTTGAGTCAGCGTCAGCTGCATTGTATTGGGCTTAACTCTTTCATGCCTTTCTTTGTCATGGAACATGGTAGACATGGTAGACATGTGCATTAGGTATTTACATGATACAAGATACTGTCAGAGCTCATGTGTTCCAATTTATGACCGGAGGGCGCTACATTGTCTACAATGTTATGGAATTTACTCGTGTAATCCACTACAACTTTGTATATTACTTAGATTGCTGGGATAAGCCAACTTTAAACGTGTTTTGGTGGTTGCAACCTTTGGTTATTTGATCAGCAGAAGAAAATAATATTTTGAACGACTAGAAAGATTTATTTGTGAGGGATTCCTAAGCGTATTTATGTTTATCAAGTTAAGGGATTGTTAAATGCATGAGGGCAGGGTATTTCGATGAGATAAGTTTTGTTCTGATGAGAGTTTTTTTCTTCAAGTAATATTGGGGTTCACATATGACTATTTGGCTCTAAAAAATATAGATTCACACTAGACAACTATTTTGATCATAATTTTGATTTCTTTCCGATCGAAATCTTTCTTGTCTAAGCCGTGCATGTTGCAGCTATGGCATGAACGTAAGGAGTATTTTGTAAGGTTGTACGACTTCGGTTACACAATCGGATTTACTTATCGTTTCAAATATCGATTGCTAGCTTAAATTAATTTATATTTTCTGGAAGTTGTCGAAGAATCTCGTACTTTGTTATTTACTGTATGATATTTCTAAATATCTATGAGCTGCAGATTATAAATCAGTATGGCTTCCTTTTAATTTCATAGATTTAGCTCTCCCAACTTCACAAAAACGATTTGAATATGTGTATTATATCCAAGAGAAATTTCTGATTTTCTGCACAAACTTCAAAAAAGTACAAATCAAAAATACGTTAAATAAACTGAAATTAAGTAACATATAAAGGGCAAAGTCGTTTACTAGAGTTCGATAACTCATATAGACTTATTACAGGCAAAATTTGGTTACGATATATTAACTTCTCTAGTCATCCTAATAAAAACATTAAGTATTTTAAACGGCCTCCGCCTTCTTTTTCCCTATTAAAAACAAATTTTGAGCATTCACAGGTACTTTAGTCTTTAATTTTGGTGATATTTAAAATCTGTCACTTGCTTATGATTCACAACTGATTCAAGTAAATATAATAAGAAACTATTTTAGGAGACAATCAATATTTATTTTGTAATTGTATAAAAATGTGTTTTAAATGGTTTCTGACACATCTATGGATATCGTACATATTATTTTTTTTTATTTATCTTATATAAATATTTATTGATTCCGTTTGTTATGCTTAGTCGTTGACAATTGCAAAGTTTCTTATTTGCTTCCAAACTGAGTGATCAAAATCTATTATTTTTGGTATGGTAATTAACGATTACTAGGCTACAAATTTTTAGCTTAGTGAAACTAAATGTTTTATTCCAATAAGTCATCTTTATGCGAAACACTAGTTTTGACAGAAATAAACCTTACAAAATTTAATGCAGTTAAGGCGGTCCCTGATAGTATAACACCCTGTACCTTTTAAAGAAATGTAGCATAATTCTTGTACATTCATTCTAACAACTTTTCGATATAAATTTTTTTATTTTTTTTGTTGAACGATATTTATGCGTATAAGTTCCGTAAATTTCAACGAATTTCGTTAATATTTGCAATGTGCAGATTTGTTCATTAGAGCCAGCAGTTATCTGAGCTATGCCAAAGGGAATGTGCTGATGTCGGCTCACTTATTACCAAAATTACAGAATAGTACATTGAACTATTGGTCATAGTTTGGATTGGCTAAGTGGAGTTGAATCAATTGTGTCATTTAATTAACATGAATAAGATCCCAACATGCGTTGTTGTTTCCTACGAATTTGGTCAATTTTTATCGTGAGTTTGCACAATACTATTTCATGCCATTTATTGAAATACTATGCTTAGGCAGACATCCTCCGATCCTGACACTCATGATTCCGATAATGAGCATCCAATTAAAACTAACTGCAGCAAACACGGCCACCAGAACTTTAAAGAGACTGGCTTCTCCTGGACGCAGCCAGTACCTTCGAGACATTCGGGGCAGCATCTCTGAAGGGTCCAAGAAAATGAATAAATCAAGCAGATTACAGTATACACCATGTAATGTGATCTTCAAGCAAGCCAGGTTCGACCGTCAGATTCCAGGCAAAAATCGAAAGCAATAAAATTTTGTATTTTAACAAATGAGTTTTAGTATTATTTAATACCAAACTTAAGATTAATTTAACGAGCACGAGCTACTGGAACTTTCGCATCGGAATAACATTTATCCCTTTGGACTTTGTGGCATTCATTGAACAGCTGATAGTTCACATTTAATAAGTATTTAACTCACAAAAGTTTGAAAATATATTTAATCTTAATTTAATTTTTAAAATACTGATTTAATAAAAACATACTTAAATCATTTTTCAAATATAGACCTTTACGTTTATCCACTATCAACCTCCAACTCCGTCTCCAGATGTTAAAATTATTCAATTCTTATTCTTAAAGTTTCAATTGTTTGTGTTCGTAGATTCTGAAAACCATATGAGCTAGCAATACTCGAAATTTGTTGTAAAATTTTTGAAAAGTTTTTTTTTTACTTTATAAAGTTAGGTTCTCGTTTTAGATTTTATATTTCCTCCCGAAATTTAGCTATATAAATTCTATGTTACATGGTGAAGGTAATTTTTGGATTAATAAATAAATACAAATCAAATAATTTTTTTAATATAATACTTGGTAAAAAAAATTCTTTCTTCGTTTAGGAGATATGGCTTTTCAAAGAATTTTCGATAATTCAATAAATAATCGGAATTTTGCAATAAAATATGAGGTGGTTACTATAGGCAAGTAGCTCTTACAAATATAGAATCATATAAATCGGATAATTTTGGGGGAAAAAAAAACATTTCACAGATTTTCGACGATATATTTTAAATAAACAAAACAAAAATATTTCTTTCTTCAAGGAATTAATAGAAAGAAGGTCATATTAATTCCTTGAAGAAAGTTGTCCAACCTTAAAAACCTTTTCATTTTTAATATTTTGCCTTCTTTTTTCCATCTATTTGAACATTTTTAGACATTTCTCTATTTACATTCAGTAGCAAACTATCCTATGTATATTGATATTGGCTTATTTTTCCCTGAATTCAACCAAATTCCAAACCCTTCTAAGGCCCTCCAATTCAATTAGACTTAAAAAAATTGGGCCAACCCTGACAGCATGCCCTTAGCCTCAAATGCCCATTTCTTTGTTTCCACTTGTGCTCATACTTGGCTCTAAGAAGCCTTTTTTTTATTAAGTATGGTTACCTGTTAACACTTTATTTTCGTTCTTAAATCTATTTTTCAGGTTTATCTCTGCCATGTTTCCGTTTTCCCTATTTCAAGCCTACATGCGATTCGTCTAAGCCGCTTTGAGTGCGCTCTTCTGGTTTGCCTCTGCCAATTTGGCTTTAACCTTTTTGCTTTGTCTAGAGAGGTCTTTGCCAATTTCGTACCAGTGTACTCCTCAGGATTCAGACAAAAGCTTTACAGAAATGCAGATTTCGAATATTCAAAGCACGCACAACAAATTAAAACAACTCATAAATGCGTAGAGCAAACGAACGCTGGCAATGGAAACCAAAGAAGGCTTTGCTGAGTTTGAGCAAAGGATCTGCATGGATATGGCACAGCAGGACAAAAGTTGTGGCAACAACAAACAAATGCCAAAGCAGGCAGGCAGGCAGGCAGTCGGAAGCACTTGGAATACTTCTGTTGGGTCCGATGGGTGGGCATGAAAACTGAAACGCGTGACTCGAATATTCTATGATAGTTAATTATCTTGTTTTTGTTTCTGCATGCTCTTGTCTATGATATTTCACCATTTTGGATTTATTTCTGGAAATTAGCCGAAAATGCTGCAGCAGTGGCGCCCCATGGCCATGGGCAAATGCAACAGCCGTGCCCGCTGGGAGGAAATATGAAAAATAACTTACGCCTTTTTATATGCGAAATATTGAAATATTAGGTAGTAGGTGGGTGGTTTTTTTGGGGGTGTGAGGGAGGAAGCTGTTGGCGATGGCAACGGTACCCAAAGGATTCATCAGTGGCAACAGCTGTTGACGTCGCTCGACGCAGCCGAAAATTTAGCATTTGCGATGATGTATCGTTGGCATCATTATAACAGCTGCCTGACTGACTGACTGACTGGCTGGCTGACTGACTTGAGGAAGGCCTGCCCGGAACCGTCCTGGCTAAGGGTTTTGGTACAACGTAGACGTAGTCCACCGGCTGGGTAGCACTGCTGCCTGACGAAATAAATTCGGATTCCTTTTTCCCGAAGTATGTTTGTGTTTGTGTGCTGATGCGTGCCTTGGGTACTTGTTGTTATATTTATCACAGAAATGTACTTTATCTTGACGTAGCCCGCCGAGCTTTAGTTACAGCCCGAAACGCCCATTTGGAGCCAACAGCTGTTTGCACCAGCCTCAAATTACCAAGCAAACCATTTCATTTGAAGCATTCTAAAATTTCGTTTTCTTGGTTTTATATACAATATTATACTCATTTTTTTTGGCACACATACGGCATGTAACACGCAAAAATATAAAAAATATTGTTTTGTAATTTATTGACCCCTTTTTCGGGAGAGTCAAGGGTCAGGTCAACTGCTGCCTGCAAATTAAACTTGCATTATGTTGGGACCCAAACTTTCGCCACATTAAGTTGGCATCAGCATTTTGAACTTTCCAGCTGACAATAAAGGCAGACCAAATGAATGTCGTAAAAGTTAAACAGATGTTTTTACCCTTTCAAGTTTTCAATTTTTTTATGGCTCTTAAATATGTTTTTTTAAGCTTGCATTCTTTTTTTTATAAGTTATTTTGCTTTTGATAAATTGCCATAAAAGTGCCTTGGACATATGGCATGGAGATATCCCCGGCTATATATTATATTTGATATTAACATTTATTTTTTGGAAATAAATTATTATGATCTTTGGTCAAAGCGCAGTAGGCTTAGTGGGATTTCTAATCAGCAAAGCAGAAAAGCAAAGCAGAAATGTAAAGGACTCTAAACTGTATAGCGAACTGATATATGGTTTAGAAACAAAGGATTTTAACCAAAAAGTTAATTTGTTAGCTTTGTACATGAAATTGGAATACTCTTCTTACACCAAATATTGAAATATTTATTATTTTTTGATTTGTATACCATGTAAGATTTGTGCAATGTATGTAACTGACAGGGAGGCGCGGCACACCCCAGGTCCTTTATACCAAAATGCTTATCTTAGCCTCGGGTAGCGATTAAGCCATGTCCGTACGTCCGTCCGAATGAACACCTTGATCTCGGACACTAGAAGACCTAGAAACACCAAACTTTACCAACTGGTGCGCATATTTCCTGGGAAGATGAAGTTTGTTGAATCATGTCAATATCTTCACCGGTATAGTCAAAAATATACAAACTGCTTCAATATTATACTCTACCTAATTATGGTAACAAGTGACCTCGAATCACAAATTTTGGAAAGCTGTTTCATGTGGCTCTAATGAACAAATCCACATTCAAATTTGATCGATGCGGACCCCCCATCCCCCCGCCATTGATTTACAGTGTTTTCTCCCACACCCCTCAACATATCAACTTGAACCTTACCCCATAAACCATAATTCGGTTTTTGTGATGTAACATTCGACTTTCATTACAATGTTAAGAATCGAATTTCAACAACAAAAAATTAATTACAATTCTAAAGTTCTTAGTAGGAATATGCAGAAAACATTTTTCGAGAGAAAAAGTACAGGGTATTCCACTGTTGGGCACCGCCTCGACTGTACTACATTTTTTTTCATTAAAATTTGAAAAGTAACTTCTTTTTCTTAACATAAAAATAAAAATCATGCAAAATAAAAAAAAATCAATCTTTATTAAAAATCGCAAAATAGCTCTTATTTTTCAACTCTTAACACTTATTTTTCAATTTTTATAACAAAAATTAAAAATAAAAATTATTGGCCAATTTTTATTTATTTACAAAATCAACTTTTGAAGCTCTAGCTTTATGCATCGTAAGATCTAGATGTTTCTGACGTACGTACCTACCGTATACGGCTTAGTCACCACGAGAAATAATGCTTAAGAAATTAAAATAAAAAAATTTTTTGAGCTTTGAATGTTTAGAATGGGTAACAAAAAAATTTTTTAAAACATAGATATTTAAGGCCTGTAACATATGGTATTTTATTCAATTATACAATATCGAGCAGGATCTGTAGCCCAAGAACGAAAAAAAATTCTTGAATATTTTTTCTATTTTATAGGTTTTAAGAATATCAGAGTGCATTCGATCGCAAAAACTATTTCCTAAAATTGCTAGAGTTCCTTTGAAATTTTAGCTACAACACAATCGTTAATTAAATGTTTTATAGATCCATTTGTACAAAATAATAATTGTGGAGTATTTTTTTTTTTCATTTTTCCTCAAAATAAAATTTTTGATTCGTTTTTAATTTTGATTGTAACTCTTAATGTATTTTAACCTATTGTAGACCGTTAGGAAACTTGCTTTTAAATGCGGTTGTAAATGTTCTATAGATCAACTCAGCTATATCGAAATATCTTGCATTGTTTATTATTTTTATGAAGTACGTATTTGTTTTTAGTATTTAGCTTACTACTTTGTAGGTAATACATCGTGTTCCTAAAATAATTCTTAAAAACGTTTTTTGATAATTATTAAATAATATTTTCGTTATTAGTTATATTTCCACAAAAAGTGGCTTTTTTGTTTTAAAAAAGATAAATTAAAAAAATCTGTTGTGAACAAAAGTTGTTTAGTTTTGTGTCAGGATTCTTCTAAAGTCAAACTGGAAACATTTCGGTGGGCGAAGCTAGGATACTCATGTGCATCGATTCGATTTAAAATCGATTCTTCTTTTCTAACAATAAAATCGATTCTTGGTTATTGAGCATCGATCTTTTATGTTTATTAGGCGGATTAATTTTATGGGGTTCCTGGCGATTTTGATTTTGGAGCCATTTTATTGTTAAAATATTTAAAAATCGACTAAGGCCATCAAACGTTATTTTTCCTTAAGCCTAATGTGTATTTGGGTCGAAAAATCCATTTTTTCCATCTATTTTAAATACCACCAGAGGGCGCTTTTGAGTATTTTGTAAATTTTTTTTTTAAATTGACAAAAGATCTCAAAAAGTTAAATAAATGGTGACTAAATTTTTTGTTTTCTTTTATCAAGTTTTGAATTATGGTTTTCGTTGATTTAAATTATGGAAATAAATTTAAGTGCATTTTATATAAATATTCTTCTTATTATACAGATTTTCTATCCTGTAATTTTCTGTCTGATTAATCGATTAAATCGATTTTTGTGAGAATCGGTCGAAAAGATAGATTCTCGCAAATTGAAGATCGAGCCGAGCTTTATAGACTACCTAGGACCAAACATAATTCTGAGGTCAAATATTTTTAAAATCGCCAAATTTTAGTTCGGGCCTGAAAGAGATTTATTATAAAGATACACTAACAAATTAAAGAAGAAAAATAAAAATTAAATAAAATTAAAATCTGTTCAAAATTACAATTATTTTTATATATTGGAAAATTGTAATACATAGGATCGCCAACCCAACCCCCGGGCAGCTGGAATCATTTAAGACGGCCCATTTAAAGTAACCTTATTCATAAAGCCAGTTTTGGCCCATTTCTAAGTTGGTCTTCTTGGGTGGTTTTCTTTGATTAATTTCCATATGGTCGGTTTTCATAGGATATATTTTTCAGGTTCTTAATTGGAAGATCGTAAGCCTATTGCGCCGCCAGTCGTTGCTGCGGATAGTGTGTAATTTGGAAGTCTTAGCTCTTCATTCTCATATCCTCATAATATTCACATTTAATGATAAATCGAATATTTTATTTTGAAACATCTTAATCGATTGAAACAGGCCGGCATACCTCAACCTGTAAATGGCGTATGTTTAGATGGGTTTTACTCCAAGGTTGTACAGCGCTGTAGCATAATAGGAAGAATTTGATTTTTTTTTTGGGAACCTGTGAAGTTTGCCAATTCTTATGAGTTAGCTTTTTGGTGTACTGGCTATATGAGATCTGAATTGAAGTTGTCTATCCAAGTATAAGTTACCGTTATTCCAAATAGCGTAAATAGGACCTCCAAGTGACCCAAAGATGTATTTTTGTATTATTTTTTCGGGGCGAATTGCACTGCTGATATTTAGATGGAATTCGGGGCAAGTCCATATATTTATATATTTAATTTGCCTAATACTTTCTAGCTGAGGAGCTGAAAACTGTCAAAGCTCATGACAGTATCTCATTGTATCCTTTCGAAGATGATAGTCTATGAAGCGTACTGCAATGTCAATTAAATTTATTATTTACCTCAACCCTTTCTTAAGTGTGTGTGCAGGGGAACAGAGCAAAGCTCCTCAAACGAAGCTAGTCCAACCCCTTCATTAGCTGCTGTTTAGTATCCCAGTGTATAAACTAGTGGTGGGTAGTTCGTTGATGGCAACAATGAAATCTGTCTTGCTTTTACAAACAGACTTTTTTATAAAGCTTAAAAAATACTGCTACTCAAGGCAACAAGAACAGAGATCACAAGAACGACGTCAGTCATAGTTCTAACTTATTAATTGTGAGTAAGGGCTATATTAATTTTGTGACAATTGTATGAAACACTCGAACGGATTCATTCACAGGATCATCCCACTCGAATACTCTGTAAATGCGTAATGATATGCTGATCAGGATTGTTCATACTCTCTATGTACAATAAGTTTATGTAGTTTTTTTTTGCTATACTTGTTAATTAAAATTTTATATATTGGATTACAAAAAATGATTCCACTGCAGAAAAGCAAGCTATCTTCCATTATTCGAAAAATAAAATGAAACTTATCAGTCCGATCTTGATATTTTTAAGTTGAAAGTTTGCCAATTTCTTGTTCTGTAAAAAGATCTTAGATTTGTACTCACATGACGAATACTCTCAAAAATATCTTGGCGAAAATAAGTACATAAATCAAAAATTTAATTTGTTAAAAAAAAAATTGTGAAAATGGATTAAAAATATTGCTTCTTAAAAGAATAAAAACTTAATATTCAATGATCTATAATTAGATAAAAAATTACAGCTGGATAAGGTACTGCAAACTGCTCTGAGCGGTTTTTGAAAACTAAAGATGCAGTGCGATGCATAAGGAAAAAAAAAATGTTCACGAAATTTCTGTTTTTAAACATGTTACGAGTTAATTTAAAAAAACGTGATATTCGTTTTTATTTATTTATGACTAAACTACTGAATAGTTTTTATACAATTTTTGTTTTTTAACCTAAGTTGACAATAGGCTATTTGAAAAATATATTTATTTTAAAAAAAACGCACACATTTCTTAAAAAAATATATAAAATTTTGTTTTAAACAGATCTTTTCATTCGTTTATTATAAGGTTTAATTCCAATATCTTCACAAACAAACAAAAAACAACAAATTTTGGTCAAAAATCTTTTTTTTGGAAGATCGGCCCTAAGGCAGCTGTATGATATGGTCAATCGATTTTTTCAAATTTTGTACAATGTTTGGGCTCTCTAAAAAAATTCTGAATGCCAAATCTGGTTTCGATATCTTTATTAAACAATTAAATATATAGAACTTTGTAGAAAAAAAATTTTTTTTTTTTTTATCGGTCCTATGGGAGCCATATGATACAGTCAACCGATGTTGATCAAATTTGGTACAGTACTTAGGAGCTATAAGAATCTTTCGAATCCCAAATTTGGTTACGATATCTTCATAAACAAACGAATTATTCATTTAAAACTATTTTTTGTTTTTCGAGGTCGTCTTTAACCCCGATAACAAAAAAAATAAATAAACTTGTCTCATATGGAATAATATGGGATTTAATAAGAAATTTTGGTTACTCTAGCTCTTACCATCTCTGAGATCTAGGCGTTCAAAGGGACCGACGTACAGAGATACGGATAGACGGGCAGGGGTACATCGAATTCTCTAGTCACCCTGACCATATTTTAGGTAACTTTGGGGTGTCTCTGACGACTCTATCTATATGTTACATACATTTTCGGCTTGCAGAAACTTAATATACCCTTTGTACCATACGGGACAGGGTATAAAAACTGTTCAATTTAAAAAACGAAATGTTACGAAACATTTTTTTTTTTTCATTATGCATCGAACTGAAATATTTGTTTTCAAAAATCCTGGGGCCAATTTCCAGTACCTTATCCAGCTAGACGGGTTTCTATTAGCTATTAGCTCTACCGCATTCGCTATCTATAATTATCTAAATCGCAAATGTTGATCTTAAAAGTACCCCGATTAAATTATTTTAACCGATCTCTGACAAGAATATTACGAAATTTTGTAGCTAGAGATGTTACTTAATGTTTTGAATGTCAAGACACAATTTTTTTAAAAGCTTATCAAAAATAATTAAAATATTTTGCTCACATACTTTACTGAATATTCCCATACTGATTATTTTAAAATGTATTGAAATTCCATGAAAAATACCGAAAAATCTCGTAATTTATTTCGATTTTTCTTTCAAGTGCCAACTTAATTTAATATTTGCATACGTCAATACGAATTTATTATGCATATTTTTACAAGAGATTTTCCATTCAAATGGAAGCAGATTTGGTTCGCTCATAAAATGTTAATTTTCAACATAAATACACTCGGTTTTAATGGGCTATTGGGCGCTCACTGACCGCCGCCATGTTGCACGGTGCCACACCTCGGAACCACACACGCCCACACACACACTCCGCACACACGGATATTTGAGTATAAATGCAAATGTCAGCTAGTGTATACGGCGGAATATTGATTGAAATGCAATATTCTGTGCGCGGTGAATTTCGTAATTTGCATGACTCTATTTGTGGGTCGGGTCGATCCAAGTGGCCCAGTTCAGGGATCAAGCGGCCGGCCACAGACCTAAGGGCCAAAATAATGCTGGCACAATCTGCAGTTGACCATGTGTGAGTAATTTGATGAAATATGCGGCCTGTTTAGGAGCCCATTGTGTGTAGGCATTTACATTGACAGACAAACCGCAAATACACACACACAAACACAGATACACACACACAAATACACACACTCGAATATGTTAACTGTCACAGATACAAATTCATTTGAAGGGACAATTTTTACAATGCGGACCTTAATTTTGACCCCTTTTTTCTATTGTTGTTTTGTGGGTTAGTCTCATAATTTTTAAAAGGCAAGTTTGCTTCTAAATTGGCTTAATTTGAGATACTGCGTGCTGCTAATGTTTGCTGAAGATTACGCTACAAATAATGGATACAAAATTTTAGAGTCTAGTAGAACAAGTGGCTTGGAAATAAAACAAAAAAAATGAGCATAAGTAAAATGTATATTTGGTACGAATTAAAAAAAAAACGAGCTCAAAAGCAGTAAAGTAATAAAAACGGAAGCGTTTTGTTTACTTAAAATTGAGACCTATCCTGTATAAGGGCTTCAGGATTTTCTTTATTTTTATAGCAGTCCTAAAAAAGCTTAGTAATATCAAATGTTGAAACTTAAAAAAAAGGGGAAAAAAACTAATATAAAGAAATTGTATAAGTAGAAAGTTCTTTTACAAGACTGACAGTCGTTAACAAAACTAGACAAATTAAAAGCCAAATTGAAAACTTTATTTAAATTAAAAAATATCAGATCTTTTGGAAAATTACTATTTTTTTTTCAATTTAAAGAAGTTGCTATTTCTAGGTTTAAAAAGTTTGAATTATTGCAATTATAGCTACAAATTCTGCTCATTTTTCAACTTTAATATTTGTACTTTTTGTCGAATAAATTTACATATTGCCTATTTAGATTTTCTATATAATATAATATAAAAATATGAAAAAAAAAAAATATTTACTTTTAACTGCAACGTACTCGCAATAAAGCTCAAAAGACACAAGATAATCCTTACTACAAAAAATCGATATTCTAAAAGAGAATGAGGAACTCATGGAACGGTCGCAGTTAGGACAATACAACTAGTTTATACTCCTTAAAACAAAAATATCTTTATTTTATTGTTCGAGTTAATACTAAAGACATGAAACGGCTTAGGAGGGCTGAGTGGGCTGTAGTAGCCTCTTAATGTAACAAAAACGTTTCTATTATGTAAATTGAAACATTCATTAATCACTATAGAATTGAAAGGATTAAACACTTACCTCATTATTGTTCTCTCAGAAGTAGAACCTATAAAAAGAGGGCAAAATTAAGTTAACCAGTTAACTTTACCAAATATATACAAAAACAATGGAGTACGTAAAGTCGGGCGCGGACGACTTTGGGATACCCTGTACAACTAGCTGCAATAAAATCCGGTTCCTTCATAAAAAAGCAAAAACAGATGAATTTTCAAGCAACAAATTTTTTTTACCGATCGTTTCTATGGGAGCTATATGATATAGTCAACCGATTTCGATCAAATTTAGTACAGCGCGTAGGAACTATAAAAAACTTACGAATGCCAAATTTGGACTTAAACTCTTCGCAAACAAACGAAACACAACAAATTTTTGTTTGAGAATCGATTTTTTGGAAGATCAGCCCTATGGAAACTATATGATATAGTCAACCTATTTTGATTAAATTTGGTACAGTGCTTGGAAACTATAAGAAACTTTCAAATTTTATCCATCTAAAACTTTTGATTTTTTTCGAGGTCGTCTGAAACACCCCTATGGGAGCTATATAATTTAACACCGATATCAAAAAAATAAAATAAACTTGTCTCCTATGAAATAATATGGGATCAAATGTGAAGTTTTGGTTACTGTAGCTCTTACCATCTCTGAGATCTAGGCGGACAGACGGACGGACGGACATTGGTATATCGACTTCTCTAGTCCCCCTGATCATATTTTTGGTGACTTTCGGGTGTCTTCGACTTCTTCTTCTATATGTTACATACATTTTCAACATTTTCGGCTTGCACAAACTTATTATTGTATCATAGCCATGATTTTAAATAGGCTGATTGACAATATTAAAAATATAAATAATAAAAAAATATTATATTTGAAAAAAAAATATTCATAATTTTTTTTAATTTTAAAATTCGAAAGAGATCTCCCACTTTCTATAAAATTTTAACTTTTTTATAATGATTTAAAAAGTTACAGGGCTTAAAACTTTCTACATAATCCGTATTATACCAGATTATACCAGAAAAAGGAAAAGTTGAAATCGATTAATAGACCAAAATGAAGAATTGAGGGGGAACTTAAAAAGCTTTTAAATTTCTCAATAAAAATATAACTATATATAAATTAATCATTATTCCCTTTTCAGTGCAGCTGGAAAAATAAATTATGCGCTGTTTAAAAATGCGTGTTACAAAAATTTATATTGGTTTAACTTGATCTATGAAAATGCAAATTTTTGTTATTTTAATTCTTGTAGATTATTTATTTAAATCAAACACGGGCTTTTCCTAGTTCAAAACCAGCAGAGAACTTCTGGTTGATCAAATTTTTTCTTGATTAATATTTATGGAACGATTAAAAGATAAACTTTTAAAAATACAACATATCGTGAAAATATAAATCTTCGGAAAAATTTTCGAATGTGACTCCACACTTCGAAAAAGTGGTTAAAATTAAATATCCAGAGTCACAAAAATCGATATCCTTATTAGTACACACTAAAATTAATAAATGGTAATAATAATCCTTGAAGACAACCTCACGTTATCGGCAACAAGGAAATCACATCGTAAAATTGGACCGATTTGATCGGCCATTTAGGCAAAAAAGCATCCGAAAAACCCAGCTTCTTTTAGGATCTATGAGTTTCTCTAGTTTTGAGAAAAGCCTAGAAATTGGATGACCTGGACATGTAAGTTCAATGAATAATGATCAATATAGCGACGAAAATCAGCCATTTCCTAATGATACACATTTGGATGATATTATGCAGGTAAAAGTGTAAAGTGCTAACTTTTCTACCAACTAGAAGCTTATTTTTAGGTGGTTTTTCTAACAATCTCCAGGCCTGAGTTTAAAGGAGAAAATTTACAGTTCATATGAAATTTTTTTTTTACATTTTTTTTATTTTGCAAAACTATCAAAAATACATATATTTTAATGAATTGTCACCAATCCAGCTTGTTTAGCTAGAGATTTCTCAGAAGTATTAAGGAGTCCTGTCAATCAGAGGCCATCATTTGGTCCGTCGGTCTTCTTTTCGTTTTCTGTCAGTTCAGCGCTTGTTGGAGCAGATTTTTGAAACTTCTTTTTTAAGACTTTTTATTAGATCTTCGTTGGTTAGCCCTTTTGGTGTCTTTATAGCCTTTTATTATAGCGGCCTATGTGCTTATTTATTAGAAGATCGACGGTCTCCGGTCTGAGGTATTGGTGCAGGTCGTATTCCATTTCACATACCATTCACCCCCAGTAATAGGGCGTAAGGCGTATGAAATATTGCTTCAAAAATAATTTCTGCGAGAGAATCTTGTAAGCTTATTTTTGAAAAATTTGTATTAAATGACAAAAAATAAATTTTCAAAATGAAATCAGATTAATAATTTAAAACAAATACCGGTTTATCGTTACATTAAAATTACTTTTTTTTTCATTTTTAGGGAAAAAACTATTTAAAAATATGAAATATTTCACTATTATCGTATTTATTATGCTTTTTAAATAAACTATACAACTTTAATAAAACCTTCCAGGGTCCCTTTTACGGCTTAATATGGCACTGCCAAAATAAACGTAGGTATATGGAGAATAAATTCACTCAGATTGAGTAAGCTAATTTATTTCCGAACTTTAAGCAATCTGTTGAATTGATAAGGATGATGACTTCCTTACAAATCTATAATACCCTTGACTTTATAGGTACAGGGTATAAATACAACAACTGTAAAAATAATGCTCTATTACTTTTACCTTCTACAAAAAACAAAAAAGTGGCATTATGCTCTGCATCTTTTATTGTCGCTTATTATTGCTTCGTCGCTCTATCCCACCCAAGGAGATTTCTAGGAACAGGTATTTTATGACATCCTCTTTGAGAGCGTCGTGCACATCGCTCTTGTTTTCATACATAGTTCCGACTGCTTTTTATTATTTAAAGAGCAGGTGGATGGTTTTGGTTTTGCCAACGTTTGCCATTGCCACAATTGCGCAACGGATTTAATATGAAGCATGACAATATTACTTCACTTCCACTCCCTTAACCACACATTCCACAACCCTATCACAATCCTTAACCAAAGTCTTGTGGAAACGCTTTCTCCTGCCAAGCTCGTCAAAAAAACATGTCTGCCTTTTACTTGTTTTTTTTCGTCCTTTTTTGTTTTGTTGGCTGTCAGGCAGACATCATTATTTTGAAGTAGTTGAGCGTTGACAAGCTCACGGAGCGTAACAGTTTCCTTGCTGCACATCTTCGACTAAAGCTTTGCCTTCTGGGTTCCATTCGAAGCTTTCTACTTTATGTTTTATTCAAAATCAAATAAAGTAAATAAAAACAAGTCTCACAAATAGCAGGAACAACAACAACAGCAACAAAAAACAGCGTACAATAAACAACTCGATGACAATAAAAAGATGCTTACGACTTATCGATTTCATATTAGCACAAAAAAAAGAAGAAAAACCCGCATGAAGCTCGCTCACTTTCTCGCTCTCTCTCTCTCTCTCTCTCTCGCAGAGCGACACATACATTTTATGCCTAAAAGTATGCATCATCTTTTTATCTTCGTCACCCATCATCTAAGCTGCGTATGAGTCTTTTGCCTCACAGAGGTTAATGTCATGATTTCAATTTGTCTGCAGCCCCACAAATAAAACCCACTCCAATAAATCTTTTATGTGGGTCATCTTTCGGTTTATCAACAACATCCATCGACCATGCTAATGCCTCAAACAAATACCCAAAGTGAGTTTTAGAATTAGTGCTAATTGACGCAAATTAAATGCTTTACTTGTCTAATTTCGTTTTCTTTTCATATCTCAGTTTGATTTTAAAAAGCAAAATTTGTTTATAATTAAACCAATAATAATATTGTAAGCAATTTGTTAAGCTCTTCTTCGTTTCGGATAAATTAATCCTTTTGTTGGCACAGTATTGTAATCTGAATTAACTTGCAGCTTAAGAATGCAAAACTTTCAAAAGACGAATAAAGGAGAACGAAATGTTCTGTGAGTAGCTTATATCATTATTATATTATTATATATTATATTAAGTTTTTAGTTTTGATAGGCTATGAGCAAAGTAGGGCGTGGTAGATTCTTTAAAGCATATGGGTGAAAATAAGTGTATGCGGATTAGTTTTCAATCGATCTTTTCGATTGTTATGATTTCTACAAAATCATCACGTAACAAGTTATCGATAACTAAATATTTAGATACCCAAAGTGTTAAGCGTATGGTAGGCTCTTGCAATAAATGTAACAGACTGAAAAAGGCGCGGCAGATCCGAGAAGTGCTAACACTATTTCTACCGTAGTGTAGTTAGTTTAATCATAGATCAACAAACTTTGTTTATTACTTTTTGTACAAATCGATTTTGGAAAATCGTCGAATCACTATCAGAGAAGTTGCTGAGGATGTCGGTATATCGCTTGGCTCGTGCCACAAAATTTTTTCTAACGTTTTGGGCATGAGCATCGCTCAAGAGCTGTTGAATGACGTCAACATCGACCCAGATTTACTCAAAAGGGTCATAGCTGGTGACGAATCATGGGTATATGGTTATGATATCGAAACCAAAGCCCAATCGTCCCAATGGAAGCGGCCAAAAGAGCCAAGACCGAAAAAAGCACGCCAAGTTCGACCAAATGTCAAAGTTTTGCTCACTGTTTTCTTCGATTACCATGGCATGGTTCATCAGGAGTTCTTGCCATATGGTCGTACGGTCAATAAACAGTATTATCTGGAAGTTATGCGCCGTTTGCGAGAAGCAATACGAAGAAAACGTCCAGAATTGTGGAAAAACAATTCGTGGCTTTTGCATCACGATAATGCCCCTGCTCACTCATATTTGCTTGTGAGAGATTTTTTGGCCAAAAACAACACCACAACTATGCCTCAGCCACCATATTCACCGGATTTGGCCCCATGTGACTTTTTCTTGTTCCCAAAACTAAAGAGACCTATGAAAGGACGGAGATCTGCAACGATTGAAGAGATAAAGACTGCATCGCTGGAAGAGCTCAAGGCTATATCGAAAAGTGCTTATGAGAAGTGCTTTGAGGATTGGAAAAACCGTTGGCATAAGTGTATTGTATATGAGGGGGATTACTTCGAAGGGGACAACATAAATATTGATGAATAAATAAATATTATTTCTTAAAAATACAAAGTCACCTTATTGCTATAATACCGATATTGAAAAAATTACAGCACCAAAAATAAGAAGTAAAATTAATAAAACTAGATTTTCCGCATACTTAGATATACACATATAATTCAAAATATAGTTTTATGTATTGGGACCTACAATTTTTTAATACATTCCAAAAACAATATAGGCAAGTTATGGTTCAAAATAGAAACAATTTTAAACTACAATAAGATTTTGGTTCATTCTAGAAATACAAACGAAATGTTGCTAAAATCAGCTAATATTTCAAGATACTTTAATTTTATTTGAAGATTAAAGAAAGTGCAGTGTATACATAAGTCGGTATGTATCTCTCCACTTTTTTGTGTAGAATTGTAATTATTTGCAAACATTTCTTTGTAAGTTTTTCTAATGAAATTGTATGAATAATTTTTACATTTATTAGTATTAAGATTTAGTTTGTTGTTATTTTTGGAGTCCCTAACAGAAGAGCTAAAGACTTTTAAAATTTAATTTGAAACAATCAAGGATTTTCAAGTAACAAATTGTGATATATACAATAATTTTTTCAACTATGCTCTATAATTGTTATAATCTTTGTTAGTGGCTACTAGTATTCGTATCTAATAAAAACTGGATTTATTTACCTAATATAAAATAAAAAGCAAATAAAGTACGCCAGGTGACGGCTATAAAGATTAGCACAGCTGGCTGCTGCTGCAGATATAAATTTGTTCTGTAAACAATTTACTATCTCTTCTGGGAAACTCACAGATAAAAGTAGCAAATTCCTTTTTATATATTTCACCATTTATCAGGAATTCCCCGGTGCTTACATAAAGAAAATCCACAACTTTTTTATGGCGGCCAATCAGATGTTTAAATTACAAGTAGCGTAAATCATTTAGGTAATAAATGTTAGTTAAAAGCTTGATCAATATAGATGTCTATTTTTGAGGTTATGTCAGAACTTTTTTTTGTGGATTGTTTGACATAGGATTCGAATTCAGCAACCTAAAATCCATAGCCACATGAAAAAACACTTTACTTTGTGTAACAAAATCTGGTTCCATATCCACAGAATTGATAAGAAATTATCAACCAAAATAATTTACCGCCCAAAGACTCTCATATTGGTTCCTTTGACATTATTGGTCAATTTTAGGAAATTATTTATTTGTAATTTTAATATATAACACTGTACTACAGTGATTCAGCACTTTTCAAGTGACCTAGTGTACGTTGTAGGTCTTGACGAGTACATCACGATAATGTATTTCAAAATTGTCTAACACCCCGAAATTCTCAAGTTATTGCTTAAAAACCGTTTTTCGTGTACTGCGATCAGTCCAACAATCACAATGTCGTCATTTTTCAACCGATTTTCGATTGCTTTACGGTTTTGGAAAGAAGAAGATTCAAGCTTAAAGATGATATACACTTGTTAATACTTCATACAAAACAACTACGAGATTTTTTAAAAGTTATCTAAGATTTGCCCTTTTTTTCACGTTTTTTACATTTTGACGTCTTTTTTATATAACATTTTGGTAAAAAATATTAACTTTTTTACTTTTGATCTTGAAGAAATATTAATGCCGAGTAAGAAAAGTGATGGTTTATCAAAATTGGACGATAAATGTTTAAGTTAGGACGCTTATTGTAAACAAGAAAATTATGTAAAATTCCATCGACAAAAAAAAAAGTTTTAGATAGATAATTCGTTTGTTCCTGAAGATATCGTAACCAAATTTGGTATAATGCTTAAGAGCTACAAGAAACTTACAAGTGCCAAATTTGGTCCCAATATTTTAACAAACAAACGAAATACAACAAATTTTGTTCAAAAATCGTTTTTTTGTTGTATGACTAGAATTCCGCCCTGTGATCCACCTAGAAACGATAAAATTTTCAATAATTTTGTAACTTGCATCAAGGAAAAATAGCAATAGGCAGTATGTTTTTGTACGAAATTGATTTGGATCTTTATTTTTTATTGAAATAAAACGCACCCCATCTGCACGAACGACATGTTTTTAATAGGATTTCCTTTAAGATTGAATTTTGTTCCTATTAATAATCTTAATTTATAGTTACAATTTTTTTTATATTAATTCAACTCTTTTAATATTATTTTTAGACCAATTTTTTTGTTTTAATTCAAGAATTTGTATTTAATATCAAGATCCCTTAGTTTTATTTTAAGAATTGTAGCTCTTACCTTCTGAGCGAAAAAAAATGTACTTTAAAACATAATTTTTTTGTCAGACCTTTTTTATTGGGGTTCTAGGCAATAGAGATATAACTTTTTTTGTCAATTTTGGCAAGATCTCACAAAGATAAACTTGCCAACTGAAGTTCCTCGAGTTTCTAAAGAATGTCTAATGAGAAACTATTTCATAGGACTGGAGAATAGTATTAAAAATAAGATATGTCTATTTAACGATTTATCATAAATGACTAACTTTTACACGATCAGCTTTAGAAAGCGGTTTTTGAGTGGTGTTATGGGCAATGACGGTTTCAAGTTGCCAATTTTTGATTATTACTCCGGAATTTGCCAAAAATTTCAATTGAATTGAAATCCACATATGGGTTGTCAAATGGGAAGATCTATGCAAAGTAGTAATATTTTTTATTTGAAAAACGTGGCGGTTAAACTCTTTGGAAAGGAAACTCTGTTGGCCTTCGAGAAAGAGGCAATACGGACGGACGGACTATTTAAAGTCTAGTTTTTTTAGACTTTGTAATCTTTCTGGTCAAAGGTTTGGGGTCTAATTCATTTAGTTTTCGCTAATTTTAAATAGTACCCCACGGGGTATAATAAAAGAGATTATTAATAATATTTATCTTTAGCTTTCAAGAAATCCCTATGCAATTAAAACGTGTTAACAATAATAAAAGATAAGATAAGGTACCAAGTTTATCTCTTATATAAAACGAAGAAAACTTTTAGGTTTAAACACATTTCTTAAATAATTACGATCAAGTTCTGTCACAATGCGTCTTGCTATTTTTTTAATCGTGGCCAGCATTTTAGCTATAGATGCTGCAGCTCCCGGTAAGATAATCTATTAACGCAAATACCTTTAGTTAATAAATATAATTTTAGAGTGCCCAAATGGATTTATAAAACTTGGCAAGAAATGTTATTGGATTACGACCGAAAGTAACTATAGGGTAAGCTGCAAACAACATTTTTAGGCTAACTACATATTTAGGAAATATTAATTTGATTTCAGGTAAACTATTTCAAGGCAGATATGATTTGTCGCCAACATGGATCCAATTTATTGACCTTAGAGAATCCCAAAGAACTAGCATTGATAAATGAGTACCTAGTCTCAAAAGGCTGGAATATATTCGCGCAGGGCTGTATTTTTTGGACTTCATCAAACTGCTTGGCTGAAAAAAGAACATTTTACTGGCAAAGTAATGGGCAATTAACTGACCTGAACTTATTTGGCAAGGGCGAACCCAATAATGTAGGCGGCGTTGAAAACTGCGTAGATTTACGTTCCATTAACTCGGGAAACTTTTCGCTTTGCGATGTGGAATGTGAAAAGGAATATGCAAATTTTATTTGTGAGGTTCCCACAAGACCTAGCAAATGGTGCGCATGTACAACACCCGAAAATACTTTGGTTTCTGGACCAGCAGCTGAAGTGTGCTAATTGGATGGATAGCAAGTAATTGTTGTTTATTAGGATTACACAAAATTTTGTAACAATCCTAGCAGCTCCGGTTTACTTGTAAATAAAACAGCGTAGAACATTTGAAATTTGTAATAATGTGAAGATCAGAACGTCAAGAAGAATTTGAAAATCAAATACAAATTTTATAAGGTTGCAATGAAAAGTGTGTTAGATATGTTTCAGGGGCTGTCATATAAATATTACGGTAAGTTCGTTAAAGGACTGCTGGACGTAGATTACACAGCCATACAAAAACTAAGAAAATTTGCTTTGATGCTCTGAGACCTAATGCCCTATCAGGCTTGATTCTTAACTCAAACAAATCAGCAGTTCGAGTTTCGGAAATAACCTCCGATATCTCGTTTTATGGAATTTTTTTAGATTAGGGAAGACGAAATGAACATTAAAAAAAAAAAATTTATTATGGTACAATATGATATTATCTGGGGTGCAACAGAATTTCAATTTTCAATTTCTTTATAATTTCGGATTTCGAAAAAACGAAAGATTTCTGCGGACCCTCCGAGTTTTTTTAAGGATTTGTTCTCGAGCCGCCAATATCTTTAAAGACTTCTATGGCCAAGTTTCGAGTGTAGGAGGTGTATTCAAAAAGTATAGCGAATTTTGAATTTTCGCTGGTTATGTATGTTCGAATTTCCGAATGTTGACTGTGGCATACGGAGAAGCTACCTTGGACCGAAGAAACGTTTATCGGTGGTACAAAATGTTCTCAGAAGGGCGAGAATATGTGAACGACGAAGAGCGTGCCGGACGCCTGAGCACTTCAATGGCTCTTGCCATTCGATTTTCATCAATGATTTGGTCATGAGACGGGTCGCAGTGAAATTCGTACCGAAATTGCTCAATTTCGACCAAAAACAGCATGAACATTGCTAATAAGATGTTGGATTCTGTCCGCGACAGCCCAAATTTGCTCCAGAGGGTCATAACTGGTGACGAATCGTGGGTTTATGGTTATGACATGGAAACTAAAGCGCAATCATCATACGCGCAACCAACGTCTTCGGTCGAATGTGAAAGTTTGGCTTACAGCTTTCTTCGATTGCAGGGGCGTGGTGCATCATGAGTTCTTGCCACAGGGTAGAATGGTCAATAAGGAATATTACCTACAAATTATGCGCAATTTGCAATCCGCCAGAAACGCCTCTCTCACATATAAAGTTTACACAACTTGTGACCTGTAAATTGCAGTCTCATAATCTTTAAACTAATTTGAGATCCATTCCTTGTGGTTATTAAAGAAAATCATGTCAATGTTTTTTGATTCAAGCGAACTCCGCATGTCGCTCACTAGATTGCCAGCCTTGATAAACATGCGTTCGCTTTCTGTGGATGTTGAAGGAAAACCGAGGTATTTTTTGATAATCGAAATCGAATAAAATATCGATAATCGAAAAAAATAAAAAATATCGATGCATCGCTATAACATCGATGTTACTCATGTATTT
>JBAMAX010004758.1:0-34877 GCA_037043745.1 Chymomyza amoena | reverse complement strand
AATTTCGACATCCCTACACCAAATAGTTCCAACAATATTGAACTTTGTTTCGTTAAGAATTAAATTTTAGCTACTCACATTTCGTATATTGTCATGGGAGCCTAATAAACATAAAGTGTTTACATTTTTATACATTTTATATATTTTAAACTGTTTCCTTAAAAATTAAAATTTAACATGGCTTAAAAACTTTTTACTACATAAAAGTGAATGCAGGGTATCCCACTGTCAGCCTAGCCGTTGACTGTTTCAAATTTTGTTTTAAATTCATATATTTTGTTTTAACTGTACGCATGCACAACACTTAATTTTTTGAATAACATACATTTTTTTTAACAGGTATCTCGTGGAAAATTTTAATTTTTGCCTGAAGCTGGCTGCTTTCCAAATCCAAAAGAGGAAAAAATTCACTGGATAGGTGCCAAAGCTAAGGATCTATTAGTTAACTTTGCTCTATTAAACTCATCGTAGATGGACCCGTACAGTTGGCACAAAAACGATTTAGGATTACGCTATGACAGCTCTCAAGCCGTCAAAAGCCAAATGACCTAATAAAACGAATATTCGTTATTGTGTCATGGTCAAACTGAACATCAAGCCTGCCTTTGACACAGTCCACAAAGAGTCAGAGTGTATAAAACAAAAAACCTTATTTCTCTCTGAAATAAAAATAAATTTTTTTTGTCGGAAAAACCAACGAAGCTCAGAAAAAATTTATATACGTAATTGAACAGATGACAAAACTTATGTGAGCTGTTAAAATATTAAAATTACTCTGAAACAAATTTTATAGCTTAAACGTATCTCTCTCCTCCCATTATCGTTAGCTTCTTATAAATTTAAGGATTATTTGTATTAAAAAATGATATAAACGAATATGAAAAACCGAAATGAAAATCAAAAAGCTTTTATTACGAAATATGTTTCTATTAAATAATTTTTATAAAAATATTGTTTCCATGTCCTTCGGAATCAACTGATTTAGAAAAATTAACGAAGAATTTAATTGCCTTAAAGTAAATAGTTCAATAAACTGTAATTAAAATTAATTTTTATTCTTTGCAAGTAAGCACTATTCGTAATAAACTCTGTTTTTTTATAAACGATAATGTAAAAATTAATGCTGGTATATTTTTATGCAAACAATATGAATATCCATATATAGCTTTTATTTAGTAAACAATGTTTAAACAATAAATTAGTAAAAGCCACATTGACACTTTTAATTATACAATTTCATTTTTGAAGCGGTTGTAATTAATATTCATTGATAGATAATAAAATGTTACAACGATTAATTAGTAAGTACACAAATTCTAAAAGAAAAAATCTGGTCGACTTTTTGATATACTAACTTTGTAAAATAAACTATTTGCATATAAACGATTTTTTAAACTTCCTGTATAAAAAGTCTAAAAAATGTTACGGAAAAATAGTAAGATAAGAAGCAAATATTTGCTTTGCTATCTTAGCAAATAAATTATTTGTACAAATATCGGGATGAGCAAATATTTGCTTTGCTATCTTTAGCAAATAAATTATTTGTTCAAATATCGGGATGAGCAAAAGTGTTTGCTCGCGTTATCACACTATGGGAAATATTTTCTCTAAATATTCTGTGGCAAACAACGGATTTATGGTAAGCAAACTTTATTTGCTCATTTTTTTAGGCAAAATATTTGATTCGCCATAAAACAGTGAACGCAAATAAGAGTTACGACGATGAACAAAATTAAAGCGAAAAAAGAGGCTTATATAAAAGTACATGCTGCAATATATAATTTTTTTGAAAGGACCTTACAAAAAAAACTATAAATTTTTATTTTTAATTCAAAAAATCAATAATAACTTTTGCAATAATCATTAAATACAATTTTTGTTAAAAATCTCGAAATAACTCTTATTTTTCAATGTTTATAATAATAGGGCGTGGGTATTGATGGAACAGAGTATTCTATAGATGCACTTCCTTAAGCTTTGTTGTGGTCTAAAATAACTATTGTATTAGAATAAAAGCTTATTAAATTATAACTAGTAGTTTTAAGTTGTTGGCAATCATAGTTGACATTTTGTATTTTTGAGCTTTGGCGATAGTTTACTGGACAAAAAAACTAGTATTTACCATGACACATCGAAGCTGCGAAATCGTCATTCATTTTATTTTTTATAAATAAAGCTTCAGAAATAATATAAAATTAAGCTTATAAACTTTTTGGTTTTAAATATATTTGAGTAGTTATAAGGATTTTTACGATTTTTTTATCATTCGGCTAGTTTGCTTTAAGAGCAACTCCAACTACCACTCGATATTTATTCGAAAAAATTTTGGAAAATTTCTTTCTATATTTAACAAGAAAATGTAGCTCTTTACGATTTTCGAAAATGGAATTTTCTATCTAAAAGTTGAATTTTAACAAATGAATCGAAGAAAAATTTTGTAATTTCTTGGCTGCCGAAAAGTATGCTTTAAAAAATATTTTTTCAACGGTTCTAAAGTTGTACATTAGTGCTGGAAGTAACATCTTTGTTATATCGATGTATCGATATTTTTTACGATAATCGATATTTTTATTTCGAAGCACGAGCACGTCTAGTGTAAAGTTATATCATCATATAGACAACGCAATTTGTGTCACTTTGATTTTGAGTGTGTTTATAATATCTAGCTGTGAGTAAAAACAAAATCTATCATTATTCTTTTTTATTCAAAATAAGTTTACTTGTTCGGCAGTCAACGTCTTACACAATGGAGCGTCGTATGGCTTATTTGTCTCAATCTGTAATTTATAAAATAATAGATGGAGTTGCTTACACGGAAGATGTTGTCGAAATACACAAAATATTCGTGTATAAAATTCCCGTAGAGTTCAGTCAACAAGAATTACAGGAGTATTTCCATAAGTTTGGACAAGTTATATGTGCTCAAATGCTTGGATACAGAACCGCCCATGTCCATTTCGCCAATTCCCGTGATGCGGTCAAGGTCTTAACTCGTCCCCATATGCTGAACGGACGACGCCTAGGAGTCAAGCCCAGTGACAGCTGGCTTCAGCCAAATGCGTATCAGCTGCCGATCGCTGATTTGAGCGATTCGTGGCCATTGATATACACTTTAAATCAGTATTGCTTTCAGTTAATACTGGAAAAGCTGCCATTGATAGACCAGGTTCGCTTGGCACGCACGTCCATTCGTTTCGATAACTTGTACCAACTATGCTCACCGTCGCTTCACAAAGTTATAAAATTGGAGGAATTTGACGAAGCAACTGTTTGGGATATGTTTGATTTTTTTGCAAAGTCCGGTCGCTATGTGAAAGAAGTAACTGGCCAGAAACCGCGGAAACATAGCCATCGATTCATCGAATTCTTCAGCAAACATTGCATAAATTTGCAGAAATTACATTTGGAGAATCTCTTGTCTAAACTTGACATGAAGAAAATGTTTGGTAACTTTCCGAATCTCGTGGATGTAAAATTGCAGAATTGCATGCTAAAATCATCGGATTTGTTGCCCTTAAAGAGCCTACGCCAGCTCAAACATCTGGATTTGTCCGGGATGAAGTTTTTGAAGTTTAGCGGGCAACACATGCAGCAACTGCCAGCATCAATTGAAACGCTTAATCTTTTTAGGTGTATAGAGATAAATCCAAGCTTTTTACCGAGATTGCCACTTCTGAAAAGCCTTAATTTGTTAATGGTCAAACCATGGAAAACACAAGCCTTCAAAGAAATGGTTTATTATTGCCAGGCTCTGGAAGAGCTTTATATAGGCGTATGTAAAGAAGAAGCCTATGAAACATTGGCACGGCTGCCCAGCCTTACAAAACTTATTATAAATGAATATTATGTCGACCAGTTCCGTGACGAACTGTTCGCTGAGCTTATTCAACACAAGTCGGCACAGTTAAAGCATTTGGAAATTCTTGGCGTTGAAAACGCTATCTCTAGCAGAGCGCTGCAACAAATAAATCAACTAGGCGTACTGCAAACCTTTAAAATACCTCGAAGCAACCAATTCTCTGAAAAAGTTATGCAGTCACTCTGTGAACTTAGCCAACTGGAATGCATAGATATCAGCCATTGCGACAAAGTGACCAACGACTTGGTACTTCGTCTGGTAATTTCTTGTAAAAATCTATGTCGAATTTCTCTGACATCTTGCGAAAAAGTAGACGATGCACTTGTCTACAAAATTATTCAGAAGATTCAACTACAAACCAAAAAAATAGATTCTACACGTAAGCTGCCCATAAAAATCTACGCCTACGGCACATCAATGACTAATCATATTTACGACAATCCGGACTATAAAAATGCTAAAGACATAATAAGCGTCTCATTTCTACCTTCAGAAGATTCTGAATGGCCATTCAATTACAATTATTACAGGCATAACTTATTATTTAATGATGAATTTTTAAGTGATAATGAACTTGATGATGAAGGTGCCTTTGATGATGAACGTGCCTTTGATTTCAACAATTTTTATGATGATTTTTCTGATGATGACTAGTTTGACGATGGTTCGTTCGATGATGATTTATAAATGTAAGAGCATCAGCAACAGCCTTACGCAACTCATATTATTCCTAAGAAATTCATTCAGTAATTTCGTTTGTTATAATATAAACTTGTTTGTACTAAACTATGAAATTTGTTTGAAATTAAAATATTTGTTTACCTGGTACGCCGCTTATGAAATAAATCGTATCGATTTGAAAAAAATAAAAATAAAATGGTATAAGAACTACTGGTAGAGAAATATGGCCGAAGCCTCTTAACGAAGCCTCCTATGCGACTGTCCGTCGCTTCTAAGAAGATGAACCCAGCTTATGGGTAGTCCCTTCTTTGAGGACCTGGGTAGTCTGGCTTTTGTGCCCATAGCGAATCAGGCTAAGGTAGCACAATGGAACTCAGTTTCTGACTGAGCTATGTATTTAACCTAACCTATAGTTTTGAATAGGAATCCCCTACAATTACGTACTCCTTTAAACGTATAAAGTACGCAGGAAAAGATCTTACTATAAGTTCTTAGCTGGCGTAGGTCTTCTAGACTTTTGACGACGTTATGTATCCCAATTCCCTAAGAAAATAAGTAAGACCAACACGAAGTTTATGGAGTTAAATTATAGATGATGAATTAAACTGAACTTCCATTAGTGTTTGGGTTGAAAGTAGATAAAGCAGATCTTTGGTTCCTTGCTCTTGTGGCGATCTTAGCCAATGCTATGTAGGTTGTTCTCACAAAGGAGGTGACTAATAGAGATCAAATTGCCAGATGAATTTAAGGGCGGCGAATTAGTTATAATGATCCTATTTTGCAAGTAACCTTGGAGTATTTGTAGTGAAAGTAGATGGAGTAGGTCTTTGGCCTTTGACGTTGATGACGACTCCATTCAATGCTACTTTGGAACAGGCAACTAGAGACCGAATTAGCAGACGGCGCCAAATTATGGAAAGGAACTCCTCGAAGTGGTGAACTATACTTTCGTCGAAAGATCGTTGCAAGTGGTGGCCATTGTTGTCGCAGTGGTAGCTTTCTTGCTTTGCACGATGGTCGGTGGTTCTCTTCCCCTTAGTTCAAATACATTTAAAAATATAATTTTTTGCCAATTTTAGAATTATGACCACAATTAATTTGTATAGAAACGATCGTTAAAAAAGCAATAGGTTATCGTTCATTTTTCGTGGGTTTGAAATGATTTTTAGAGCTTATTTTAGTCCTGACCGATAGATCGAAAAAATTTGTTTTTTTTTATGATCATTATTAGTGTGAATTTTAAAATATGGTAACGAAATTCTGCATTTTCATTTTTTTAAAACTAATTTTAAAAACAAATCTTAATCTTTTTAGTCTTTAGCTTTTAGAGGGTTAACTCCTTGTAGAAGTTAGTCCTGTAGACGAAGTTAACTGACTTGACGCTGTATAAGAGAGAATCCTTGTTGTTAAACTCCTGTTAAGGGCAGACTTAACACTGCCTATGTAAGGATAAATATTAAGACTAACAGACAGTTCTTGATTTGTAGTATATTCAATCACTATAAGCAAAACAGGGTGTTTTTTAAGGCAAAGCGCTACAAAAACGACGAAACGTAATTTATTGTAGCTTCTAACCACTTAAAGAATGTTTTAGCTTGAGAATTTTCGAGAAATAAAAGTCAAACTCAGAATATTCTTTTTAGTACATGAATGTTTGGAATTCGAACTACCGATTATTTGACTTTTAAAACGTCAAATGTCATATAATGTCATAAAAATGATATATATTTAGTAAAATGTCATAAATATTTAGTAAAAACATTGACTTTTACGAAATGGGACGCTATACGCTCGAAGAAAGTTGGGAAATATTAAAATTGGGCGGAAGATCGTTTGGCCGAAGATGGCGAATTTTATCGAAAAATCATCTTCTTGGACGAAGCTGATTTCCACCACGGTGGTTATGTTAATAAGCAAAATTGTCGCATCTGGGGCTCAGAAAATCCGCAAGCGTTCCAGGAGAAGCCAATGCAACCACAACGAGTGCCTGGTTGGTGTGGAATTTGGTCTGGCGGCGTCATCGACCCATTTTTCTTCGAAAATGAGAAGAAGCCGCCGAAACCATCAATGACGTGCGCTACCGCGTAATGTTGTCCAACTGGTTCTTCGAACAAATTGAAGATGAAGCCTTGGACGATATTTGGTTTCAACAAGACGGCACCCCGTGGCACACAGCGAACGCCACAATCGATCTTCTGCGTACAATCTTCAGAAATCGCATAATCAGTCGAAATGGCATTGTGAATTGGCCACCAAGAAGCTACGATTTGACGCTTTTGGACTATTATCTTTGGGCTGCGGTGAAAGATGAATGTTATGCCAACAATCCGCAAAAAATTAATGAGCTGAAGGACGAGATTGGAGCCACTTTTGCCAGGATAAGGCCCGAAACAATCGAAAATGTGCTCAATAATTGGGCGGATAGAGTGGCATACTGCCACGCCAGCCGTGGTGGTCATTTGACCGAAATTATTTTTCATAAATAAATGTCATGAACCAACCTTTCAAATAAAACTTTGGACATTGAAAAATATTCAACCGTTTTTTTTTTATAGCAAAATTAAATTAAAATTTTTATATGGACCACCCTATATAGATGCATAAGATTTTAAATAATTTGTGGCCATAGTCGGTTTATTTACAAACGAATATTTTTTACAAAACTGTAAGTGATTTTTTCCATCGATTCACATATGTTTTTAACGCAATAAATACTCTTTAACTCTATTTAAAAACTTCAACTCCAATCGCATAATTAACATTAAATAACACTTACCGGGCATTAATAAAAGTTTATTTGCTTTTTTTCGTATTGTGTGCATCAATAAACCATAAAACGTTGAAGTACATCAATGTAATTTCACAAAAACCCATTTACATTGCAATGTACCATGTAAACACATATACGATATATACATGGTAGAAAACTGTCAGGCAATGCAAATTGTTTGTCTTCGTTGACAGAGAGCCCAATCCTTTTAAATAGAGTTAACCACCGGAACTGTCGATGTCGATGTCGTTGGTAATGTTCGCTGCGGTCTTGTAACTGCCAATTATATTGCGGCTTTGATTGCTTTCAAAGCAATTGAAATAAATTTTCCAAAGTTGACATTTTTCAAATTTATAGCTATACATTTTCAATTATTAAGCGAAAGTTTATTGCCATTTCTTGTTGGCCTTTATTTTTTATGTATTTTATTTTTTGTTATTATTGCAGCAGTTCAAAAGCCAATTGTGGTCGAGGGTATTGACTTTCAGGACCTAGCGAACTTACTCTTGTACGAATTTAATAAATAATTGTAAATAAGCATTTTTTTGTGTAAACTTTGTTGAAAGCAACACGGAAACTTTCGTCCAAACACTTGCAGTTAAAAATCATTTTTATAAAAATATGCACAAGTCTTACTAACGATAAAATGTAATGCAAGAGTCGCAATTTATTTCATCGAATCCGGCAAGAAGTAAACAGGGGTATATATAGTACTTGAAACCCGGCAAACAAAAACTTCCTGAAACGAAACTGTCATAGCAGCCCAACTGTGAACCCAGCAGCACGAAATTCATGCTTTTTGTTTAGGGAGGAAGAATTATAATTTTCCTGGTGCTCTGCAAACTTTTCATTCTGAAATATATTGCACATTGTAACTGGTTATGTCGGTTATGTGTTTGAGTGCTGGAGTATATATAGTATATGATAGTCCTGCTTCATCCCTTCCGCACTTAGCACACTACCATGTGCGGGTCTTTTCCAAAAAGAAACTTCAACTTACTCTGCATATCTTTAAATAGAACATACGCACTTTTGCACTGCAAACCACAACAATGACAATGGCGACAAGCAGCATCAAGCAAAATGGCTGATACTGGCAGCGACGCAGCGCAGCTGCCAGCAGCGACTGAGGCAGAGACTATTATATAACAATAACAAAGTCTGCGGGGCACATTATCATGCAAACAGTTTCCCCATTGTACTTTTTTTTGGCGGGTCTTACAGCAGCTGCTTGCGAGAGGAGTAGAAAAATATAAAGCACGCAAAGGAGGGTCCAAATGGCAATGGCAACTGAATACTCTTAAAGCGTAGAGGATCTTTTAGAAGAAAAATATAAGTGGTGATATGTGGAGTGTTGAAATTGTATAAAATGTGAGCTTAAATGTGATCAGCATTAGCATATTTTAGAATGTAACACAACAGAGTTGAGAGCGACTCTGCTGTTAAGTTGTTGCCAAACTCCTTCGCCAGTTGTATAAAATGTACATCAGTTTAGTTCTTAATAAACCATTGACCGACCAACTAAAGCTGTGCTTTTATTCCTAGCATGGAGTATGCCGATATGATACTAATGATTTTAGCGTGACGTTACATTTCTGCAGAAGAGCATACACTTTCATAAAAAGGTTTTTATACTATATTAAATTTAACAGCAATGTGACATGTGGAACATCTGCTTTATGATTTTAGCGTGACGTTACATTTCTGCAGCACTACATCAACTCGCATAAAAAGTTTTTAATTGTGAATATTCGATACCGATCGTCCTTGCCATTTACAATATAATAAGCTTGGCTAAACGTTACAAAAAATTGTTTTTCATTTGGATTATAGAATCTGAAAAATCTGCGTATAAAGCAGACTGACAATTTGAAATATTTTAGTAAATTAGAATGACTTGCAATCGTATTGTTCAATCAGTCTTCTACCTTCCGTATCGGAAGCTCTGGAAAAATTAATTACTTCTAATTTTATTGAGTGTACAGACTTTGGAAATTAATTCCCGGATAAGCAATTTTTGTTTCGCTCTGGTCATAACTGCACTGTGACGTGTGACATGTACTTAACGCTTTTGAAAAGAGAAAATACTGAAGTTTTCGGAGAATCTGTCAACCAGATGCTGGCGAGGCTAATGACAACGCTACCGCCAATATTTACAGCCTTTTACGCCCTTTTCTGACTTATAGAAAATTCTATGCCCAGATTCGGTAGCATCAGTCTTCAATCAGAACTGCCTTAGCTGAAGTACCCCAATACTGCTATTTAACATAGTTGCGGCCGACATTCGTATGCCCAGAAGCAGCATGGATATTACCACTAAGAACAAGCTTTTGGTACTTAACTGTGAGTACGGAATTCAGGATTATGTTTATAAATTGTTCAATAATCGGAATCAACCAAAAAAGGGATGGACTGATTGGCTGCTTAATGAACAATATCTCTCTATAAAAATCTATCAGCCGACCATAGCACCTACATAGAAAATTCCGCGCACGGTTTTTGTTAATGATGAGCCCATGCTGGGATCGACTATTGATTGACTGTTTTATGAAAAAGATATGATACAAAGATTTGGGGTACTGTGGCTAAGTTAAACCTCTGAAGATTCCTAACCATATTGAATGAGGAACTCAGCCTTATTTCTGGATGCGAACGGTTCGTTAATAATTAAATTTTACATCGCGACTATAAGCTGGATAGATAGTATATAATTATTTCCAGTAAATTAGTACAAAGACCACAATTTTCCTAAAAATCGGTCTGAGCTGTTACATAGTAGGTTAAGGTTAAGTTAGCAATTTGGACTTAGCGTCCTAACTCACTTGGGCCAAGAAAAGACCATTTGTGTTGCCGATAATAGGAAAAGTGATAAGGATATAGAATAGACAGGAAAAATACTTTAAATAGAAAAGTAGAATGTGCAGGACTATGCTGAACGTGGGATTCAAACCCACAAGCTCTGGGATGATAGTCTAGTACACTGTCGCTAAGCTAATGAGGGCTGGTACAAAGTTAAGCAATAAAAACTAAAAAATAAATAATTTTGTAACGTATTTTATTTACAACTCCTTTTAAGCTATTAAATTAAGCTTTAGTTAAACATTATTTGGCGATAATACTCAAACATATAAAAGAAATATATTTTACTTGTTCGAAAAATAAATAACAATAAATAGTAAATTGGAGATTATCTTGAAAAGAAAACATCTCGAAAAATTATCCGAAATCTTATCCTTAATACTTTTCAAATATTTTATAAAATAAAAGAAACTTATGTTTTACGTGCTACGGATGTTCTCATGAACGCGTCGATGAATTTCAAAACTAATTTTTGCGTATGTAAGTGGTTGTCAATACGGAGGTTTTAAGCCTATTTCGATGTATTTGTGTGTATTAGCTAGTGAGATATACGAATTTATGTGAATATCGTGAATATAGCATTTTAGAAAACTTACTAACATCGGGTATTGGACATTAAGTGCAGACAGAGTGAGCTCTCTTAAGAATGCTCAAGTTCGTCCATACAGAGTATATCATTGTCTAGCATAAGGTAAGTCAGAGAATCTTACGAAAAATGTTTTGCAGGATAACGTCTGTTGGGCTCACTAGTATTATATTTCATAATATGGGGTACCTTTTAGTTTGATTGTTTATTGCATTTTATTCCCAGATTATAGACCAACATAATCGGTACCTAGATGAATACGATATAAAGATTTGCAGATTTTTGTCCATAACTTTTGTTTAGTAAAAAGCTAAAATCTACTTGAGGAAACGAAGTAAGATATTTGATATAATTCGACAAGCTCCATCTTCTTCCACTCATTATTTTTCACAATTTCCTAAATCTCGTCTTTTAAGAGTCTCCAAAATCTAGGTATTTATACAGGAGGACTGACGAACGCATATGGCTGATTCGCTACCCGAGGATATCTTAAGCATTATGGTAAAAAGAACTTGGGGTCTGCCACGCCATCTTCTGTTCAATATATACATTGCATAAAGCTATTATACCCTTTGTACTCTATAGGCAAAGGGTATAATCATGTAGCCACCGCGGCGGGCTCAACAGACCCGTATTCGAACATCGACGTTTTCGAAGGCTTTTTTTTACAATAACTTATTTGGCGGTTCTTCAATTGACTGAACGAATTTTGATTTTTTCTTCGTTGATTTTTTATTCCGTTCGAAATGCACAAAGTAACTCTTATGTTAACATAAGGTCTGAAAGTAAAATGAAATTCCTTTTAGAAAATGATTACAATTGAAAATAAAAATTTAATTTTATTATACATTAAAAATAAATAATTCCCTGTTAGACCCCTTGGAGGAGGGGATCTCTATTAATAACTGTTCGAACAGAACAGGGACCTACAGTTTATAGCCGAATCCCAACGGCGGTTTCTTTAATTAATAGAGATTTTCATGGCAAATAGCGTCTTTGAGCTAGCGATGACAGTGCTACCAAATGCACCAGTGCTACTTCGGGGAATCGAACCACCGACCTTCGGTTTTAGAGGCGAGTACGCTACCACTTACGCCACCGACGGCCATACTTTAATATCCAAAAAAAAAAACAGGTATATATTTAAATCAAATGGCATTTGTATTCAGCATTATCCTTTAAAGATCAATCAATTTAACATTAATGAAAAGATACGAAAGTGAAACAAACAAGACAAACAATATTATGAAAAAATAATCTAAAAGATATTTAAATTCCATTTTTATTTTCCATTTCTGTAGTAAAAATTGCTATGTAACTTTTACTTAGAAGTTATAATATACCAGGTCAACATTCATTTTTATTTTAAATTCTAGTAAAGCAAAAATTCCAGTAAAAACTGTACACACTGTCCTGCTTAATGTTTTGTGTCGCAGATTGATTTATCCCAAATTCTTTAAATCATACAAAAAATCTTTCAATGCATGAAATTCTCAAAACTTAATTAACTATATAGTTTTTTTTTTTTTTGTATTGGAAGGTATACCCAGCTACTTTTTGAGGTACAGGGTGCTAAAGTTCTGGTTTTCTTTGTTTTTGGGACGTCCTTAAATAAGCCAAGCCCTATTTTTCTTATACTTTTCATTTATTGCAAACATTTGAAAGTAATATATTTAAATTAGCTATAAAAATTAAAAACTACAATAAGTATTATTTGAAAATTTTTTGTTTTGTAAAAATCTATAATTAACGATTCCTTTTCCCTTTTTTATTATTAGGTAAAAAATAAGATAAAAACTTGATTTTTAAAGTATAAATAAAAAATAAAAATGTATCATTTTCTTTGGCTAATTCTAAAAAATAAAAAAGTAAAACAATTCTTTAACTTTTATTTTTTTAGCCTCATCATAACTTTATCAAATTATTCGCAATTCTAGTATAATATATTATACTGTTTGTACCATAGGATATGATATTCCCTGCACATAGCATATCTATTTATACAGCGTGACCATGCCCCCTTTTGTAGGCATTGCAAGTTTCAGCGCACAATGATTATACCTCTTAAAAGTGTATAAAAATAAAGGAAAAACCAAGAAATCCGGCCGCAGACACTGCCACAAAATTTATTATATACCGTTTGCTTGTTACATACCTATTTACACTATATACAAGTATGTATATATAATGCTTAAATCTATTTTGAATGTTCAAATTTAAGCATCATGTGATTATATAAAATGCTTAGTCCATTATTTCCCAAATATTTCTCAGAAGAGAGGAAACAGTTCATATTCATAAGCACACTTAAGCTGTGAAAACGTTCAGCAGTAAATAAGCTGGGCAGAAAGTTCAAGGAACATTTTAAACTGCCCTTCAGTGTGACCTAATGAAATTACACAACACTGTTTGATGAGAACTTAAAGCCGCTTTAAGTCACAGTAAAGTGCTTGATACTGAATTATAAGGACATTGAGCACATCTCTTCGTATACAAACTGTATGGTATATGTATGACTGTACTCATATGTAACATTTAGTATACATTATATTTCATTCATTTGCACAATTTTTAATCTACGTCTGCTGAGTTTTTGTGAAATGAAAAGCACTTTTGCTTTAGAATAACTTTTGTTATAATATTGCACCAAATGGCAATGGCAAAAAGCAACAGCCAGCTAGCTAGCCAGATGAGAATATGGGCGAAAATATGTAAGGCGGAATATATTTTAAGTCGATACATTCGATATTAAGAATTTATGTATATGCGATAACTAATTTTTCATGAGGAAAGCAAAAATTCGATACCCAATACATTGCTGAATGATTTGGTAGAAGCAGGCGCGGATCCATTATTTAGTCATAGGGGTACTTTTCAATTCGAAGTAAATTATATCAGAGACTACTACGTATCCAGATCACATCTGGACTCTTTGCAAGTGACACTGGTCATGCCGCACTTATATATTCCCTTCCTGAAGTATCGATCTGCTCTAGATCAGATCTTATGATCACGGAACTTTTTCATAACAAGAAATTTAGATCTTTTCTCCCAAATCAGGAGACTTGGCCTGATGGCAGCCCCTGAGGAAACCCCCGGTGGCAACAATGGTTCACGGATGGGTCCAAAACTGAGCAGGGTGTAGGTGTTGGAATCATTGGACCCAACAGCAGAATCTCTACCGCAATGGGCCTCTGCCCAGCGTCTTTCAAGCGGAGATTCATGCCATAGAGATCTGCGCCCCTTAGTATTCTTCCCAAGGGAACTAGGGTAGCAAACAAATGCATTTTTTCAGATAGCTAAGCTGCTATTAGGGCATTGTCATCCAGGAGCATCTCCTCCAGAATGGTTAAAGAATGCCATAACTACCTCCAAACCCTGTCCGCCCAGAAAAAAAGTCGTGCTATGTTGGGTGCCTGGATGTTCGGGAGTGGATGGTAACACGATTACTGACGATCTAGCACTACAGGATGCCTCCACCCTGAACACATTTCCTGTGCCGTTTTGTGGTATTGGTTGGTCCACAATCAAAATCATGATAAGCAAATGGGTTGCAGGAGAACATAAGAGATACTGGTTCTCTCCACCGGAGCTTCGTCAAGAAAAAGTGCTTGTCAAACCTCTGGATGCGATCAAGACAAAAGGGGTTAGCAGAGCGGACCTAAAGCCCCTTGTAGCTTACCCATCTCGGCCACCACACTGTTAGATGCCATCCACAGAAAATTGGCCTGTCGGACTCTTCAGAGTGCAGGCTCTGTCTAGAAGACGATGAAAACATCAGACATATTCTCTGTGACTGCCCAGCGCTGGTATGGGACAGAGCCTATCACATGGAAAAGGAACGGATTAGTCCCTTCCATCTCAGGTCAATACCAGCAAAAGACCTACTGCTATTCAGGAGGAAAGCGGAAAATCTTTTGTTTTAACTTAAGGGTATGGTACAAAGGACCTTTTGGTAGCAGGGCCCCAACTCTCTGTGAGGAACCCTTATTCGGAAAAAAAGTCATTCACGAGGAAAACAAAATTTCGATACCCTGTCCGTAGCTGAATGATTTGGTAGAAGCAGGCCGGGATCCAGTATTTAGTCATAGGGTGATTTTTCACTTCGAAGTATATTATATCAGAGCAACACTTAATAACTATTAGAATAAAAACTCTATTTGCTTAAAAACATTGTATAGATTTTTCAAATTATGCAGGCCTGCAAAAGTAAGTAGAAGTTCCAATAGAGATCCGAATTTATTTCAGCTGATTATTCCGTCATCGTATTACATTATTATAACTTTCAAATCCAAAAACTTCTTTAAAATAGCACCGTTTCATATATTTCCGCCCTTTTATATGTGTGTCATTATCTATTGTTCCTGGTTTGAAAATACCAGCGTGCAGACAGATAGCCAACCAGGACATGGGTTGGATGTGGCGGATGTGTTTTTACACAAAAACTATCCACACATTCACACGCACACAAATAAACACTTACACTTACACACACTCACACACATAGTTGCGTCCAATATTGTATAAAAGCCTGTGCGTGCCTGAGTGCAAGTGTGTGAGTGCGAATGGCTGTCTGACTTTAAGCCAAGGCCAAAGCGTGCCGTTGCATTTTCCACCAAAACAATTTCAAATTATGTTTGAAAAATACCAACACCAGCGCACTTGCTAACACACACACACACGTACAGATACACATATGCGCAAGCACACACACACACACATGCACTTTGTTGCAATAAAAAAGTTTGTGATTTCCCTCAACAATAAAATAACTGTGTGGAAAATTGTAAATGTTTTTATTAAAACGTTTTGCAACTTATTTTTCTCAGTTTGTAAAATCCATTTTCCAACTTTACAATTTTCGCCTCTCTCTCTCTCCTCTCTCAGTGCTATTAATAATGAGCATTAGCAACAAATGCCACGGTTAAGTATGATAATAATCAAGGGAGACCATTGAAAATTGCAAACATTTGTTATTTGGAGTTTTTCCGCAACTTGGGCACATTTAAATTTAAATTACCTTGAGGCTAAATCACTTTTTTTTAAATTAAATCGCTTGTTTGTGTGGGCAGGAAAGTGCAAGCTATTCAATAATTTTTGTTCTTTAATGTTTTATAAGAAAATAAAATTGTGAATAATTTATGGCATTATCTCCGGCAGCTACTCTTCCGCCTAATAATTAGTATAGAGTATTAGCAATACGTTAAATACTGTGACTGTTTTAGAGGAATATGCAAAGAAAGTCACCATCGGCCGTGACGAAAAACCAAAGAGAGTAAATTTTGTTCGTTTTCGGTTTTGCTTGCTCCCAAGTCCACATTTTTTGCTCTCGCTATGTACTCTTGGGGATTATTCTTAGCACAGCTTAAATTGAAATTAACCAATGATAATGCTACTCTCATTAAGCGCATTCGTTTTCCGGATCACGTCCGCTAATGAAGGCGAAAAGGGGCTCTGAAGTTACAGCATTTTGTGGCTTCTCTAGTTGCTATAATACCTCGTTATAATTTTGGACGTAACGTTCAAGCTCTGGCTATGAATTTAGCTTTCAAGCCCAGTCCTTAAATAGTTGAAATACATTTTAAAACTTTTTAATACTGCCCAAATTGCAAGTAACATTCGAAAGTAAACTTTTTTTATTAAGTTTTTACACTGAAAAATAAATTTAGAATTTCTCGGATTTTATGGTACCTACTAAAATAAATTTTCTAATAATGAGAGTAAACTTGTTATTTCAAAAGTAATTTTTTGATAGACAAAAATTTTAATAACCTTTTGTTTTTGTTGAAAGACGGCTACTGAAACAAAATTTTGTTTGAGAATATTTGGAATTATTGTAAGAAGTAGAATATTTTACGGCCATTTGGAAGATGCAGCAATTCTAAAAATTATTATTTATTTACATAATTATAAAGTATAGGTTAATCTATAAAGGTTTGTAGTCAAAAATAACTTGAGCCTTAAGGTTGCATTTTAATACATAATTTGGTAGATTTCTGAGATTGAGACTACATTATTAGCAATGTCTGTGTGGAGGACTTATAGTTGAGGAATTAATTAAAATGAAATTATTTTAATCTTAATTTATTAAACATAGATTTTTTTAAAGTACAACAATCTGGGGGACTAGGATTTGAAGAATCAATATCAATTTTCATTCTGAACTCTATTTGCCTAGAGATTGATGAATAGCTTTTTCACAAAGACGATCAAAATTTGATTGTATTTTGCTTAGCTGCCTTGGAAACAAAATTATAAATATGTTTCTATATTTGCATGCCGTGAACCAAATTGATGGGTAATGGGAAAAACGAAAGCGAAAAGTACCTTAATGCATATTGAAAAGCTGACAATAAAGTTTAGCTCCTTTCGGAAACAGTCACGTCTATGAAAAAAAGCTCTGCTTATTGCTTATGTACACTAGGGCATATCAAACATCTTTTGTAGAAGACGTTGCATACGATTGCCGTTCCGAAAATGGTAACATCATTCCAACATCTTGTGGAAATGTTCCGATCTTATTGTGTTCCGATTTAAATTTATTCGATAATTTTTCATAATCAAAAATTTTGACATTCACTGCGAAGGTGGAAACAACGTCAACGAAAAAGAGTGGCCACTTTGAATTACTAACAAGGCTTAAATAAAGGTTTTTTTTTTGTAGTGGCTTGGTTGAACTATTCATGATATCTGCGCAAAATTTCGCGTCAAAATATTTATTATTGGTTGAGTACGCTATAGTATAATGCTAAAAATAATTTCTGCGATTTTAACCTATGTCAAAATTTATTGAACAATGAAGGTGCAGTAAATTATGATTGCGGAATGGTATTTCGGCTGCGATAATCTCGACTTTATCGTGCTCCACGATAGCCTTCGGGTATCAGACTTTGTCTTTAGGGGTATAGCCAGGCCGGCGACGTCACAAAGAACATGGCATCTAATCGGCCAAGAGCATCGCTCTAGATGAGCACTACGATTCGACCCAATATAGATGACATTGCTGAAAGTTTGGGCATATCATTTGGATCGGTGCAGGCGTTGTTGAGTGGAGAATTTCGTTCTAGAATGGTTCTAAAAACACTAAATTTTGAATCTCACACGGCACTGGCTATTCCAAAGGAGGACCTTGGCCAAGAATGCTAATATCGATCCCCAGCCTGAAAATTCACTGATTTGGCCGGTAAACTGCTAGCTATGCAAGAAATCTGGATGAGGACTGACTTTGTAGATGGACGAAATAGATTTAGATAAATAAATACAAATTTTGAAAATATACGAAAATTCACCTTTAAATTTTATCACAGAAGTAAATGTGAATGTGTGAGTTAGCACCAGTTCCTCGGCCTCATTAATATTTCATATTAAATATTGATTCATATATAAATTCCTTAAACCTTTCCTTAATATTAAAAATGATATTGAACCTCTCTTTTTAGAATCCAACAAAATATTACCATATAAAAACTTATATTTCGAGCGACAAGAAAATTTAATCTAAAAATCAAGACCTTTTAAATAGTTTTCAGTAAATTTATACAACTTTTTTTTTTCTTTGGACCAATGTTTTGTGTTCACTTGTTTTTGGCTTTATAACTATAGTCCACTTAAAACAATTATTCATACTATACTATACTAAGTTAGAGTTGAAAAAATTAATCAACTAACTCTATAAATTACAATGGCGTGGTTTAAACTTAACATGTGACACAGGTATCCCTTATAGATTTTGAGCAGCCGAATCCCAAGTCCGAAAAAATCATTCACACATGAGTTATGGATAACTATAGTAATTTTGAGGGAAATCGGTACATTTTTTTTAAAAAAAAACTTTATTGCAAAGTTGTAAACAAATGGAATCCATTGTTGTGGTTCTTTTTGTTTAAATCGTATTTATCTTGTGGTAATATTTGCTTATGCAATATTAGACGCTTTTTCAAAAAAATATAAAATTAAAAACATTCGTAGTAAGAAAATCCGGGCCACCCGGAGGTAGTCAACAGGACACTGCAAAGTTGCTTCCAAAACCGAGGTAAGCCCCAGTATTTCCGGGCCAGTTGGTGACACTAGTTATGGAAACCACGAAAAAATTCCATAAAACGAGATAATTTGGATATTAGCTAAGAACTTCGGATTCAGCTGCCCAAAGTCCATAAGGGTAGCCTCTGTCACATATAAGGTTAACACGACTTGTGACCTGTGAATTGCAGTCTCATAATCTTTGAACTAATTTGAGATCCATTCCTTGTGGTTATTAAATTAAATCATGTCAATGTTTTTTTCGATTCAAGCGAACTCCGCATGTCGCTCACTAGATTGCCAGCCTTGATAAACATGCGTTCGCTTTCTGTGGATGTTGAAGGAAAACCGAGGTATTTTTTGATAATCGAAAATCGAAATAAAAGTATCGATAATAGAAAAAAAAATAAAAAAAATCGATGCATCGCTATAACAACGATGTTACTCGTGTATGTGTATCGATATTTTTTACGATAATCGATATTTTTATTTCGAAGCACAAGCACGTTAGTGTAAAGTTATTTCATCATATAGACAAGGCAATTTGTGTCATACTTTGATTTTGCGTGTGTTTATAAGTTCTGGCTGTGAATAAAAACAAAATCTATCATTATTCTGTTTGATTCGAAATCACTTTACTTGTTTGGCAGTCAACGTCTTACACAATGGAGCGTCATATGGCTTATTCGTCTCAATCTGAACATAATTATAAAATAAAAGATGGAGTTGCTTACACGGAAGATGATGTCGAAATACACAAAATATTTCTGTATAAAATTCCCGTAGAGTTCAGTCAAGAAGAGTTACAGGAGTATTTCCATAAGTTTGGACAAGTTATATGTGCTCAAATGCTTGGATACAGAACCGCCCATGTCCATTTCGCCAATTCCCGTGATGCGGTCAAGGTCTTAACTCGTCTTATATGCTGAACGGACGACGCCTAGGAGTCAAGCCCAGTGACAGCTGGCTTCAGCCAAATGCGTATCAGCTGCTGATCGCTGATTTGAGCGATTCGTGGCCATTGATATATAATTTAAATCAGTATTGCTTTCAGTTAATACTGGAAAAGCTGCCATTGATAGACCAGGTTCGCTTGGCACGCACGTCCATTCGTTTCGATAACTTGTACTAACTATGCTCACCGTCGCTTCACAAAGTTATAAAATTGGAGGAATTTGACAAAGCAACTGTTTGGGATATGTTTGATTTTTTTGCAAAGTCCGGTCGCTATGTGAAAGAAGTAACTGGCCATAAACCGCGGAAACATAGCCATCGATTCATCGAATTCTTCAGCAAACATTGCATAAATTTGCAGAAATAACATTTGGAGAACCTCTTGTCTAAACTTGACATGAAGAAAATGTTTGGTAACTTTCCGAATCTCGTGGATGTAAAATTGCAGAATTGCATGCTAAAATCATCGGATTTGTTGCCCCTAAAGAGCCTACGCCAGCTCAAACATCTGGATTTGTCCGAGATGAAGTTTTTGAAGTTTAGCGGGCAACACATGCAGCAACTGCCAGCATCAATTGAAACGCTTAATCTTTTTAGGTGTATAGAGATAAATCCAAGCTTTTTGCCGAGATTGCCACTTCTGAAAAGCCTTAATTTGTTAATGGTTAAACCATGGAAAACACAAGCCTTCAAAGAAATGGTTTATTATTGCCAGGCTCTGGAAGAGCTTTATATAGGCGTATGTAAAGAAGAAGCCTATGAAACATTGGCACGGCTGCCCAGCCTTACAAAACTTATTATAAATGAATATTATGGCGACCAGTTCCGTGACGAACTGTTCGATGAGCTTATTCAACACAAGTCGGCACAGTTAAAGCATTTGGAAATCCTTGGCGTTGAAAACGCTATCTCTAGCAGAGCGCTGCAACAAATAAATCAACTAGGCGTACTGCAAACCCTTAAAATACCTCGAAGCAACCAATTCTCTGAAAAAGTTATGCAGTCACTCTGTGAACTTAGCCAACTGGAATGTCTAGATATCAGCCATTGCGATAAAGTGACCAACAACTTGGTAGTTCGTTTGGTAGTTTCTTGTCAAAATCTATGTGAAATTTCTCTGACATCTTGCGACAAAGTAGACGATGCGCTAGTCTACAAAATTATTCAGAAGATTCAACTACAAACCAAAAAAATAGATTCTACACGTAAGCTGCCCATAAAAATCTACGCCTACGGCACATCAATGACTAATCATATTTACGACAATCCGGACTATCGAAATGCTACAGATATTATAAGCGTCTCATTTCTACCTTCATGCTCTGAATTACCATTCAATTACGATTATTACAGGTATAACTTATTATTTAATGATGAATTTTTAAGTGATAATGAACTTGATGATGAAGGTGCCTTTGATGATGAACGTGCCTTTGATTTCAACAATTTTTATGATGATTTTTCTGATGATGATTAGTTTGACGATGGTTCGTTCGATGATGATTTATATATGTAAGAGCATCAGCAACAGCCTTACGCAACTCAAGTTATAATATGTTTTCTTATATATATTATTCCTAAGAAATTCATTCAGCAATTTCGTTTGTTATAATATAAACTTGTTAATATTATAAACTTGTTTGTACTAAACTATACAAATTGTTTGAAATTTAAATATTTGTTTTCCTGGTACGCCGCTTATGAAATAAATCGTATCGATGTGAAAAAAATAAAAATTAAATGGTATAAGAACTACTGGTAGAGAAATATGGCCGAAGCCTCTTAACGATGTTTACCAAATTATAGTTTCGTTGCGAACGGAGGGTTGTTTACGCGCATCTCACTATAATTTGAGAAACAACGCCGGCAGCATTACTCTACCTGGTTTTATTATGCATATGATAAGGAATCTGCGTCCTTAATATCCTTCTCAACGGAACTAGGGGCGCAAACATATGCATTTTTTCAGATAGCCAAGCTGCCATTAGGGCATTGTCTTCCTGGAGCATCTCCTCCCGGATGGTTAAAGAATGCTATAACTACCTCCAAACCCTGTCCGCCCGGAACAAAGTCGTGCTATGTTGGGTGCCTGGACACTCGGGAGTGGATGGTAACGCGATCGCTGACGATCTAGCACGACAAGGTGCCTCCACCTTGACTACATCTCCTGCACCGTTTTGTGGTATTGGTTGGTCCACGATCAAAACAATGATAAACAAATGGGCCGCGGGAGAATATAGGAGATACTGGTTCTCCCTTCCGGGGCTTCGTCAAGCAAAAGTTCTTGTCAAACCTCTGGATGCAATCAAGACAAAAGTTGTTGGCAGAGCTGACCTAAAGCTCCTGGTAGCTTACCTATCAGGCCATCACACTGTTAGATATCATCTAGAGAAAATTGGCCTATCGGACTCTCCAGAGTTCATACTCTGTCTAGAAGACGATGAAACCACCAGACATATTCTATGTGATTGCCCAGCGCTGGTATGGGACAGAGCCTGTCACATGGGAAAGGAGCGGATAAGTCCCTTCCATCTCAGGTCAACACCAACAAAAGACCTACTGCTATTCATGAGGAAAGCGGAAAGTCTTTTGTTTTAACCTAAGGTTATGGTACAAAAGACCTTTTGGTCGCAGTGCCCCACCTCTCTGTGAGGTACCCTTTAAGGAAAAAAAAAAAAATTATGCATATGATCTACGAGGTGTGTTCAAAAAGTATCGCGAATTTTGAATTTTCGCGGGTTATGTTGAAAAACGAAATTAAGTGCGCGGTTGCATTCCGAATCTTGACTGTGGCATACGGAGAACCTACCTTGGACCGAAGCAACGTTTATCGGTGGTACAAAATGTTCTCAGAAGGCCGAGAAGATGTGAACGACGAAGAGCGTGCCGGACGCTCGAGCACTTCAACAACAAACGAACAAATTGATGAAGTGAAGCAAATGGTATTGGCCAATCGTCGAAGTTGCTGAGGACCTACACATATCGATTGGCTCGTGCCATTCGATTTTTATCAATGATTTGGGCATTTCGTAAAAAATGCGTACCAAAAGTGCTCAATTTCGACCAAAAACAGCATCGCATGAACATTGCTAATGAGATGTTGGACTTTGTTCGCGACGACCCAAATTTGCTCTAGAGGGTCATAACTGGTGACGAATCGTGGGTTTATGGTTATGACGTGGAAACCAAAGCTGAATGGAAGCTGCTGCACGAACCAAGACCGAAAAAAGCGCGCCAAGTTCGGTCGAATGTGAAAGTTTTGCTTACAGTTTTCTTCGATTACAGGGGCGTGGTGCATCATGAGTTCTTGGCACAGGGTAGAACGGTCAATAAGGAATATTACCTGAAAGTTATGCGCAATTTTCGCGAAGCAATCCGCCAGAAACGCCCGAATTTGTGGACGAACAAAAATTGGCTTTTGCACCACGATAACGCCCCTGCTCACACATCGTTGCTTGTGCGCGACGTTTTGGCCAAAAACAACACACAAATGATGCCGCAACCACCGTATTCCCCAGATCTGGCCCCCTGTGACTTTTTCTTGTTGCCTAAACTGAAGAGGCCCATGAAAGGACGACGCTACGCTACGATTGATTGAGATAAACGCGGCATCGAAGAAGGAGCTGAACAAGATAAAAACTAATTATTTTTTGAAGTGCCTCGAAGATTGGAAAAACCATTTGGCACAAGTGTATAATATCTCATGTGGATTACTTTGAATGGGACAAAATAGAGATTCATGAATAAATAAATAATTTTTGCAAAAAACACAAAATTCGCAAAGGTGGATTCATTAAGACCTTTTTTTTCAATAGGGATTTTCGTGTGGATCACGCGTGATCCATGACAGCTGTCAAAGGCAAAGTTGTTCAGTATTCATTGGCAAATCATCATGCAAAGACTTACACCCGAACAACGTTTACAAATTCTACAATTGTGCTACGAAAATCAGCGTTCTGCAAAGAATGTTTTTCGTGCGCTGAGATCGACTTATGGTCAACATAATCGACCCACCGAACCCACAATTCGTAACACCATCACCAAATTTGAAACCCAGTATTCATTGTTTGATGATACACGACCAAATCGACCACATCCAGCACGTAGTGAAGAGAATATAGCGGCGATAGCTGAGAGTGTTCAGTGACCTCGAGGAATCGATTCGGCGCCGATCAGAACAACTTGGCCTGTCGTATTCAACTACCTGGCACATTTTACATTTGGATCTCGGCTTGAAAGCATACAAAATTCAACTCAGGCAAGAATTGAAGCCGAATGAACTTCCTGCACGTCGCCGTTTTAGTGAATGAGCTCTTGGTAAGATCGATGAAGATCCGTTGTTTTCGACCAAAATTTTGTTCAGTGATGAGACCCACTTTTGGCTCCACGGCTTCGTGAATAAGCAAAATTGCCGTATTGAGGGGAAAATCAGCCCGAAGAGGTTCACCAGCTGCCGTTACATCCAAGAAAAACAATGGTATGGTGCGGTCTGTGGGCTGGTGGAATCATTGGTCCATATTTTTTTAAATGAGCAAGGGCGAACGTTACCATCAATGGCGCACGCTATCGGACCATCTTAACGGACTTCTTGCTGCCTGAAATTGTTGCCCGTGATCTCGACAACATTTGGTTCCAACAGGATGGCGCTCCAGTCCACATTGCCAATGAAACAATGGCTCTATAGCGAGGTCAATTTGGTGAGCGATTAATTTTACGTACGGGACCCGTACCTTGGCCGCCAAGATCGTGCGATTTCACACCGCTCGACTTTTTCTTTGGGGTTACGTAAAGTCAAAAGTTTACATGGTCAAACCAGCAACGATTGAGGCCTTGGAAGCCAACATTACTCGTGTTATTGGCCAAATACCAGTGGAAAAGCTTGAATGAGTCATGGAAAATTGGACCTTCAGAATGGACCATTTAAAACGCTGTTGTGGCCAACATTTGAACGAGATTATTTTTTAAAAATAAATTCCATAAAATATCCTTTCGAATTCATAAATAAAATAAAAAAAAATCAAATCATTAAAAAAAGTTCTAAATGAATCACCTTTTATATCAATTTAGTTCTTAATAAACTATTGACCGAACAACTGAAGGAATAAGAATTCCTAACTAAAACTAATAGTGTATTTCTTACAGACCTCTGCCTTCCCTCCAGTTGCACCCACCGAGTTCTGAATTAAATACCCCAACTGACCAAATCTGGAAGCCCCACCAATGCTTTGCTTCATTTTGTTTTTTACACAATGTCCTAGACTAAGGGTACCGGCGCCACCACATCATTAACCTCATGGTGGGCACATTTGGTGTATAGTAACCAAGAGAACTCATGTGGTGCAAATGAGTGCCCAAATGGTAGGTGCTACGAATAGCGCTACAAAATTAGCTAGAACAAATTAATACATTTCCTATTTTAAAGTTTATTTTCTGAAAGTCTAGTGCAGACTATGCGATTTAGAAGCCTGCTAGTTTATTGTACGTATAATACTAGTAAATAATGGACCAAACCAATACTCTTGCAATTTCAACAGCGATTTATTTATGCCCCAGGATATAGTCCTACAAAGTTATTCATTGAAAACACTTTTGGATAAGTTTTAATCATACATTCAGATAAATCGCAGGCTCTTATTTATGGCAGCACTTTTTTAAAATAAATCGACAGGATTAAAAGCAAAAAAAATCACCTCCCCTTTTCAGCTCTTTGCAAACAAACTAAAAATCCACTAGCAAATGAGTCGTTCTAAAATAGTCGTATCTGTCGGTTGGTCCTTGTGCCAGTAAGTCATTCAGTCAATGGGTTAGAAAGGAACCGCATTGACAACAGTATAAAATCCATTATTGAAATTTTATGTATACACATAACGTCAATGTAGAACGCATGGGACGCATCCTCCATCCCTTCAGGATTAACAATCGAATAGCAGCACTCATAGAAATATTTGTGCATTGATGTAAAAATAATGCGCTATGTAATTTATACAGCTCAAAAAAAAAATTATACAAAAACACAAAGGACTAGAACAAAAATCAATCAGTTGATGGAATGCTTTTATAAATATTACAATAATAATAATGGCGATGATAGCTCTGAATACATTTTTGAATAGAATATCTATCGAAAGCTGCAACCAAATGGAGTGTGGATTTTAATTTCCAAGCTTTGTTATTGTGGCAACCCGCTGAGAATTGTCCGTTGGGATAAAACAGATGAGGCAGATGAGAGAGGTGTTTATTGTGTTAAAATTATCCTTATGTGTCAAATACAGGCTTTATTTGGTGCATGGTATTATTATTATTATTGTCAATTTAAATTAGTTTTCTAATTATTTTTTAATCGCCAACAATTATGTATAAATTTTATTATTGGCTGCTAACTAAATCCTTTAGCCAATGAAGATTAAAATTATTTGGCATCATAAATGGCATTACCCTCCTTAATAAGCACACAAAAAATAAACAAGTATAAAATTGCTATTTAAATTATGGTAAATAATACTTGCCTGCCTTATCATTTTTATTGAATATGCGACAATAAATTATTTTTAATTAGAGCGTATAAAATTACGCAAATGATTTATGTTTAAGTGAATGAAAGTTACATTTTCATAGCTGATAAGTAAACCTAGAACCGAAAATATTGCTGGCCATCTTGAAAATTGAGTAGATTGAATGGAATAGCGTTGGAATGAAACCTTTTCGTGTTAACGAGCGCTGACAACAAGGATAACAAGAACTTTGCTGAAGTTTTGAGGAATTGAATTTTCAGTTTCTTCCATAATAGAGTTAGCAGGCTCAGATTTAAAGCTACATTAGCAGTTTATATTGGGTGACTTTTTTGCCCACAATGTCTAACATTTGGTGAATGGGCGCTGGCAAAGTTGGAGGAAGATCCACATTTTTATCGATAAGTTGTGTTCAGCGTCGACGCTAATTTCTGGTTGAATGGATACGTCAACAAGCAAAATTGCCGCATCAGGAGTGAAGACCATCCAGAAGCATTGCAAGAGCTACCACTGCATCCCGAAAAAGTCACTGTGTAGATTAAGGGCCGGTGGCATCATCGGCCGTACTTATTCAAAGACGACAATGGCCGGAACGTTACTGTGAATGGCGAGCGCTATTGTCTGATGATTGGCGACTTTTTTTTGCCCAAAATGGAAGAATTGGATATGCCTGACATGTGGTTTCAACAAGATGGTGCCACGTGTTACACAGCACGCGAAATAATGGCCCAATTAAGAGCCGCCTTGGGTGAACAGTTTATCTCACGTTAGGAGCCCGTCAATTGGCCGCCTAGATCGTGTGATTTAACGCCTTTGGATTATTTCTTGTGGGGCCATGTTAAGGCTCATGTCTACAGGGATTGACGCACTGGAAGCCAATATTGAAGCATTTATTCGTAAAATACCGGTCGACATGTTAGAGAGAGTGTGCCAAAATTGGACCTTCCGCATGGGCCATCTAAAGCGGAGCCGCGGCCAACATTTGCACGAAATCATCTTCAAACATTTAATTATATTGATCGTTCTATCGATTCCAATAATGATTTTACCAATTTTTCCAAATTTGTTGTGTTTTTTGAAAATCAATCTTAAAAATCACTTGTTATTAACAGCTTTTTTCAGTTGGTATATTTGCATTAAATGTCTAATTTCTTACAAATCAAGAATTGGTACAAACAATTATTACGATTATTTAGTGTTAATGGTTTAAGACATTCTTGCATTTCTGAACATATTAATAACCTATTCACACTGAGCCATATTTAACACCTGACATGTTTGATGAAGAAGTTGTACATGAATTCAACGTTCCTTAAATGTCAACATTAATCCGATAACTTGAGAAAATGTTCGTTCCTTACTGCATCCCGATGAGAATTCGCCGTGAAAATAAAAAAAAATTCAAATAAAAAGACGGGCAATTTTCATTTACTGGAACTGGCACAGAATTTAAAATGTGCGCAAGGTTGCAGCAGTAAACATTCCAGTCGGAGATTTGATACGAGGACAAAAGTAGAAGAAGTTTCAGGCAAAATAGATCCACAATTGACCATATTTTCTATCTCAGACAAATATTTGAAAATTGCGCATAATTAATTAAATTAATTTGGTGATTATAAGCAATAATATGACCGTTTACGCAGGCAGCTTATTTGGAATTTAATAAGGAATTTAGGCATACCTTGTTAACTAATGTGGTTAGCGAAAATGGCAACAAATGGAAGCCAAAATGTGATACGAATTCTAAGTGAACTCTCGCAAACTTATGAAACATGCTGTAGTGTGAGGCAGTATAATGGCTTAAAAGATAACTTTTTGTCCTCACAGTTGAATAAATAGTCAGGAGCCCTGAATTACGAGATTCTTTTGGAGCACTACTTCAATTTCTCACGTATGCGGATGACAAAGATATTATCGGTGGATCAGTAATATCTATGAGAAAAGCCTTTTTAAAGTTAGAAAAAGAAGCAAAAAAAGGAGGATTGCAAGTAAATTAAAATAAAACAAAAATTCTTCTAGCTGGAAATTCACGCTGCGTTCGGCGCTTTGAACAAAATATAACAACAGTCGTCGGTACTCGTGTATAGCCTCGAAGTTATAGACCAGTTTAAATATCTTGGTTCGTACATCAACTCCAAAAAAGACTGCGAAAGTGATGTCAGAGAAAAAATTGAATCTGCGAACTCAACCTTTTTCTCACTCTCAACGTTCCTTAAGTAGGAAAAAAAGAAGTGAACTCAACCAAAAATATCATTCATTGAAGTGGTTAATTGGGAGAAAGTCAACGCTCTCAATTCCAAACAAAATCATGCTATACAAGCAAGTCCTGATGCCTATCTGGTCATATGGAGCCCAGCTATAGGGCTGCACATCAACAAAAACTCGGCAGACCATCCAAAAATTCCAAAACATTGTGCTTAGGGCAATCACAAATGCTCCATGGTACGTTCGTGAGTGTGACCTGCATAGAGATATTAATATCACAACCATCGATGAAGAGATCACGCGCTATGCAAAGTCACATCAAAATAGACTCAGCACACACGTCAATGCTGAAGCATCCTGTCTTCTTCAGACTAACCAGATTATGCGTAGACTTAAACGCACAAGGCCTGCAGATCTTGATAATAGGTTAAATAACATATAGTTAATAATAATGTGAATACACTTTATGTAACTATAAAAAACTTGCTGATTAGTTTATATGTACTAAGTGTCATATGCAATTTGTTTCTTTTAGGATTGTAGCAATTCAATTTATAAGAAACTATAATAAATAAAATAATAAAAAAAAAAACCTTCCTCTAGTCACGTTTTCTCAACAGAACCCTAAGTCTCCATATATATAAAACAACGATAAATATTAACATACGGATGTGATACATGAGCTCTGAGGAAATCAGATATAGATCACCTAGAGAGAAGAGAGATATTTTTACGAAGAAAATATCGGACAAATAAGTAGATCTTAATAGTTGCGCTAATTCGCACTAACAAAGAGCTACGGGAGGTACTTAACGTTAGAAGTCTAGCTGCCTAAGTCAATTCACAAAGGCTTATGTCGGCCGGACATTTTACGAGAACGCGAAACCTAGTTTAAAAAAACCTGCTTCCATCAAACAGATAGAAGAAGAGGAGTTGGGCGAATCCGAGCACGCTGCATAAATGGAGTAAAAGATGATTTGGAATAATTAAACTTCCTAAGCTGGGAGGATTATTTTAGAAATATAGTTCGAAAAGCAAAAGCTGAATGTAGCTGTAGCGCTAAAGATGATGATGAAAAATGTAGAAACCAATTTTTAAAGATTTATTTTGTTTTTTTTCAGTTACATACTCTTGCTTCACTATTTTTTTGACTTTTTGCCATTTTTTAACTTAACCGAGCATAACCAAAAATTACTCGTAATTTTTTAAATACTATATATTTGAAGGTAGCATTCTCTCATTAAAAGATCTTTCTCTCAAATTCTCGCATTTTGGGACGCTCTTTTCGCACGCTGCAATGAATTTTATAAGATGCCTTAAAGAATATCAGCGCTTAAAAGTTTGTATGATTGCTATATGAAATATGGTCAAGTTTTGATCAAACTTTATACGAATGTTGGTACTTAAACAAAGTACTTCTAAAATAAATTTGATTTCGGTATTTTCAAACATAAACACAATTGTTGTCACTTGTCTACTTCGAGCAGAGTCGGACAAAATCATGCAGCTATTCAAAGCTTGCAATCCAGATCTACCGGTGGATAAGTGGGTTTTCACAAAGAATGCGGAAATGACAATGCCGATTGTCTGCGAGTTGGTGTAGCAAAAAGCGATGAAGCAAATGTTTCTGCTTCTATCCGACGACACAATTGAGCCGCTAACGAAATGCGGTGTCTTAGTAAACTATGGTTTTGGCAAAGATTTAATCAAGGATTATAAAACTTACGCAGATGCTGTGGAGCAACTAGCCACTGTGAATGAGCATGCTCTTAGTGAGCCTGACGTGGACATGATCAGCGATAAAGAAAGCACTGGATCCATTGGATCAACTCTCTCATCGATTTTCGACGTCAAGTATAAGGAGGGTGAGTTGTTAGGAGATAAAGAGCTTTTAAGCGAATCGTTGGAGGAAGCAGTCGTCACACTCACTGATGGTGCGCTCTCTGCAAATAAACCTTCATCACAGTAAGGCAGCTTCAGTTGCTCTCCTGAATCGTCTGGTAGAGACATCGCCAGAAATTCTACTCATTCAGGAGGCTCGGCTGAATAGTCATCTAGTGTGTGGCTTGAGAACACCAAATTATAGATTGCACGCTGCTGAATGTACGGGTAAAATCAGAGCGTGTATAATGTGTAAATTATAACTAAATATCTTCTTGATTCGTAACTACAGCAATGAAGACGTATTGACAGTTAGTTGGGAGATAGGCAAGAGTACATATCGGAAGTATCTCTTCAATTACATTATAAGTAAAATTTTGATACTATGCAATCGAGGTAGTGAAATTTGAAATTTGTAATAGAATGTTACGAGATGCTACTTAATTCTTCCCCATAAATCTGCTTTGGGTACCAGCTAGACGGGGTACAATGGTACCACTTCAGCCGGAAAAGGCGTTGGTACCTATACCACTAGCAACGTGTAAATTTTTAAAAGATATAATTATTATTAATGATGCAAACTATAGTTGGGAGCAAACTGATACTTATCTTATTAGTATGTAGGAAAACTTTGCCGCAATGGAGCTTGAATAGGACCAAGCAACTTTTAAAACTCAGCAGACTAGACACCAGAGGCACGATAGCGGCTATTACTGAGCATTGTCTTATTGGTAGACACGCCAATAGATTGGTCGTGTCGCATTTTGACTACTGTAGAAGCTGTCAGGAGGTAAAAGAGGAGGAAACAGTGGAGCACCTCCTGTGTGGATGCATGGCACTATGTAGGAGGAGTCTGAATACACTGGTCTCCGAAACTTTTGAGAATATTACTGAATTCGCAGGAATCAAAATAAATAAGATTAATTTGTTTATAAAATCGACAGGTTGGTTTAAAGAGGATACAGAAGAATAAAGGACTAACTCCAGTGGCATCACAACGGGCCTTTCATAGGGTAGGTGTGTTGGAAACCTACCTACCTCTACGATAAACCAGATACAATGGAACACCCGAAAAATCAACATACGAAGATTTATTTGCGGCATAAATGTAGCTGAAAGCTTGTGAGAATTGCTGTTCCAGATTGCGCCTTCTACGCGGTAGCTCTGGCAATTTCATAAAATGTTGTATCCATTAAAGCCCATTTTATTGATATTTAAAATTAATTTTATTGTTTTAATATAAGTTGAACTTATGTAACTCAAAAAAAAACACCCTTTAACTATAATAGAAAAATTTAACTTGCGCTCTCTTTTCCAGAGACAGGACCTACGGACATGCTTATTGCGTGCGCGTGACTTTCCAATTTTTAGATCATAATGCACACCTGTATTCATGGGTAAAGCAATTACATGTGGACACAAAAAATGTAAAAGTAATGACGTCATTTTTTTTTCACAAATTCTATAATATAAAATATATACATACGTAGAAAAAATTTGCTTCTTATCCAAAAAAGGGTTACGAATTGAACAAAAAAAATTTTTAATTTTGAAAGCGTGAGTTTGTAGGGGTCAAAAAAATTGTATATAATCTGAGGATTTATATAAAACCGATTATATCAAAAAACCATTGACAAACGGAACTGGAGCTTGGCTTTAGTGGGCTCAAAAAGGTAAAGTAGGCATGGTGTTATCTGCATTGCCCGAAAAAATTGTTATGAGGTAACGATATTGTCTGCTTAAAGGAAGGCAATCAAAAAAGGTGACCTTTAAATAAGATATTTTTGTAACATATCATAAACTGGCGCATTAACATTTTACTACCAACTGTTTTTCCTGACAACTGTATTAATAGGCAAATATTTCTTATTAAGTAACATTTCAAATACCAAAATACATAAATAAAAATTACCTAACTTCCGCCAACTTTCATAGCCTGGCTATTAGGCGCAGCAATAATATCCCACATGTGTTTCTATAGATAAAACCTGACAAAATTTGTACATCAAAGAGATGTTAACGAATATATCAACATGGCAGAAGTCGCTCACAGATTTAATTACCTTGCTACCAAAACAGCAAAAATCCAATTACAAGTTGACGGAGTCATCAAAACAGGCAACAGCAGAAGAAACTTGTTCAACTGTCCTTCTGAGAAAAAAAACTTTGCATGGCAAAAAAATGCACTTCTCTGACTCAATCGAAAGACAAGGACTGTAAAAAAAGAGAAGAAAATCTCGACCTTACCAAAACTGTCGTTCAATTTGAGTGTGTAAAAAGTGTTGACTCGTTTGACTGTGTGGCGGGCCTAGAAAAGTTTTCTCTGGCCTAATCTATGACAATTGCTTTGCATAGTTCAGAATATGTCAGCAGCAAAGTTTCAATATTTTTCCAATGTTTTTCAATCGAAATTTATTTATATTTGTTTTCACTTATAGAATTGGGGTCAGTTGTGTGCGCGATTTTGTCGCTCTATGGGGAGCCCTGGCTTTGGTTAGCCATGGAAATTTCTAAAATTAAATATCTATTTGTTTGTGCTTCGTTCCTGGAAAAGCCCTCGCTCTCGCTCTATCAACCAATTAAACTCTATACTGAAATTTTCATTTACCATTGCACTTTGGGAATTCGGTTTTGGCCACAAATTTATGTTTGTTTGCAGCTCAGATTTTAGTCCGCTTTGGTGCCTTAGTCAATGCAGCGGCATCAAAAAGTTTGCTTTTAATTAAAACATATTTTTATTTTTTTTTTTTATTTTATATTTCTACCCCCTTAAGGGGGTCCGTTTTCAAGACTCGTTCGCTTCACTAACAACCATCAAATAAAAATTAAAACTTTATCACGCGCTCTTCACTTGGCATTTTCCATGCACTTCAAATGTCCTTTCAACCTATTCAGCGCAAAAGCACTTAGCCCCAATTTTTTCCTTTTTTAAACGTATTTTTATATGCGTTTTACTGCACTAGTTTTTGTCGAAATCTCAGCACTTTGCTTTATTAATTAACATTCAATTAGCGCTCGAGCTATTCAAGCATATTCAAAAAAATAAACTCATATTATATTTTTATTCATAAATTTGTATGGCCGCTTAAAACTATTGAAAGAACTTAGTTTTAAGCATCATATTCAAATAAAAATTCAACCCTAGTTTATTTTAATTAACAAAATTTACTTTTGAACGTCAGCGAAGGTCGCCATATTTTTAAAATTACTTTGCAAATATTGTACGTAAGTCCTTGAAAACAAAATCGAATTTTGCCGCATAACAGCTGTATCTTCTACTTCAATTAATTTCCCTCAGCTCCCCTTATTGCCATTGTGGCAAGGATATATAAGCATGTTGCCAACAAGTTCTTATCATTGCATAATTGAGAGTGTCGTTCTCTTGAAAAAGAAACTTTCAAATTATTTTATTAACTGAACTTTGCTTTATAAAGTTGATTTTCCCGCAAAGTGCTAGGGAGAAAGAAGTTTAACCAAACTAAAAGAAACAGCAAAACTTATTTGCATAAGCTGTACTTGTTATTTTAAATTATATTTAAAAATTATATATAGACTGTTCCCATGGGGACGAGGGCAATAGGCATAAAATATTAAACAGATGATCATAAGTTCGTCTAGACCAGATTACGCTGACTTTTAAAATTAATTGTATCAAATTTTAAATATAGAAACATTTTTATTATTATTGTAACTTAAAAATTAATTCTTGGGACCAAAGTAATTAAAGTCAGAGCAACAACGTCCTTCAGGCTATATATATATTGAATCTTATTTTAGAACTCCGATTATGACTTGAAGATTCTTTCATTCATTGCACTATACTGCTACTGTTCTTATCTTTTTTAAGCTCATTATTAAGAAAACTCACTTAAAATTTATTGGGGAATATTACAAGTATAAGAAACTAGTTGTCTTGAAAATAGTTTTTGGAATTCTCAAAAAAATTCAAAATCTATCAAATTGCAATTTAGATCTCTTCTGATGGCAGCCCCTGTGGAAACCTCCGGTGGCAACAATGATTCACGGATGGGTCCGACACTGAGCAAGGTGTAGGTGTTGGAATCGTTGGACCCAACACCAGAATCTCTACCGTAATGGGCATCTGGCCCAGCGTCTTTCAAGCGGAGATTCATGCCATAGAAATCTGTGAATCCTCCAGGATGGTTAAAGAAAGCCATAACTACCTCCAACCCTGTTAGGTACCTGGAAACTTAGAAGTGGATGGTAACACGATAGCTGAACATCTTGCACGACAGAGTGATTCCACAATGACTACATCTCCTGCACCGTTTTTTTGGTATTGGTTGGTCCACAACATGATAAACAAATGAGCGGCAGGAGAACATAGGAGACACTGGTTCTCCCTCCCGGGGCTTCGTCAAGCAAAAGTGCTTGTCAAACCTCTGGATGTAATCAAGAGAAAATGTCTTGGCAGAGCGGACCTAAAGCTCCTGGTAGCTTACCTATCTGGCCACCAAATGATTTAAAAAATATTTTTTCAACGGTTCTAAAGATGTACATTAGTGCTGGAAGTAACAACTTTGTTATATCGAT
>JBAMAX010004757.1:0-10951 GCA_037043745.1 Chymomyza amoena | reverse complement strand
AATGATTTTTTGTATACATATATATGTATTTTTTTTAATCAAACCAGAGCATTTCAAAAATTTTAATTTATTTAAAAATTTTTTAAGTAATTCACTTATTTGTAGCAATTCTAACAGCCCAAAAAACCAAACCAAGATGTGTTTCAAACAGGGGCGTAGCGAGGTTGGGGCGTGGGGGGTGTGACACCCCCAAACATCCATGAGTTGGCAAATCTCGGATATTTCACGCAATATTCGAGAAATAAAAATTCAGAATCGGTTATTTGTCGGTAATTTGTTGAATCGAGTCAGCATTTTGAGGCTCATCACCTCCCACATTCAACGCTCTCATACGCCACTGGTTCCAAGGCCTTACAATTAATTAAACATTTTCTTTTATCATTACCATTCCCTTCCTGTCGTATCGATCTGCTCTAGATCAGCTCTTACCATCACGGAACTTTTTCATAACAAGAAATTTAGATCTCTTCTCCCAAGTCCGGAGACTTGGGCTGATGGCAGCCCCTGTGGAAACCCCAGGTGGCAACAATGGTTCACGGATGGGTCCAAAACTGAGCAGGGTGTAGGTGTTGGAATCGTTGGACCCAACACCAGAAGCTCTACCGCAATGGGCATCTGGCCCAGCGTCTTTCAAGCGGAGATTCATGCCATAGAGATCCGCAACCTTAGTATCCTCCTCAAGGGAACTAGGGGAGCAAACATCTGCGTTTATTCAGATAGCCAAGCCGCTATTCTCCTCCCGGATGGTTAAAGAATGCCATAACCAAACCCTGTCCGCCCGGAACAAAGTCATGCTATGTTGGGTGCCTGGACACTCGGGAGTGGATGGTAACACGATCGCTGACGATCTAGCACGACAGGGTGCCTCCCCCCGACTACATCTCCTGCGCCGTTTTGTGGTATTGGTTGGCCCTCAATAAAAACCATGATAAGCAAATGGGCTCCAGGAGAACATAGGAGATTTTGCCTCTCCCTTCCGGGGCTTCGTAACACGATCGCTGACGATCTAGCACGACAGGGTGCCTCCACCCTGACTACATCTCCTGCGTCGTTTTGTGGTATTGGTTGGTTCACAAAGAAAACCATGATAAACAAATGGGCTGCAGGAGAACATAGGAGATACTGGTTCCCCCTTCCAGGGCTTCGTCAAGCAAAAGTGCTTGTCAAACCTCTGAATGCGATCAAGACAAAAGGTCTTGGCAGAGTGGACCTAAAGCTCCTGGTAGCTTCCCTATCTGGCCACCACACTGTTAGATACCCTTTACAAAAAATTGACCTATCGGACTCTTCAGAGTGAAGGCTCTGTCTAAAAGACGATGAAACCACCAGACATATTCTCTGTGACTGCCCAGCGCTGGTATGGGACAGAGCCTGTCACATGGGAAGGGAACGGATTAGTCCCTTCCATCTCAGGTCAATATAAACAAAAGATCTACTGCTATTCATGCGGAAAGTTTTTAGCTTTAACTTAAGGGTACAAAAAACCTATTGGTCGCAGTGCCCCACCTCTCTGTGAGGAACATTTTACGGAAAAAAAGAACAGCCCAGAAAAACCAAATGAAGATTTGTTCCATTTTAAATTAATTAATTTAACATTTTCTCTCATCAATACCAGTTTAGACAGCACTTAAAAATACCAAATAATTAATACTAAAAAACTTATTTTCCACAATTGCAATCTTGAACCAATTTCCCTAACTAACCTTAAACTACTTTGACAGCTATTAAAAGCAAAAAAAAATACGACACTTTTCATGTTTAAAGCACTTTACAGCACAGATAAATTTAAATGTGACGCATTCGACACAGAAAAACAAAAACAAATCAGGTGATTTATATAAATACTAGTTCCAAACTAGTATCTAGACCCATGTATGCCGCCATGTTGCAATCAGCGCTTTAATTTGTTACCGACATATTACTTACCTTACAAAACATAAAAAAAAAATCACCTCAGATAAGATAGGCAGAGAAACAGTAATAGATAACAATATTGAAGACAGACAACACCCAAAGACACACACACTATCACACACACTCACATTCACACACTATCCAACACTTCAATTATTTGGACATGCTTTGGCAAATTAATCATACGCCGCGTACGCCCCGCTCCGCCGCAATCTCTGCTTATCATTTGCCAAAACGATTTATTGCCCGTCTCTAAAAATTTCATTTCATTTTGCCACTGATTCATTTATTAATCACTTTACCTGTTACCAGAATTTTGTTTCATACGTTAACGTTACTTTATTATTAATTAGCCAGCTTATTGTCTACTACCAACAACACTGACTGGCCTTATCAGTTGTTGTGATTTTTGTGTTGTTGTTGTTGCTATTGATTAACTTATCTGTCATATTTTTTACAATAATTATTGTCATACATAACTTTGATAACAGTTCGGCTTTGTTGTTGTTTCACTTTCAAGTGTTGAATAATTTTTGTTTTTGTAATTAATTGTGTTTAACAAATTTCACTTTTACAATATTTACGCATTTAATGAGTTCAGGGCAGATCAAGTGGCCTCAATGAGAGTTCAAGTGTTGTAAAGTGGCAAAGTGTAAAAGTGTTGTAAGTAGCTTATTGAGTACTTAAAGCGCTTCATCTCACACTTGATGTTGGATGGCTTGTTAATAGATTGGGACCAAAATACTTAGATATGGATTTTTTTTTTAGGAAGCTGTAGTGGTGTTGAATATATTAATAATGAAAATATTATAGTGTATCAAAACTCAAAAACTTTGTTTTTTAGTGGCTTTGTTAAAAGTTAAAAAAAATTTGTTATTTATGGAAAAAATGTCTGCCTATACCTTTAGTGGGCCTTAGTGGGTCTTGCAGTGAGCTTGAAATTTGAATAAGAGCTGTGATGTATGTATGGAACATATAGAAGGAGTCGTCGGAGACATCCCAAAGTTACCTAAAATATGATCGGGGTGAGTAGAGAAGTCGATATACCCATTTCCGTCTGTCCATTTGAACGCCTAGGTCTCAGAGATGGTAAGAAATAGAGTAACCAGACTTTCACATTAGATCCCATATTATTCCATAGGAGAGAAGTTTATTTTATTTTGTTGATATCGGGGTTAAATTATATAGCTCCCATAGGCCTGCTTCAGACGACCTCGAAAAAAATAAAAGTTTTAGTTGGATAATTCATTTGTTTATGAAGATATTTGGCATTCGGAAGTTTTTTATAGTTTCTAAGCACAGTACCAAATTTGTTCAAAATCGGTTGACTATATCATATAGCTCCCATAGGACGACTCGGTCCAAAAAAATTTGTTTATATTGTAAAGATATTTGAACTGAATTCAGAATTCAGATCTTCTTTTAGGTATTAAATTACTGTGTCAAAAATGATCGAAATCGGTTGACTGTATTATACAGGTCCCATAGCAACGATAAAAAAAAATTTTCTAAGGTCTAGCTGTATTAGGTATCTAAAACTGTCGCCTATGATTATTTATAACTAATGATGCAGATACGCCATAAAAAATCTGCAACAAAGGGTCTAGCTACCGTTCCTAAAGTGCTTAGAAAGATTTCCCTTCGAACAGAATAGTTTTAAAAAAGTTATACAAAATTAAAAACAAATTTTTAAATAATTTTTTCCTAAAAATACAATCTTTTTATTGAATAAAATCGGTAGGGGAAAAGATACGCATAATTCCACAAGGATTTTTGTTTGTATTGTACTCTAATCGATTAAAATCACCTTTCAAAATGAACTGTTTGAAACACAATAAAAATTGTCAATCATTGTTGCATACAAATATAATTTTTTAAGTATTGTGATGAGATAACACTTAGTTCTGAAGTTTATCCAAATAAAGGCCTCATTGAAGTAACCATAAATAAACTTGATACATACCTGCAATAAAAGGGAATAAAAGAGTTATTAGCATTAAAAATAAAAGTATATGGTCATAAAATCTGTTATTGAAATAAATTTAGAAAGACTTTTGTATAAAATAACATTATCCTCATCATTTATTCTATCTCCCACTGGAGCATCGGTCCTCAATATATATAAGGAACATAATAAAAAATGGCGTACGTAACATACGTCGACGTTAAACGATGACTTTGGAATACCCTGTACTAGCTTGCAATAAAATCCGGTTCCTAAAAAAAAACCAAAAACAAGAATTTTTTTTTTTACTGATCGTTCCTATGGGAGTGTTCCCGCAATTCGCAAGGCAAGGTCGGAACAGAAATCTCGACAAAAAACACGACTGTTTTCAATGCCTTACAGAATCGGAAAGAGTTTTATTTTTGCTGCCGGCAGTCGGCTTACTTCAACAATTCACAATAATAAGCTATCGATGACAATATTGTTTAAGCTACACATCGATAAAGGTTATTAATATAATACTAAATGAGTTTAATACTAAAATTTAGTTAGTATCAGTTCTAACTTTACAATACTTATAACATTCAGCTATTTTATGCTTGTATCTTAACGTTAAATTATAAAATTCAATTTAATTTCTTTTTTGTCTAAATGTTTTACTTTAAATTTATAAATTGGCTGCATTAGGCGCCAACATACTCCCCGCCTTGGAATCACTTCCAACAAACTACTTTATTTTAAGTTTATGGCAAAGGCAGAGGACAAATCCTATGAACGTTTCGCTTAAACATTCCAGATTTTGTTTTAATGGTAACGACACGGACCACATTGTCAGATCCAGGATGAACTTCGTGCACTCGACCTAGCACCCATTGTCCTGGCGGCATGTTGTCTTCAGCTATGAGCACCATGGTTCCTGGTTGAAGGTTGTTGCATATTGACTTCCATTTGGTGCGTTCCTGTAAAAGAGTCAAATATTCGTGGGACCATCGCTGCCAAAAGGCATAATGGATAGCCAGTATTCTTTTCCAACGATTCGTATTTGATAGCTTTAGTGTCGCATCGTCGCAGTACTCGGACAGGGCATTGAGTGGCCGACCAACTAGGAAATGGCCTGGCGTCAAGGCTTCATAATCGTTCGGATCTGACGATATCTGATGAAGTGGCCGCGAATTCATTACAGCTTCTGCTTGTGTGATGGCCGTTGAAAGTTCCTCATAGTTGAGCGCCACTCCATTTAGGCACCGAACAAGCAGTTGTTTGGCAATTTTTACAGCACTCTCCCACAACCCTCCGAAATGAGGCGAGCGAGGAGGTATAAAATGAAAATTTACACCCCTTTGGCTACAGAGATCCAAGATCTGTAGTTTGCTGCTTTCTTCTATAAAAACATCTGCTGTCTGTTGCAACTGACGTGCTGCGCCCACAAAGTTAGTGGCATTATCGCAGAAAAGGTCAGTGCTTAGTCCACGTCTGGCAAAGAAGCGTTTTAAAGTGGCAATAAATGCATTTGTGCTTAAGTCGGATACGAGCTCCAAATGGCATGCCTTTGTTAGAAAGCATACAAATACGCAAAGGTAGACCTTGACTGGTTTGCGTCCTCGAAGGTTGAAATGCATCCAAAACGGTCCAGCGAAGTCCAGACCAGCTCTCTCAAATGGAAAAACACCTTGTTGAACTCTGGTTTCTGGCAGTGTTCCCATTATTTGCGTTGCTAATTTGGGACGTTGTCGGAAGCATGCCACACAGCTCCGAACCGTCTTGCGAGCCAATTTTCTGCAATTAATAACCCAGTATTTCTGACGCACGAAAGCGCACAATGATTGCGCTCCGGCATGCATATTAATTCGATGCGTGTATTCAAATAACGCACTTACAACCGAATGATCATTTGGCATCAAAATCGGATGCCTTACCTCAAATGGTACATTAGCTTTAGACAATCTTCCACCTACGCGGATAATTGGAACACTATGCTCCTGATCTATAAATGGATTCAATATTTGAATCTTTGCAGTTTTAATTTGTGACCCAGCATTAAGTTTAATAATTTCTTGCGGGAATTTTAAATTTTGCAAATTCAAAATAATATAACGTAAACCACCTTTGAGTTCAGCTACCGTTAAAGCATTTGTGGATTTTAAATTCATGTTTGATAAAGAGCTACGCCAACGATATATATAGCTAAATACTCTTTGAAGTTTTAAAAAGTCATTCGAGAATTTACACTGGCCAATTATATCAGTAAATTGAGATTCTTTATTTGCAATTAAGCTAAATTTTGAATTACGTTGCTCTGGCAAATTCTCAGAGCCTTGCCAACTCATTGTTGGCCACTGGCAAAACGGAGTTTTTAAAAAGTTAGGACCATTCCACCAAAGGCATGAATTTTTTAATTCCGCTGTAGATAAACCTCTGGATACAATGTCTGCTGGGTTAAGTTTAGATTCAACTTTGAACCAATTGTCTATATTGCTTAGTTCTTGGATCTGAGCGACTCTATTACCTACAAAGGTGCACCATCGGCTTGCATGAGAGGATATCCAATTGAGAACGATTGTTGAATCAGTAAAATATCGTGTCTGTGAGACTTTTATATGGATGCATGAAATAACTTTTGCCATAAGTCGTGCTAACAGACATGCTCCTTGCAACTCTAAACGTGGCAGTGAGGTAACTCTTACTGGCGCTACTTTAGACTTAGCCGTCACAAGCCGCACGATAATAGTACCTTCATTACAAATCACTCGAGCGTACATTACGGCTCCATAAGCTCTACAAGATGCGTCTGAGAACCCACAAAGCTCTACTGTTTTGACTGAATTTTCCATAGGGACTACTGACCGAGGCAGAGAACATTCTTTTACTAGAGTTAATTCCTTTCTATATTTTTCCCACTGAGCAGCATAGCTTAAAGGTAACTCTGCATCCCATTCTTGGTTCAATAACCACAACTCTTGCATAAATATTTTTCCTAAAATTACAAGAGGGCTTAAAAACCCTAACGGATCAAATAATTGTGCCAACTCGGATAGTACTTAGTAATTAGTGGTGACTCTTTTTCCGCGTATGAAAACTGAAAAACATCTGAATCTGCCATCCAATAAATACCAAGGGTTTTAACTGTTTCAGTAGTTTTAAGAGCTAACGGCTCTATAACGTTTGAATAATTTAAGACGTTAGCGCAATTGCTACGCCATTTATGTAGTTCAAATTTTCCCAAGCTTAGTAATTCAGTAACTTCTCGTTTTAATTGAACTAAATGTTGAATGGAATCTGCTCCACAGAGCATATCATCCATGTAAAAATTATTTTGAACAGCCTCTGCTGCTAGATCTGCATGGTTTTCGGCTAAATAGCACAAACAGCGAACCGCCAAATACGGAGCTGAGCTTGTACCATACGTAACAGTTTTAAGACGTAGGACTTTAATTGACTCAGAATTATTTGGTCGCCATAAAATACATTGGTAATTGCAGTCGGCATCGCTAACTAGAATTTGCCGATACATTTTTGAAATATCTGCAGTTAATGCATATTTATAGAAACGAAATCTAATCAGCGTATCAAAAAGGTCTGGCTGTAAAGTTGGGCCAACAAGCATGGTATCATTGAGCGATTCCCCATTACTCGATTTACACGAGGCGTCGAAAACTACACGAAGTTTCGTTGTTAGACTCTCCGGCCGTATTACCGGATGATGCGGCATAAAGTATTTAACTTCAGATCTCTGAGTAGCATTCAATTCTTCTAAATGTCCTAGATTTTGATATTCGTCTATAAATTGCGTATAACTGTCTTTAAGCGATGGACAGCGATTTAATTTTCGCTCTAAATTTAAAAATCTTTTAAGAGCTATATCATAAGTTGCTCCCAATTCTATTTTAGGAGTTTTAAAGGGAAGGCTGACTACGAAACGATTGCAAGGCGTTCGCTTTAAAGTTGCGATAAACATTTCCTCGCATTGTCGTTCAGCCTCTGTGTACTTGCACAATGGCTGTGAAATCTCTTCACATGCCCAAAACTTTTGCACTAAGGTATGTAACTCCTTATCATTATCCGTATTGGGATGCCTTTGCTCAAATTGATTGGCCATTAATGATACTCTTTCTGTCGGCAAACATTCACCAACTACTATCCAGCCCAGTAGAGTTTTCTGAAGCAATGGACGTTTAAAGCCTAACCTAATTTGACCAGCTACTATTAGATTGAAGAATAAAGTAACTCCAAGCAACATATCAATCGGGTCAGCGGAGTTATATGATGGGTCCGCAAGCTTTATTTTTCTTGGTATAGGAAAATCGGTTACAACTGCAGTAGTTGAAGGATTATAGGCAGTAATTTCTGACAATATACCAAATTTGTCAGTAGTCATAAAGCTTGTTACTCTTGATTTAAATGTAGCTTCGACCTCACCTACCATTTCCGATTTGAAATTACCTATTCCACTAAGAGGGCATCTTTCATTTCTTATTTGTAACCCCAATTGAGACGCCAATCTTGCTGTCACGAAATTAAGTTGACTGCCTGAGTCAAGAACACATCTATATTGATAGAAGTTTCCATCCGAGCCCTTAACAAGCACTTCTGCTGTGGCTAAAAGACTTGAAGACTGGTTTGCTAAAAGTGTACTATGTAGCGTACCTTGATCAACTTCGATAGATTTAGTGGAGTTATTACATGACCCTGTGTCAACGACTTCTCTATGCAACATTTCATGATGACGTTTATTACAAGTGCAGCAATGTTTAGCGTTACAATCCTTTGTTGAATGACGCTTGCTGAAGCATAGCACACATAAGCCATGTCTTTTTACCTCATGGTATCTTTGTATTGGAGAAAACGCTTTAAATTTTGGACACACATTTAATTGATGTGCACCAGAGCAGCTCAAACATGAATTGCCGCCAGTATTTGCCACTGCCGCTGACAAAACAGATCTTTTAAAATTGTTTTTAGTAATATGACGGGTTGCAGTCTCTTTTCTAACCTCTCTGTTAGCTAGGTTGATTCCTCTGATAATAAGAAATTGAGACAGTAAATCCCAAGAAGGCAGTTTAGAACAATCATAAGCATTTTCCCACTTGTCTAATGTGTCGCTATCTAGCTTACTACGGATCAGGTGAAAAACAAAAGCATCTAAAATATCTTTGTCACTACCCAAGGACTTAAGTGCCTCAAGTTGAGAGTTTACTGTATCTACTAAAACCCTTAATGAGTCGGTCTCTGAGGAGTTTAGTTTTCGAAGATTAAACAATTCAGTTATATGAGACTGAAGAATAATTGCTTTATTTTCAAAACGATCTTTAAGCAGCTGTAAAGCTTTTCTATAATTTACTGCTGACAATTCTAAGCACTTAATCGTACTCAGAGGATTTGGCCCTAGACACGACCTTAAATGAATGAATTTTGATAGTTCATCCACTTCACTATCAGAATCTATTAATGTGACGAATGTATTATACCAGCTAGTCCATTCGGTAAGTTTACCTGAAAACTCTGGTAATTTTAACTTTGGTAATTTTGATGCACGTGCAAAGTTCGACGTATTTAGCATTGAAGCATTTGCCGCAGTTTCATGCATACTTGAAGCTCTACGACCTCTATGTGCCAAGCAACTTAAGATTTTGGCTTTAATTTCACAGTACATATCTTCAATGGTTGCATGGGTTTCAAACTCAGTACTATCGTCACTTTGCAATTCAATTTCATTTTGAACACTACACAATTGTATAAAGTTGGCTTCCACTAAGCTTAAACGGGCCTGTAACTCTTCAGCCGTCATTGAATTATGATTATCAGTTATATATGTTTTATTTCGTCTTAAAGAATTTATTAAACTTTCACGCGAAGTATAAAACTCCATATCTTTTGTACCCTTTTTCGGAGCCATACTTTTGATTGTGTTTTGTATAATGCGCTGATTATAATCTTAAGAAAGTCAATTGAAGTTTGATATCTAAGCAACTTTAATAACACAAGATATTATATGATCAGCTGTTTTATTTATTTTAATGCTGTATTTAATGCAGCTTTATATTTGTTCGTTGTAGTTATTTTTGTAAACAATATCTATTTATAGCACAACGTTTAATAATGCAACGCAGCTTATCAGCAATAGTACAACAACAATTTGCAGCTACTAAGTCAAAAGAGAATAAAAGATAACCACAAAAAATTGTCTGCTGTAATTTGCATATAGGTTGCAATTGTATGTATGTGTGTATGTTACACCTTACACGACAATAAGTACGGCTGTATAGGCAAAGTGCGCTAGATAATTAGCACACGTGCTAGCATAAAGACGAAGGTATGTACGGTTGTATAGGAAAAAAGTGAGCTAACCTCAACCAGCATACACTTTTGTACTAATGCGCCTACAGCCAATGTACCATTATATAAATTGGAATTATTTTATTTAAAAGAGATTTATTTAAGCACTTTAAATTCACACACATCAAACTTGGACGCAATGCCGTGCAAGAAATACTGATTTAATAATGCAGATTATGACTCACAGTTTGATTCCAGAGATGCTGCAGCAGACCAACTCGCCACTATTTAACGCAGTTTCCAGGTAGAATTTGTTACAATGTGCTTAGCTCCAATAAAATGCACCAATAAGCCCTCAATAAAAAGTATTGGGCTTTGGTAAATTTTGCTCCAAAATAATGAGCACCAGTCGGGTGATGAACTTTATCCAAAAAGTCCCTGCTCGGGCGCCAAATGTTCCCGCAATTCGCAAGGCAAGGCCGGAACAGAAATCTCGGCAAAAAACACGACTGTTTTCAATGCCTTACAGAATCGGAAAGAGTTTTATTTTTGCTGCCGGCAGTCGGCTTACTTCAACAATTCACAATAATAAGCTATCGATGACAATATTGTTTAAGCTACACATCGATAAAGGTTATTAATATAATACTAAATGAGTTTAATACTAAAATTTAGTTAGTATCAGTTCTAACTTTACAATACTTATAGCATTCAGCTATTTTATGCTTGTATCTTAACGTTAAATTATAAAATTCAATTTAATTTCTTTTTGTCTAAATGTTTTACTTTAAATTTATAAATTGGCTGCATTAGGCGCCA
>JBAMAX010004755.1:0-178622 GCA_037043745.1 Chymomyza amoena | reverse complement strand
CCAATAAAATTAAAGTAAATTAAATTTTCAATTTGCAGAAATCTTTTTATAATGCTAAATCAAGACTAAACTTGTTTGCACTGCTACAAGTAAATTATTTTCCATATTTAAGCAGCTTGTTGACGAAGGTAATCCGCAAGTAAAGAACAAGAACATTCACCCAGAACTATTACCATTCCTATACTCAGGCATTATAAGGCAGCTGCTGAGTTTGCTAATTATTGTCACTGACCACAACAAAGATCTGTTCTTAGGATGCTGGTCAAAATGGCAGCCAAAACAAAGATGACGGCTTCAATCAATGCTAATAGACCAAGTTAAGGAGCGCGCAGAGCGTGCGCTGAAAATGTCAAAGTGCTTCCAAAACCAAAAGCCAAAATGCTCACAGATACATAGGTATAGATATGTACATATATGCATGTCTGTTGTGGGGTTTGCACACGTACGGGTATATATATATATATATACGTCGGGACACATCAAAACTATTAATTAATTTCCAGAGTCAAGGCAGCCAACATACAATCAGTCTGAAGCTAAGGCCATCGACAGACAAACCGTCAGACAGACAGACAACCGCATGCCGTTGACATTTCATTTAAGATACGGTTCGGTGCGGGATTTAGGTGCCCAAAAGTGGGAGGTTTACATACCAGAAACAATCAAAGTGTCAACATGGAACCGGAGTCAAGACTGTCTCAGCAGCCGCTAATGAATCGAAAATGCTGATGGAAATTGTTAGTGTTGTAAAAGGAAAGCTTTTTAGCTTTTTACTTTTGGTTTTTGAACACATTTTATTTTTCATATAATAGATATAAGGAAATTTGCTTATTGGCATGCTACACACATGATACTTGCCACTAGAAGATTACTACAACTACTATACCAGTACAAAGAGCTATGAGCTGCCACTTGATGCCTCAAGCTAAGGAATTCAAGTGGCAAGCAAACTTAAGAGCTGTAATAATAGTGCTTGATAGAGGGGTTAGTTAAAAAGAGGCGTCCTTGCGGATGGGGGCGTTTTGACATAGATGTTATCAAGCAAATTGAAATCTTGCAAAATACTTGCAGCTTGAGCATTTTATTCAAGTGCTCGTTATAGTCAACGTCATTGCCAACAAAATCGTAATCATCTCCAGCAGCATCCTCTCCAGCACCAATACCAACCAACATCATCATCAGCTTAGTAAAGTGTCGTTGTTTGTCTTAAGCTGAGTCAGTGACGTAAATAGATTTTTATCAAGGGGGTTATGATATCCGTTGAATAACATATTGGATTTTGGTCACATTTAATTTTGTATGGGTGAAAGCAGGTGCGGATCTAGGATTTGGTACTGGGGGGGTTCTTCACTTCGAGTATGCATGTATATCTGAGCTCTCAAAACACTTTCCATTTATTTTTCAAAATACTTCTAAAATAACTCTTTCTGTACCAAGAAGACACAAACTAGATGTAGAATAAAACCTCATCCTCAGTAAAAGTATAGTAATATAAGTAGATTTTTCAGATTTTGAAATTTAAGGCTAAGAATATTAGTCCTTATTTAAACATCGAACAAAGAGCCAGGAAAATTGATGAATAATTAAAATGATTATTCCGCTCTTTCAATCAGAAAACTTTAGCTGGTGGGTCGTCAGGTATAAATTAATATGAAATTTTAAAACTAAATGTCCCGTCAGAAGGCCCATCCTGATTCTCACGGTGTTCTACCCGTGTGTTATCACGACTTTGAACCTCATAGCGTTGTAGTTGGAGAGGAGGGTTTTTGACTGTTTAAGCCGTGGTATCTGCGTCCAGAATCTCTACCGCAATGGGCATCTGGGCCAGCGTCTTTCAAGCGGAGATTCATGCCATAGAGATAGCGTCCTTAATATCCTTCTCAAGGGAACTGCATTTTTTCAGATAGCCAAGGTGCCATTAGGGCATTGTCTTCCTGGAGCATCTCCTCCCGGATGGTTAAAGAATGCTATAACTAAGCCAAACCCTGTCCGCCCGGAACAAAGTCGTGCTATGTTGGGTGCCTGGACACTCGGGAGTGAATGGTAACGCGATCGCTGACGATCTAGCACGACAGGGTGCCTCCACCCTGACTACATCTCCTGCGCCGTTTTGTGGTATTGGTTGGTCCACGATCAAAACCATGATAAACGAATGGGCCGTAGGAGAACATAGGAGATACTGGTTCTCCCTTGCGGGGCTTCGTCAAGCAAAAGTGCTTGTCAAACCTCTGGATGCAATCAAGTCTTCAGAGTGCAGGCTCTGTCTAGAAGACGATGAAACCACCAGGCATATTCTCTGTGACTGCCCAGCGTTGGCATGGGACAGAGCCTGTCACATGGGAAAGGAACGGATTAGTCCCTTCCAACTCAGATGAACACCAACAAAAGACCTACTGCTAGGGTTAGGTACAAAAGACCTTTTAATCGCAGTGCCCCACCTCTCTGTGAGGTACCCTTTTCGGAAAAAAAAATCCTCGTCCAGTGAAGCAATCGTTTTTTACTCTCCTCTATTCTCATTAGATTCAGGACCGATTAGCAGTGTTGCTGCCCCGGTTCTTGAAAGTTTATCTGCCAGCTCATTTCCAGGAATATTGTTGTGTCCTGCAATCCAACTAATCGTGAGCTTATTCCTGGATCCTAAATTATCCAGTGATGTTGTAGATGGAATCTTGACTTTACTTAATCTCTTTTTGCTGCTTGACTATCAGACAGGAGGGAAATATCCTTTTTTATGGTAGTTCTTTTGCAGATTGAATTCTGCGTATCTTCTAATAGCACAGACTTCAGCTTGGAAAATGCTGGTGTATCTGCCTAGAGGTTCATAATATTTGGTCCTGGGTCCTACTAACCTCAGGCAACTTCCTTGATCAGTGAGTGCTCCGTCTGTATACCACTTTATTGTATCCTACATGGTTTCTTTTTTTAAATATTTTAAATAGACACTTCTCTAAGATTATCATTATTTAAATGGAGGCAAGAATGGGTTTTCGTTAGTCAGTCGGCTTTTCTGTATGCTCTCTTCAAACTTCAGAATTCTTCAATCTGTCCAATAATATATCAAGCTTGGTCCAAATTTCAAAAGAGTTTCCAATATTTTTTCTATATTGCATTATTTTTTCTATAGTCGTCTTTTGTTCTTCATACTTCAGGGCTCTTCAGTCTGTCCCATTTTAAATTAACATTCTCTAAATTTTTGGCCACATCTGTACGACTTAAAATTTTTGTTCAATACGCAATTCGTACTGGAAAAAAGCTTTTTGTTTTCAAATCAAAAATCGAAGAGCTTTCATCTTATGCAGAACCCCCCAGTTCCTTCCCAACTACGCCACTGAGCTCAGCTAGGATTGACATTGTATACCAGGCTAATATCTTAGTTGGCCCAAATCTTATGACAAACATATTTGCTAACATGTATACATATACTTTAAATGTGTGATGTGCCTGTGTTTGTTAACTAATATATTTGCAGATCTGTTGCACTTCACTTGGATTTGACTTTTGGCCAAAAACCTTGATTTCATTTCCAGAAGCCACAATTTGTTTTAATTAAATATATTGCAATTGAATTGAACTTACTTGACTTGCCTACAGCAAAGGTAATTGAATGGCCAATAGAGATTGTCAGCCTGCTGGAAATTCAATTAACAGTGGTTTGTTCTAGCCAATTGGTAGTATTATGGTTATACTTTGTGCCACTTGTAAGTGGAACTGCTTAGCATAAGTAGCACTAGATAGGGCAAGAGCTTAGGCAATTTTCAACTGACAGGATGTGGTAGGATAATGGATATAGGGAAAGCAATATGAGAAAAAAATCGTCATGTTAAGGGATTGCTGTCAGGTTTGGGCAACAAAAATGGGTGCACTATGGTACTATGGTAAATACAAACCATTTTGTTAAGAGATTGCTGTCAAGATTGGGCAACTAAAATGAAAGCAAAGGGGAAGGGAAGTTTTTTGGCATTTGGATAGGTCTTTCTTCAACATTCTTTCCGCCATTTACAAGCTGATCATAGATTTTGCAAATGCTTTAGGTAACGATAGTTCCTATGTTCCAACTGCTTCTCCAAGACATTCAAAGATTTAACTAAGGAATGGCTCAGTAGATGGAACATCCTCAAGAGAATCAAGTGAAACTTCAATATGAAAAACGACTTGCTTGTCAAGCTATCCAACCCCATTTTTTTTTTGTCGGGAAGCGGGTGGGATGAGATTATGGGTTTGGGATGTCCTTTTTCGATTATTTCCGTGGAAATTTATTCCGTCAAACTCCCAACTTCTTAAAATTCTCTAAATGTATTTCAATTCTCACGTGTTTATTTACGAAACCAATTCCCGATTGGCCAACCCTGACAACATTCCCCTTCTTTTGGTAAACACTTTTGTTGTTACTCTATGAATTTAATTCAAAAACTTCCTTATTCCAGGAAGTGTCTACATGCAACTTTGTTAATTTTTTAGCTAGACCTCAAGCCAAAAGCTAACAATTCTGTCTGATTATTTTTGGTTGTTATTATTTACAGCTTAGAGCGAAGATTCCTTTTTTTTTCCTACCTACTTAATCGACATGAACTTGAGACAACAACAAACAACAACAAGATTGTAAGCAAACAATGTAACCAAATTGTAGTAACAAATAAACAAACAAAACGAAGGACTGGGCCAACCCACCAACCAGACAAAGCTCAGCCGAACACAAATCGAATCGAAATGCCAATGTCAATGAGCCAGCTTGGGGTGGAGAGAGCAGCTTAAAGGATAGGCAGACAAGGCAGGTCCTCAAGCGGCAGAGAGCCCAAGAGTCAGTCGGCAACAAAGAAAACCGCACACGAAATGGGAACAGCAGCGGAACAGGAGTCGCATACTCCAAGTGGGATCGAGATGCTGAGCAAAGATGGCGACGACGCGTCGTTCAGGACATTCAAGCAGCTCAAGCAGTCGAAATATGCGTGTAAATGCCAAAACGCCTGAAAGTGTTGTCCTGCGGGGGGTTGGGTGATTTAGTGGCGGAACGCAGTGTTTACATTGGTTTGTCTGCGCCACTTGCCGCTATACATATATACTTAAGTATGTATATAGCTGTGTGTGTGTGTGTGTGTCAGCTGATTGGGTTGAAGCTTTTGGCAAACAAATAAACAAGGCGCAAATCAGTTGCTAAGAATGAGAATGCGAAAGAGAACTTCAGCTAAACGAAAATTGATAAGTGTATAAAGAGGAAGAAGTAGAATAAAAATAGATATAAGAACAACAACAAAGTTGAAATGAATGTTGGTAAGACTTTCACACACACACACGCCATCCTGCAGTGTTTCCAAAGTAAACAAATCACGGCGTGTCCTTTACAACACTTTTCCTTACACACACACACAACTATATTGACAGACAGACACACAGTTGTGCGTATTTGTATTGTTTTTTGTAACGCTTTTTCTTCGAGTGTTGCCATAGACATCGTAACTTATGTTGTTGTCCTCTCCTTGAGTTTGATCCTAAGCTGCTAACAATTAAGTAACTCAGGGTGGTTCCAATAGATCTTTCATTAAGAGCTAAAGACAAACAAAGCAGGACTGCTTGCAGTTAATAAGCATTCTTGGCTATTAAGCAGCTTTAATGCTGACAACTAGCGCTATTTGTAGATAAAGTATTATAAATCCTGTCGGTAGGTTACAGTTGTTCCTGTCGACTACTCCCACAGCACCGACCTGTGACAATACGAGGTGTGTTCAAAAAGTAAGGTGACTTTTCAAATTTCGCGGGCAACATATTTTCGATTATAAATTTTTTTTTGATTTGTTGTGTTGGTACACTCTTCCCGAACATCTGTACCAAATTTTAGGTGAATGGCATTTTTTGTTTGGTTGTGAGAGGCGCAAAGTTTATAAGTGTTTTGCGTGCTCGGCGATTTTTTATTATCGAAAAATATGGATCAACAGATTTGCATCAAATTTTGTGTAAAAAATAAAATTAATAATAATATAATAATAAAAAAAATGTTTACAAGTGGTACAAACTCTTCAAAGATGGCCGGGAAGATGCCAATGACGAGCCTCGCTCTGGACGCCCAAGCACGTCAACAACTGATGAAAACGTTCAAGCGGTGAAGAAAATTGTTTTGGAAAGCGTCAGAGAAGTTGCCGACATTCTGGTATTTCGATGGCTTGTGCCATGAAATTTTCTCTAACGTTTTGGGCATGAGACGTGGGTCAGCGAAGTTTGTTCCGAAATTGCTAAATTTTGACCAAAAGAACCGTCGCATGAGCATCACTCAAGAGCTGTTGAATGACGTCAACGTCGACCCAGATTTACTCAAAAGGGTCATAACTGGTAACGAATCATGGGTATATGGTTATAATATCGAAACCAAAGCCCAATCGTCCCAATGGAAGCGGCCAGAAGAGCCAACACCGAAAAAAAAAATCGCCGAGCACGCAAAACACTTATAGCCTTTACGCCTCTCACAACCAAACAAAAAATGCCATTCACTTGAAATTTGGTTCAGATGCTCGGGAAGAGTGTACTAACACAACAAAACAAAAAAATCTATAATCGAAGATACGTTGCCCGCGAAATTGCTTAAGTCACCCTACTTTTTGAACACACCTCGTACATATAATTTCCTAACTAACTACCCTGGGATGGGCATGAGGATCTCTATTGATAACTGTCCTAAGAGAACATTTTTATATTTGAATCAGAATGGTGGTATCTTAAATTGATAATTTCTTGTTTAAATTGATGAAACTTTCAAGGATCGTTTAGGACCTTGTTCTAAGTCTTAACTTGAGCTTTCGTATTTTTGAGTAAGTTGCATTGTTTGTTGTTTGTTTTTTGGGCATGGTATTTTTTATTTCTATCAAACTTTAAGTCATAATCTTCTTGTTAAAAGTTAAAAATTGAAAATGGAGTTTCATGTTTTTCTAATAATTTTTAAATTTTGCTAAAGTAATCGAAATTATCTACAAAATGAATCATCCATGACTGTTCTACGATTAATAGTTTTCCAACGATGTAACAAATAAGTTGCTCATAAACGCAAATTTTCATCATTTTTTACATAGAAAATGCAGCTAAGCGTAAAGCAGTGCACAAAGCAGAGGACTGCTTACTTTGTTGACTGCTTGACACTACTTAGGCAGTGTAGTACAAAAGTGACGCTTATGAGCTTTTTTCTTATTCGAAACATCTAATTAATAATATTTTATTAAGTAATTTTCTATTTACTTTTGACATTTAACAAAAATTACAAATGTAATTAATTCAAAGCACGTTACTATATAAATTTATATTTTTATACTTCTTATATAGAAAGCAGGCAATCTATTCATCATTTTTTATTTAACTTTAGTTTCTAAATTATCTTTATACTAACGTTATAATTTATTTAACTAAGCCTGACCAACACGAGATTCTGTTTACATATTATTTAGACAGATTTTTTATTAACATGTTCACGATAAGTTCCCACCTATACGATGGACTTAGTCATACTTTAGAACCTTGCTTAAGGTTTGAGTGACAAAAATATATTCGCCATAAACTTCGTAACTACGTAGTAAATAATTTTTAATTCATTAACGCCTTTCTGCATATAGAATTATCTGTTAAACAAGATTTAAGTCAATATTGTAGTTTATTTGGTTAATCACAATGCCTTTTTAAAGTCAAAAATGATGGTTGGTAGCTGGTCAAAACTGGTATATTTTTCGAAATTTTTGTACCCTTATATTTTATTAAAGTTATGTAAATTATCTTAAAAATTAATACTTAATCACTTTTCTACGATTAATATTGTAGTTTTACAGCAATCGATCAAATAAATTGCTCATAAGCGCCACATTTGTACTACGCTACCGTTCGCGACACCAAAGCAAGCAGTCCATAAAGCAAGCAGTCCTCTGCTTTGTGTACCAGCTTAGCAATATGAATGTATGTAAAAATTATGAAAAATGGCTTTTGCGAGCGACTCATTTGATCGATTGATGGAAAATTACTAATTTTTTTGAGTGACAGTAGCTCGACAAGACTGCAACGATCACTTTATCGCAAATATTTATAAAGGAAGCCTAAATCGGACGTTATCGCAGCAAACATCGAAGACGTGCGAAAATAATATTATATATACTTATATATAAGATATATTGTCAGATTGAGGCATGCCTAAGCAGCAATTCTACCAACACATTCAGTAATAAGCGAACATTTTAGTCGCCAAGAAGATTTCTTTGCGTAAGATATCACTGAACTTGAAGTTTGCTCTACAACAGATTCGTGCCGGTCGGTACAAAGAAAAGTTCAAGAAATATGTAGAAGAAGATCGTGACAGGCGAAGAATAATTGATTTAAGCCTATGAGCCCAAAGCTAAACAATAATTGATAACAAAAGTGGTTTGTGAGTGTAGAATTTCGAAAAAATTTGTTTGGCAAAAGTGTTTAATGATATAACGATAGCAAACCGTCGACGTTGAAACATTCTTCATCGCGATAATGAGAGCTCTAACACAGCAATTGAAGAAAGACAGTTTTTAAGCGCTGAAAACATGGAATTGTGTATCCGTTACAGTCCTAGATTAGTACACAATAATCTCTTCTTTTAATCTCCAGCCAATGTTTATTTTGCCGCCGAAAAGGCAGTGCAAAATTTCTTGAATCCTCTTGGAGAAATATTTTGAATCCAAAAATTGGTTTTGACGCATTGGCCGATATTTTTTTTTTATTTCTTTTTTCCTAAAATTTTTTTTTAATAATATTCCTGTTCGGTTCTAGTATAGTTTATTTGGGCAGCGTCACCTAAATTTATTTTGAAAAAATTAGTAGGATTAAGAATCGCATATTTTGTTGATAACTGTTCACATTCTTTGGTAGAAAATATTAGTTTGTTCCAAGAAGACAAGCCTTTTTATACAAACTATAAAGGAAATCAACTTTGTGTCTTTTGTCTGGTTCAGACCTGCCACGAATACGATATCAAAATTTACTTTTTTCCAAATTCGTAAATATGTAGGGTCTTGAAAAACATGAACTTTTGATAAATGTGCCGAGTTAAATTTAAAATTGATTTGCAGAAAAAGTATCCCATAGTTAGTAATCAGAAAAATTGTTAAGTAATCGCAATCGAGTTAGTATAGAAGTCATTCAAGTCAATTGATGCTCCATATCATGAAAAAATATTGATTTTTATACCTTGTACCATATGGTATAAAGGGTATATTAAGTTTGTGCAAGCCGAAAATGTATGTAACATATAGAAGGACTCGTCGGAGACACCCCAACGTTACTTAAAATATGATAAGGGTAACTAGAGAAGTCCATATACCCATGTCAGTCTGTCCGTTTGAGCCCTTGATCTCAGATATGGTATAAGCTAGGGTATCCAAACTTTCACATTAGATCCAATATTATTCTATAGGAGACAAGCGTATTTTGATTTTTTTTTTTTTGAAATGAGGGTTAAATTACATACCTCCCAAAGGGTTCTTTCAGGCGACCTCGAAAAACAACAAAAGTCCTTAATGGATAATTCGTTTGTTTATGAAGATATCAAATTTTGGTATTCAAAAGATCTTTATAGTTCCCAAGCATTGTATCAAATTTAAACAAAATCGCTTGACTATATCATACAGCTCCCCTATGGGAGCCGATCTTCCAAAAAAAAATCGATTTTTGAACTACATTTGTTGTGTTTCGTTTGTTAGTGAAGATATTAGAATTAATTTTGACGCTTTTAAGTTTTTTATAGGTCTTTAGCATTGCACCAAGTTTTATTAAAATCGGTAGACTATATTATATAGTTCCCATAGGAGGAATCGGTCCAAAAAAAGGTTTTTTAAACAAAATTAGTTGTGTTTTGTTTGTTTGGAAAGATATTTGAATTAAATTCGGCATTCAGATCTATTTTAAGGTATAAAAACACTGTATCAAATTTGATTAAAATCGCTTGACTATATCATATAGCCCCCATAGGAACGATCGGTTAAAAAAAATCTTGTTTTTGGTTTTTTTGAAGGAACCGGATTTTATTGCAAGCTAGTTCAGGGTATTCCAAAGTCGTCGTTTAACGTCGACGTACGTTAGGTACGCCATTTTTTATTATATTCCTTATATATATTGAGGACCGATGCTCCAGTGGGATATAGAATAAATGATTAGGATAATGTTATTTTATACAAAAGCCTTTCTAAACTTATTCCAAAAACAGATTTTATGAACATATACTTTTCATTTTTATGCTAATAACTCTTTTATTTCCTTTTATTGCAGGTATGTATCAAGTTTCTTTATGGATACTTTAATAAGGTCTTTATTTGGATAAACTTAAGAACTAAGTGTTATGTCATCACAATACTTAGTAAATTATATTTGTATACAACAATATTTGACGGGTAAGTTTATATTGTGTTGCAAACAGTTAATTTTGAAAGGTGAATGCAATCGATTAGATTACAATACAAACTTTTAGTCGGATAATGGAAAAATCCTTGTGGACTTATGCGTATCTCTCCCCCTTCCGATTTTATTCAATAAAAAAATTGTATTTTTAGGAAAAAAATTATTTAAATATATTTTTTAATTTTCTGTAACTTTTTTAAAACTCTTCTATTCAAAGAAAATTTTTGTAAGCACTCTAGGTATGGTAGCTAGACCCTTTGTTGAAGATTTCTTATGGCGTTTCTGCATCATTAGTTATAAATAATAACCATGGGCGACAGTTTTGGATACCATTATACAGCTAGACCCTGTATGCAAACTAAAAATATTAAATGTGCTTACTTTAATCCGCAATAAAAACTGAAAAAAATAAAAAAACTCTTAGTATAATGTTAAGCTCACTGCAAGACCCTGTCAAAGCATGGGCACCCATTAGATCAATAAACAAAAAATTTGTTAAACTTTGAACAAAGCCCTTAAAAAAAACAATTTTGCGTACAAGCGCCCTTGTGAAAGAATTCTGACCGAGATGTTGCATTGCGTTTTGATACACTCTAAAATTTTCATTATTAATATATTTTACAACACTATAGCTTCCTAAAAAATCCAAATCTCAGTATTTAGGTCCCAATCTGTTAACAAGCCATCTAACAACAAGTGTGAGATGAAGCGCTTTAAGTACTCAATAAGCTACTTACAACACTTTTACACGTCCCACTTTACAACACTTGAACTCTCATTGAGGCCACTTGATCTGCCCTGAACTCATTTAACTGCGTAAATATTGTAAAAGTGAAATTTGTTAAACACAATTAATTACAAAAACAAAATTATTCAACACTTGAAAGTGAAACAACAACAAAGCCGAACTGTTATCAAAGTTATGTATGACAATAATTATTGTAAAAAATATGACAGATAAGTTAATCAATAGCAACAACAACAACACAAAAATCACAACAACTGATAAGGCCAGTCAGTGTTGTTGGTAGTAGACAATAAGCTGGCTAATTAATAATAAAGTTACCCATGAAACAAAATTCTGGTAACAGGTAAAGTGATTAATAAATGAATCAGTGGCAAAATGAAATGAAATTTTTAGAGACGGGCAATAAATCGTTTTGCCAAATGATAAGCAGAGATTGCGCGCGGGGCGTACGCGGCATATGATTAATTTGCCAAAGCATGTCCAAATAATTGAAGTGTTGGATAGTGTGTGAATGTGTGTATGAGTGTGTGTGTGTGTCTTTGGGTGTTGTCTGTCTTCAATATTGTTATCTATTACTGTTTCTCTGCCTATCTTATCTAAGGTGATTTTTTTTTATGTTTTGTAAGGTAAGTAATATGTCGGTAACAAATTAAAGCGCTGATTGCAACATGGCGGCGTACATGGGTCTAGATACTAGTTTGGAACTAGTATTTATATAAATCACCTGATTTGTTTTTGTTTTTCTGTGTCGAATGCGTCACATTTAAATTTATCTGCGCTGTAAAGTGCTTTAAACATGAAAAATTTTGTTTTTTTTCTGCTTTTTAATAGCTGTCAAAGTTGGTTAAGGTTAGTTAAGGAATTGGTTCAAGATTGCAATTGTGGAAAATAAGGTTTTTAGTATTAATTATTTAGTATTTTTAAGTGCTGTCTAAACTGGTATTGATGAGAGAAAATGTTAAATTAATTAATATAAAATGGAGGAAATCTTCTTTTGGCTTTTCTGGGCTGTTCTTTTTTTTCCGTAAAATGTTCCTCACAGAGAGGCGGGGCACTGCGACCAATAGGTCTTTTGTACCATACCCTTTAGTTAAAGCAAAAGACTTTCCGCTTTCCACATAAATAGTTAAAGCAAAAGACTTTCCGCTTTCCACATAAATAGCAGCAGGTCTTTTGTTGGTATTGACCTGAGATGAAAAGGACTAATCCGTTCCTTTCCCATGTGACAGGCTCTGTTCCATACCAGCGCTGAGCAGTCACAGAGAATATGTCTGGTGGTTTCATCATCTTCTAGACAGAGCCTGCACTCTGAAGAGTCCGATAGGCCAATTTTCTGTGGATGGTACCTAAAAGTATGGTGGCCAGAGGTTTCACAAGCACTTTTGCTTGATGAAGCCCCGGATGAAAGAACCAGTATCTCCTATGTTCTCGTGCAGCCTATTTGATTATCATGGTTTTGATTGTGGACCAACCAATATCACAAAACGACGCAGGAGATGTAGTCAGGGTGAAGGCACCCTGTCGTGCTAGATCGTCGGCGATCGTGTTACCATCCACTCCCGAGTGTCTAGGCACCCAACACACCGCGACTTTGTTCCGGGCGGACAGGGTTTGGAGGTTGTTATGGCATTCATTAAGCATTTAGGAGGAGATGCTCCAGGATGACAATGCCCTAATAGTAGCTTGGCTATCTGAATAAATGCAGATTTTTGTTCCCTTAGTTCCCTTGAGAAGGATACTAAGCGCGCAGATCTCTATGGCATGAATCTCCGCTTGAAAGACTCTAGGCCAGATGCCCATTGTGGTGTTGGGTCCAACGATTGCAACACCTACACCCTGCTCAGTTTTGAACCCATCCGAGAACCATTGTTGCCACCGGGGGTTTCCACAGGATCTGCCATCAGCCCTGGAGGAGATGTTCCAGGATGATAATGCCCTAATACCAACTTGGCTATCTGAAAAAATGCATATGTTTGCTTCCCTAGTTCCCTTGAGAAGGATACATAGGGAGCAGATCTCTGTGGCATGAATCTCCGCTTGAAAGACGCTGAGCCAGATGCCCATTTTGGTGTTGGGTCCAACGATTCCAACACCTACATCCTGCTCAGTTTTGGACGCATCCGTGAACCATTGTTGCCACCGGAGGTTTCCACAGGGGCTGCCATCAGCCCAAGTCTCCCGACTTGGCAGAAGAGATCTAAGTTTCTTGTTATGAAAAAGTTCCGTGTTCATAAGATCTGATCTAGACCAGATCAATACGTCAGGAAGGGAGTGGTAATGATAAAAAAAAAGTGTTTATTTATTGTAAGGCTTTGGAACACTTCTTGGTTTGGTTTTTTGGGCTGTTAGAATTGCTTCAAAAAGGTAAATTATTTAACATTTTTTTAAAATAAATTAAAATTTAAAATTTTTAAAATGCTCTAATTAAAAAAAAAATATATATATATGTATGAAAAATCATTAAAAATCTTACCTTCTATAAAAAATGTTCCAATTTTTCTTTTAATTTGTTCAATATATTTTTAAAATAATTTAAAATTTTGCAATGCTCTGATTTGATTTTTAAAAAATATATATATGAAAAATCTTACCTTTTATAGGAAATGCCACAAGTTACCATTTTTCCTTGGGATTTTGTTCCATACATTTTTTAAATAATTTTAAATTTAAAAATATGAAATGCTCTGGTTTGATTATAAAAAAAATATAGGTATATGAAAAATCATTAAAAATCTTACCTTTTATACGAAATGCCATAAGTCTGAATTATTTTTTTTTTTTTTGACTCTATTCCATAACATTTTTTTTTTTAAGTTTAAAATTTTGAAATTCTCTGCTTTGAATAAAACAAAATATAAAAAATCATTAAAAATCTTACCTTTTATAGGAAACGTCACAGTCCGCAATTATTTTTTGATATCCAAAATATCTTGGGATTTCTGAACTACTAGAAGATACTACGATCATAATTCTGTTTTTTTTTCTTTATTTTTAGTGTTGTTTAAATAAATTAAAAACTAAATAAAAACCAAAAAGTCTATTGCAAAATAAAAAACTCTAAAAAGCTGGCGAAAAATTAAATCAAAAATTTAGTTGATATTGGTTTTTGGGTTTATATTGAACTACGCTTAAAAGCCCTTGAACAGAGCCAGGAGCACGGCGGCAAAGACTGAAATCAGGGGCAGCGTTTGAGCTGCCGAGCTGCGATAACAACTGTAAGTAAAATAGAGTTTTGGAGACATGATGAGTTTCATTCGATACACTGAAAAAAATTTTAGGCAAAACCTACCCAGCCTGCAAGACGGCAGAAACATTGTTGGTCTGGAAGCTGCTGTAGTCCTGGGCAGCCAGATTGTTGACATAAGTGATGCCCGTCAGATTGGCTGCGGTTCTGGCCAAAAGATAGCCAAAGCCTGAGTTGTCATCGCTGGAATTGCTATAACCACAACCGATGAGCCAGTTGACGCCATCGGTGGTGTTAACCTGCTTTAACAGTTTGACAAAGGCGGGCGTTTGTTGTTGGCCATTCAGCACAAAGGTGACATTATAGCCGGCAGTGCTGCCAGCCACCAAGGTAATATTGGTGCCTTCGTTCTCGTTTTGGTAGGTCGAAACGGACGAGCTGGAGTGCCACAAGTTAACATTAAGCGTGGTATTATCGGACTCTAAGGTGGCATTGACTTCTATGCAACCAGCATTGGGATTGGCGGGTTGGCGAGCTACCTCGTACCAGGTGCCAAAAAACTATAGACAATTTGGAAGGTTAAAAACCGTACACAGTGGCGCTCTAAATACTCTAACTCACTTCGGTGTTATTAAAGTCCAAGCCTTGGGCTGCCAAGCAGCTGACTGGATTTTGCGCCCATGTTTGGCTGACGCATACGCACAAAATGGCGGCCAATACTGTTAACACTGTCTTGCACATTTTTTAGCACTGGTTTTTTGGATATACACTGCGTATCACTTGGTTAGGGTATCGTTGGCAATTCGTTGCGTTTCGTTCGCGCTGCTCGTTTGGCTAGAAGGCCTTTCAAAATACTGAAGCAGCGCAGCTGCGGCTGTTCCTTTTATAGCTGCGCCTCGGCAACACATACACAGAGAAACACACACACACACACACACCCGCACATACACATTTATTGCTCAATCTCGTAAAATATTTTTGGTTCTTTTTTTTTCGTCAAGTATCTGTGTGCAATGTATCTGCTGGCCTTATCACACTTATTGTGGGGCTTAAAATGCGTTCACTTGTGGGTGTGTGCATGTGCTTATGTATGGGTTATGTGTAGCTGTACCGTTATCATTTTTTTTTTTTTGCACAAACATTCATACAAGCAAAAGATTCAACTACTAGAAACATTGCAAGAGCATGACTAACAGTAGCTTTAATGCCAATCAGTATTGGACAGTAATAAAAATATGTATAATAATATATTAGAGCCACCCAAAAACAAAAAAAAATTCCCCTTGTCTCAAGTGACCCATGCTTAATTGCCTTAAATTTTCACTCAATTTCCAGGAACTGAAAATAAAGTTTAAGGTGACACTTTTTTTTTTTGTTTGTAAATTAATTAAAACTCTTCCAAGTTCCGTGTGCAGCTTTTTATCAATCTTTAGACAAAAACAATTTCAACTTAAGTAAATATTTAATTTTCTTCAACGTTTAGTTATCTTTATAAAAGTAAAATAAAATTTTATGACTCCCAAGTAAATTATGACTGACAATTTGCGTTTTGATTTTAATCGTCGCATGTGGGTTTAATTTATTCATTTGGTGGAAGTGAGTCAACTCTTTTTAGGGTCTTTTCCATAATTTTTTTTCATTTGTTTTCTAGTCTACCCCTAAAATCGAAAAACATTTAGTCCGTGAATTTTCCAGTTTTGCCAAAAATTTATTTAAGAAACATGGCATTTAAAAATTACTTAAAAATTAGAGCACCAAAATCCAATACTCGCTTTCGTAATTAAGATGTTGCCAGCCATTTTTGTTCCTTAATCATAGAATATAGAATAAGAGACCTCTAGGACTTTTCTTATCAATCTTGTAGGACATATAGGAACTTATATAAATACAATTATACATTCTGGCAAAGTTCCCGGAATTTCTAAATAAAACGCAAAATAGTTAATCTTCTTTGATATTTATTTTGTCTCCTTCAAAATATGCCTCCTCTGAAGCAATACACATACGCCAACGCTTCTTCCAATCTTCGACACATTTTTTATAGGCGTTGGTCGGGATGGCGTTCATCTCTCTCTTCGCATTCTGTTTTATGGTTGGTACGGAGTCAAAACGGACTCCCTGGAGTGCCAATTTTAGTTTTTAGTCACACGGGGCCAGGATCTGGACTGTATGGTGCCTGGTCGATAGTATTTATCGAATGTTTTGCCTTAAATGCGTTTACAATCGTGACTCGCGTTATCGTCGTGCAAGATTTACGAATTGTATGCCCACAATTCCGGCCGAATACGACGGACTCATTCGGCAAACGCCACAAAACAGTCACATAATACTCCTTATTGACCGTTAGTTCCTCTGGAACGTATTCATGATGCACCACACCAAGAATATCAAAGAATATCGAATTCTGGAATATTCACAATATTTTATATACAATATTCCAGTTGAACTTCAGTATAATTTCGTAAGCACCTTATTCATAACATATCTCAGCTATACTATGTATACTACGAATTCTGAACTCCTAAGTGGAGCATAGAGCCTCTGTAGGTAACATTCATCATATTGTTGTAATAACGTGAAATTAGCACCTCCAAATCCTCTGTGCTGGCTGCCGTAGCAGGGAGATTGACCAATAATTGTTGGGTACCCCTTGGAGACATGTTTCCATTATTGTTTTGTTCCATATTATTCTGACATATTTTATAAGAATCAATAAGTGATTGGTTCAAAGATTCTTTAGTTAGAAGCCGCCCCTGATATGGGGAAACAGACGTTTATCTGATGGATATTTTTCTGCCAAAAAGGCATGAGGATTTGTTGTGGACTGCTCTTAGCTTCAGGACTCTTCCTCGACCTTACCGCATGGGTGGCCCTACCGATAGCTATGCTTCCGCCGGCATCGCTTTTGGATTCAGCGCCCCTATGAAGCCCTCTCTTCACGACAAGGTGGCAATCCCCGAGAGCGTAGCTATACTATAGTATATCTTAGCTTTAATAATATCTATTTTAGGCCTTTAATATAATTAAATACATTGCTATCATATTATTACAAATTCCAGAGCAAACAGAAAGTATCTCAAGATGCTGTTAAGAGAAAATTTTGCGGATATTAAGCTTATCTAACTTTTAGCACTGAAGAAGATTTATTTTTATCAAAATTTGGATGCAACTTTGCAAATAATTACAAAGTTGCTATCTTCATATAAAGTTCAAATAAAAGTCTTTAAATCTTTGTTTTTCAAGATAGAATAAATGAAAGATTCTGTTCAGATGATCCCCAGTCAGTTTTTGAGCACTTTCAAACCTTGCTTGATACCCAGAGCGAAATATATCTCAAATTATTCACATTTTTAAAATCTCAGTTGGGCTCTTTAAATTAGATTAGATTCAACGGTTGGAACTAATCTAAGAATATATCAAAATTATTAAAATCCTTAAGAGTCTGAGCAGGGCAAATATGCACACTTTTTTGTGCTAGTTGTTGTTGTGCACTTTGCTCTTTGTCTTTGTAGTATTCACAGGCCATTTTACTATTAATATCTGAGCTTAAAATGTCTTTAATTTATAATAATAATTAAGCTTAATGTATATAGAGCATATTTGAAAAGGATTTTAGTATTTTTTTTTTTTTTTGCACCAATGTATGTAAAAAGTATCCTATGTCCGTGTACACTGGTTCTAAGCTACCTCTTCACTAATTTTCAGCCAAATCGGTTCATCCGTTCTTGAGCTATAAATAGTGTAACTAACACCGCTTTCCGCTATATATAGATAAAGTAACAAAAAAAATTTAACAAAGACATTTATATTCAACTATTCGAGCCTACTTCGAAAAACGAATCTTAACATTTTATTCGGATTCGTTTTAAACTCACTTGTTTGTAGCTTTCAACGAATTTTTGAAGTGTTCTCAAACCAATGTTTTGTTGTAAGAGGAATTAAATCGAATACGCATAATTTCTGAAACATTCTTTGTTATTTTCATAATTTTGAATCAAAAAATTAAAATTAACTTTTTTTGTTTTTATAATTATAGATAAGATACCAAAAAATACAAAGTTCAAAAAAAAGGTTTCGCTAATTTATGTCTTATATTAAATTTTTTATTAAATTTAAAAATCATGGTTTTCAGTACAAGATTTAATTAATTGCACTAAACAATAAAATCATTGTGGAACAATTTTCTAATCTTAGTTATAAGCTTATATTGAATATCATCATATAAAAAATTAATTATATATTTTTTTTTTTAATATAACAAAAATATGATATTGTTTTTGACGTCACTCATAAAAATTGTATTTTAAATCATTTAAGAAGTTATTTTTTTTAATTTATGTTTACACTATAATAAATGAAAACTTAACTTCAAAACACATTTTAAAAAATATGTAAGTGGTAAAAAAAAGATAATTTCATATTCTTTTTATGAAATTTTGTTAGGTAAAAATATTTATACATATATATATATTTTTGAAGACTTGAGGAATATGATTTAAAAAAATGGGTTAAAATAAATTAATTGGCTTAGTCAAAATCAAATAAAAAGTGAAAAAAGCAATTCAAAAAACCAAAGCATTTTTTTTAAGTATGAAACGATTTTTCTTAGTAATTTGTAAATCGTTGGGGGTAATTTTTAGTAAATATTCCGTCTAGACCCTTTATAATTGTTTCGCTCGCTCTATAGTAATGTGATAGATAGCGCAATTATTTTTAGCCAATTTCTTTTATTTGCCATTTTTGGTTATAAAGTCATATTGTATTTAATATGGCGCCATCTGGAGGGCATGGAGTCACTTAATAAAAAAAATGTTCCTTTAATGATGCAGTGTTAGGATTCAAAATTAAATCCTTGAAAAGAAGCAAAGCAGGCCACTTTTTTCCTCGACCTCTTCGATTTTATGATTTTCACGTCTAATTTAATTGCAATATACCGATTATTTCTCGAGTTACCGATATCTGAAAAATATATTTTTTATTTTCGACTTTTCCTCATTTCTTAAATGCATAAAATATATCTACCCACATTTTTTTCATGATAGATAAAATAATGAATTATTTTCAAGAGGGTTTTATTAAAATTTTTTTTTTTAAATTAAAAATGAATTTCTAATTTAAAAATTCTAAAGTGATAAAAAATGTGTAAATCCCAAATAAATAAAATGCTTGTTTTAGTGATGGCACTCGCATAGTCTTCATAGTAAACATTACCTCGAAAAAGAACAAATAATCATAAATATTCCAAATTGAAAGATATAAGGTTCAAAACTTGATTGAACTTGCTCGCCTTGATTAAGATTAATTTTAAAAGTAACAATAAATTTAATGACTTCTTCTCTAGATATTTAAGGAAAAAGGTGACAAATATTGTTTTTTTTTTTAAATAACATTTTCTTGTGCTTCAAACATTCTAATAATATTCCAAAAAGTTGTAGAACTCAAAATTCTTAGAGCATGATTTGGTACATGGAGTTTAATAAGTCTAAGGAGGGACTTTGAATAATTCCGCCACCAAGTTGAGCTAATTGCGGGGCAAAGTTTGTATGTGAACTTTTATTTTTAACTAATCAAATAATTGATGATTTCTCTAGTCACTTCTATCACCATTAAAAACAATTTTACATAATTTTACATTTCTTAGGTCGATGCCTGACTAAGATAAATTTTTCGGTGATATGTTTTCAAACGTCTTGTTGAACATTACTTGCAGCATTTTCAATGCATTTGATTCTTAGTTAAATAATAGAATTATTGACGTATCATCATCTTTATCAATAACACTTAAAACTAGGACATGCTTTGATATTATTATTTTAATATGTTCATTAATTTGTGTTTAGAGTTATAGAGGCCAAGGTGCGAGGAGTTTACATTTGTGCTTCCCATTTGCACTTGACTCAATTGGAGTGTGAACGCACTTGAAAAACCCGCCATATCTTTGTTATTTCGTCTTTGACATGATAACATTAACTTATGTACATTAACGTGCCCAATTGATGTATGTACAAGATTATATATAATATGTATTTTTGTTTTTGTCACCTAACTTTATATATTATATATAAGAAGTATTTTATAGTTGTCTTCAATTTGTGTGTTTTGTTTGCATTTAAACTTTTTACTGACTAAAGTTTATCAATTTTAGCGCTGTCTACATTTTATTTTTAGATAATTTTTGCGATTTTTTCGTTTTTTACGCGCTGAGTCACTTTATTTACTGTTGTCAGTTTTTCATAATAACCTGATAAAAGTTACTACAAATAAAAGAAATTTTATCCAGACTCAGTTGGAGTACTGAGTAATTGTTCAGGGCTTTCGCATGTGCAGATATTCGATAAGCCACTAACAACATCACATGCAACTCGAGACATTGATAAAAGAAGCAACTTTTTTTTTTCGTTAACCAACAAGTCAGACAATTAAGAACTGTAGTTACTGTAATTAAAGAGATTCCAGAAGGAAATTAGTTTTTATGGAGCATGAATCACGCTCGATCTGACGCAGTTTTTTAAATTTGCAATGATTATTAGGGCTATTAAACGGTGGAGCTGAGATTTTAAAGAAGGCTTCATAAAGTTAGGCACTAGACCTTGTTAGTAAACATCATAAAAACTGATATATGATATAAGGAACAAATGCATTAGTAAGTCGGTACTAAAGATAAGGTGACGTTTTATTTTTATGATTTTTTGTTTGTTGTTTAGATTGCGTCATAGGTTGATTGGTCTAAGCGGTCTAAACTTTCCTACGTTTGGGTCGTTTCGGGTCTCAAAAGTTCAGCCCTGAATTCGGGCATGAAAACGAAGAGAACACCATGGACTTTGTAAGAGAAACGAGAACACTTGGAAAAAATTTTCTTTCTATCAGAAATATGTAGGCAAAGAGAAATAAGAAAAGTCAACCTCTTTTGTATTATTTGATTGTATTTGACTTTACATTAGTATTGGTTTTCTTTTGTTAAGCAAAGAAAAAGGTTTTGGTGCGTATAGGTAAGAAAAATATATTACAAATTAGTATTTAATGCATTATTTGTTATTTACAAAATAAATAATTTGAAAGGTATTATTTTCAAACAAAAGACACCTGAATGAAAGGAAATCAACAAAAAATGTTGACGTGTTTGTAAGTATGACAACAAAACAATTTCTGTAAGGTATTTTTTATTGACATTATTAATTATTAGAAACTGAACCGATTGTCCATCGGTGATTACAATCACAAATTTTATGCAGCCCGGAGGCGTCTTTAAAAACTTTAAATGATAGATATATCATCATATATCTGAAGTGGTGCCATTGTCATGGCGGCGTGTAAAAAAAGACTGCCTTAAAAGAATTTAAACTTTGGCTATGTAATATAATATTGTAATAAAAGTATTTGATTTTAGATTTAATACCAGGTGCAGAGGACTCTGGCCCTAGAGCAGCTGTAAAAAAAATCGTAATTTTAAAGCTGCAAGCAAGCCGCTGTAATTTATATAGAGTGGGTCAAGTAAATTTGTATTTTGTTCGTATGTGTTGCAACAAAATTGGACAATCGCGTATACCATATTCTAGTTCGAAGTTACTTTACTTATTTATAGTAAACTAGTGAGCCCGGCAGACGTTGTCCTACACAAACTTTTTGAATACTCTTAAAGTGAATAAACATCGTAAGATTCTCTAGTTAGTTTATCTGGGAAAATATAAGATTTTTAGATTAGTTTACAGATCGATTCAAACTTGCACAATTATTAGTGGAATGTCGCGCTTCACGGGTCTGTCTCAAACGAATTCTTTTACGTTCATTCGATACATTTCTTTCAATTGAAATACATCATGCATTGATCGATTAGGAGACGGCATTCCCAATTGTCCTAATGCCTTATTAGCCATCGCCAAGCATAGATCTTCAATATGAATTAAAGCTTCATTGTAAACTTCCGGCGTAAATTCCATCACTGGATTACGTTTTATTTGACGTTCTCGAAACAAAAGATCTTATGATAAATTATCTTGATATTTTATCCACAATTCAGGTGGATTTGATGTAAAACATGTTGCAAAAACAATCGAAAATAGAACACGTATTTGATATGGATGAGCAGTAATAGCAGCATCTGCTAAAGTTTGATTCCAGTGCAAATCATTTTCCAACAAATTCAATTTTTGACATGCCTCTCGATACGTTGCACGCAATACGCCATTCACTGTTCTCAATGAATGAAACGATGTTGGACCTCGAACATTGATAAACAACAATGTTAGTTTTTCTATATATGGCAATATACACACAAAAACCGATAGTCACAAAAGTACGTATATATCACGAAGCAATATACGCAAGTACTTCAAAATAGGATTAAAACCTCCGTTTTGACAACCTCTAACACGCGCAAAAATCAGAATTGAAATTTAACAACGCGTTCATGAGAACATCCGTAACATGTAAAACATAAGTTTCTTTTATATATATAGATGTATGAAGAATATTTATTCCGGTGAATTAATCACTCATCTGTAATTTCAGCCATGACTTTTGATTGTTTCAGGCCTGAACGCCTATGATATTAATTTATTAAATTCAGTGAGGAATGTCTGGTATTGAAAATTCTGTTATAATTTCATGTCTGGCCTGTATATTGTTTTTTTGATTGATCATGCAAATGAGTATTGATTCTGAATTTCCCATTCTCATGGTTCTTGACATTTTCCACAACCAATCTTAATTCTTATGCCCACAATTTGATAGAGCACCAAAAAGTTAGTTTAATTTTGTATACCGAACAATAAACTGCCATACTTTCTCTAAAGTAGAGTAATTTACAGCAATATTCACTGCATACGGATAAGCTTACTCAATGATTCGCCTTTTGATCAGGTGACGTCATTGGACGATACATTTTATGAAACAAGAGTCAGCTAGAATGTTATTGACCATTATATCAAACATTTTGTCTTAGATAGGGAGAATTGATATGAATTTTCACAAGGCATTGCTAAAAAAAATAAAAAGTTGAAAATGAAAATGGTATCTAACTTGGCCAATAACAGCAACGTTATTCGATTTTTTCTCGAGGCTATGAAAACCCGCTGTTTTGTAATTATTCAAAATCAACTAGGTTAGGTTAGGGCGGCAGTTGGGACTAACGTCCAAACTCAATTAGACCAAGGAAAGGCCCGTTGCGATACTGCTACAGTGAGCTATTTCACCACTCTTCCCCATTTGAGTCGTCCCCCATAAGAGATGACGATGCCATCCAGCAGCCTGAATAAACCTTAAAAGGCATTTTGGACTCTGTTCAGAGAGCTGAGATAAATCGTCAAGAAAGTGTGACTTTAGGAACCTAAATCTTTTACCGCCCAGCCCAGGGCAATGACAGAAATAGTGCTCAACCGTCTCCAGCTCCTCCTTATCGCCACAGCTTCTACAGAAGTCATGGTGGGTAGCATTCAACCTGGATGCATGGTTCCCATCAGCCAGTGTCTCTATTCATTGGCTCTATTCAGGCAGCAAAGTTCTTTGGTTCTTTTAATGCAGTATGTCGGCCCAACTTTCCGTGAGATTCTACACATGTTCGATTTCCGATTCCATGTTTTATTTCCACAGAGAGCGAAAAAGTTTCGTATTCTCAGTTTACAGCTGGCCATGGGCATGCCCAGGCCCTCCTTGTCTTGAAGGAGGATGCTGGTAGTTCCTTGTCTAGCCAGTTCATCCGCAATACAGTTGCCCTCGAAATCCCCATATCCTGAGGCCCATATGAGGTGAATTGAAAACTGCGCAGCCATCTCATCTACAGACAAGCGGCAGCTATTCACTGACTTCATGCACGAAGTCATCGAAACTAGAGACTTAATTGCCGCTTGGCTGTTTAAGTAGATACAAATGTTCTTATTTCGAACTTGTAGGTTTCTTATTGTTATTAAAGCCTCTGGATTGAGATGACCTCTGCATGAAAAACACTGCAGTGTCCGGGAGTCGAGAAGCAGCTCTAACGTTGAAAGCCTCAACATAGACGCCTCCGCCTACACGGTCGTCTAGCTTCGAATCGTCCGTGTATATCTTTATCGAGCCCGCTGGGCCTGGTACATCTGTATTCCACTCCGCCCTGGTTGGAATATAGGCTTTAAATTTGGTTATAAAATGTTCCTCCGGTATGCACTAGTCTGTGCTTTCGGGGATAAGTGGGTTCCCCTTAAGAATCTTTGCAAAACCAAAGTCTTGGTCATTTCATTTTTTCGTCTCTCTCATGCGTAAAGCTGATAGAATAGCTTTTTGTTTTCCCACTTTGTTCAGCGGTAGAAGGTTTAGAATAGCATCTAGTGCTTCGTTTGGGTTGGAGCATAGAGCACCAGTAATGGTAAGTTCGACGGTTCGCAGAACCCTACTTAACTTTTAAGGTTGGTCCGCTTATCTAAGGTAGGCCACCACATCGAGACTCAATACATAAGTTTAGGTGTGACAATGGCAGTGTATAGCCAGATAATTACATTTGGGGACATGCCCCATTTAGTTAATTTACAGAGTTGGAAAAAACTTTTGTATATTAAAAGTTAAACAAAGCAGCCACAAAAATAGTCTAATCATAAAAATATTGTCTATGCTTCCAAAAAAAGTTTATACAATACTTGGAATTACAGATTTCAAATGCTTTATTACGTATAACAACAAAATACTAGTAAAGATGTATTTATCACAAATTTTTAAAAATTACTAAAATACTATTTATTTCTTCAAAGAATTTTCATTTATTCACATAATTTCAAGATCTCAAAAATTTAGTTCAAGGATTTAATTATTAAATTTGGGACAGCAGAAGGAACATGAGAGCTGCAACAAGTAATGAGAGCGCCTTATAGCCACTGCCGTTGGCGTAGCATCTGCAAATAAAATATTTTTAAATTTAGGGTGGTTCATAGAAATAAGTGCACTTATGCAATGCTTTGGCACTCTAATACTTACGTATCGTCTTGCAAAATGGTGGTCATGGTGCCGTTGGGGAAGTTTTCATACAATACCGAACCATTGCTCTCCAGGGCGTTCAAGTAAGTCGTGGTAGGAACACGGTTGCGTGTAAGAATCAGTCCAAAGTAGGTAGAGTTATCGGTTATATTAGAAAATCCACAGATATATGCATAATTGGTATAATCCGTATCCAAAATCTTAAACACCGTATAGGGCATATTAACTGGTGGATTCCAATAGGAAACATTATAGCCAGCACTTTCGGCGGTCATATTCTGCACGGTGGCATTTGCAGTCATGGTTTGATTGACCCAGGGATAGTCGGGCGTGTTGGAGTAAGTGGTGGACACAAACAGCTGATCAGTGTTCTGCACCGATACACTGACTTCGGTGCAAAAGTAGCTTGTAGTAGGTTGACGTGCCACCTCCCACCAGATGCCGGCGAACTAAGAGCAGAAATACTCTAACAAATAAATTTTCCACGTAAAAACTTGCAGTTTCGTATTACTAACCTGATCCAGATCTATGGCCATGCTGACGCTGTTATTACAAGCTTGCAGTGCCGAGGTCTGTGCATCTTGGGCAAAGACACCTGGACCTGGACTCGTGATTATGCAGAAAAGCAGGCAAGAAGCCATTGTGTAACTGTAAATGGCAGCCATTTTGCAAATGTTTTGCTTGTGACTCGGACTGAGCTACTGAATTGCAGGTCTTTGCATGTTGGCCAGTTGAGCTGTTGGCCATTATTTTATGTAATTACTGAGCAATTAATCAAAGTGATATCTATGATATGGTATGATAAACACAGCCAGTGCAGTGTTGGACAACGACTTGCAGACGAGTTGGTTTGTGCTCTTTACTGGGGGTTCGTTCTAGAGCGACATGTGACAAATAATGGCTTAGAATTAAGCTCTCTCTGTGCTCAAGGCTATATGCAATTACAATGTCCATTAAGCATGTGCTCAGATTCACTGTTATCACTATATATATATAAATATATATATAATATATATATGAGGTATTTATGTATAGATAAGCCATAAGCTGGTTATTGTTTGCTTTGAACGCATCACATTTTGGTTAAAGTGACCACAAGTCAAAATCTTTTATATCAAACATTTTTTACACTGAAATAATCTTATCAAAGATTATGCAAAAAAAAACTAGATCTAGACTGTATCTTTAGATGGTAGAATTCCCAAACGTATATTTTTAAAGTGCTATTAGTTCTTTATTTGTTTATTGCTGTCATAATTATATTTTTGTAAGTGATAAAGTTTATAAAAATACACTTGATTAGTGTATGAATAAATTTGTCATAGGCTGGAATTTTTTTTTTTGTCATTAGTTGGCATAAGTTATGACGCAAGCAGGTTTATATGACTTTAAATTTTTATACCATGTATTTTCCCTATTTGTGACAACATATATGTGGAAAACTATAAAAAATAGGCGAATCATATATTCGGTTTGATCACACGACAAAGTTATGTAAATGATGATTACCCTCATTTTTAATGACGCTTGTGAAAACGCAGATTTACCCATGCAAAAATTGTCACCAATTAAATAAAAAAAAAATTTAATACCGTCGAGGCGGTGTCCGACAGTGTAATACCCTGACACTTTTTTGTCGAAAAAATTATATTCCTGCATATTCCTTCTAAGAATTTTTCAATTGGAGCATTGTTTTCTTTGGGCCAAAAACTATATTCATACCTACAAGTTCTGCAAATTTGTAACGACTTTGATGAGAACCGAGAGTTACGTCAAAAAATCAATTTAAAGTATGGGGTATTAAGTTTAAATGTTGAGGAGTGTAGGAGAAAACACGGTAAATCGATTGCGGGTTAGGGGTTCGAGTCGTATAAAATTTGGTTGTGGATTTGTGCATTAGAACCACATTACCAGCTTACCAAACATTGTTATTCTAGGTCGCTTATTACCATAATTACGTAGAATTAAATATTGACGGAGTTTATAGGCAAAGGCAGGTGAAATTTGTTCATTTATGACTATAACTTTTTTTGTATTTGTCCCATATTGTAAATTTTTAATATTCGGATGCATGAGTTCATGACTCATCGTTTTGTTAAATATCAGATCAAAATATTAAACGGTTTGGCTAAAACCAGCGAAAATCTATTGCGGGGTAACGGGGGAAGATATTTACATGATAAATACAAACTTCATCTTCTCAGAGAAATATGCGCGCCAGGTGGTAAAATTTCGTATCTCTAGCTCTTATAGTCTCCGAGATCTAGGTGTTCATACAGACGGATGGACGGACAGTAGGACATGGCTCAATCGCTACCCGACATTATAATAAAAATTTTGGTGTAAAGGACTTCGGGTCTGCCACGCCTCCTTCTGTCCGTTACATACATTGCACAAATCCTGGTATCAACGTTTGTACTTTTAAGTACAGGGTATAATCATATCCTTTCGGGGTGCCATAGAAAACAATTTCTTGTCAATTTCTTTGCAATTCCAATTCTTGGTGCCACATAATAGGTGAGGAAGCCATCCGGCTGACAGAAAAAGTGTTCCACCGTCTCCAGCTCGTCCTCATCGCCACAGCTTCTACAGAAGTCATGGCGCGGAGCATTCAACCTGGATGCGTGGTTACCCACCAGCCAGTGATAACATCTGTTATGATGAGCGCTCTCTATTCAGATAGCAAAGTTTTTTGTTCGATGTCCGATTCCACGTTTTATGGGTATAGGACCTCCTTGTCTTGAAGAAGTATGCTGGTAGATGCCTTGTCTAGCCAGTTCTATCAGCAACACAGTAGCCCTCGAAGTCTCTATATCGTGGGACCCATAAGAGGTGGATTGAAAACTGCTCAGCCATCTTCCCTAGAGACAAACGGCAGTTGTTCACCGACTTCATACACGAAATCATCTGAAACTAGGGACTTAATAGCCGCTTGGCTGTCTGAATAGATCCAAATGGTTTTATTTCGAGCTTGTAGGTTTCTTATTGTTATTAAAGACTCCCGGATTGCAGTGACCTCAGCCTGAAAAACACTGCAGTGGTCCGAGGGTCGAGAAGCTGTTCTAATATTGAAATCCTTCACGTAGACTCCTCCTAATAATCTTGGAATAGGCATTTTAAAAATAATTTTCTCTTTGCGTGAAAATTTATAAATGTTATCAAACGAATTTTCTCATACACACCGCAGATGACAGCTTTTGACCCGTAGGGTTGTCATACAAACTTTTTTATTGCGCGGGAATATTATACAAATTTCATTCATTGTTATTTTGTACAATTATCTTCCTTGGATCACTTTTAAAAACATTTATTTTAATAATTGTCTAAATCTTTTAAAATAATTGTAGGAAAATGGCAACCATTTGCTGCCATTCTAGCAAAGCGTAGACATTCGGAGTTACTTATCCGAAAAATGAAATCATTCCAATTTCTTTTGCATCTACGCTTTTTCTTAAAAATTTGTTTTCAAACACGTTTTCCAAAACCTTGCGACATTTCTGTGGCTCCTCCTTATATGATAAAATGTACATAAAATACTGAGAGATCATTTAATTTAAAACGCTTCAAATATTCGAAAATTACGTTTCTGAGAAGATTGTAACATTTTAGTTCCAAAGAAAAAAGGATTTTAAGTTTAGAAATATATAAACAGCTTAATGCTGCCCTCTTTTTTTACTACAATGTAAATCGTGCTAGAACGTCATAAATTTGTTTCTTCTTCTGTATTCTAACAATTGTTAAAAGAATTATTTTGCAGTATGGAATCTTTACAGCGGGTGTTCCTACAAATGTAAGGATATCTATTAATAACAATTTCTTAGTATAGCGACAAAATGTCAGACAATAATTTGCACCTCCAATATGACAGTCATTATTTTTACAATATGTCCTCATAGCTGTCAAAGTCTGAAGATCTTATTTCGGAATGATGCCATTACGTCAAAATCTGTTGTTAATACTTTTTTTAAATGACACAAGCTAAGTGGCATATACTGTAAAATATAATAATCGGAATATTTTAGATTGGACGTCAGTTAATACCTAAAATAGGGTTTCTCTAGTACGTCTGATAGCAATTGTTCTCCAGTAAGTCTATTAAGCATTATTCGGTAAGGTCTTATTAAATAATTTCAGTAAAATTCGCTGTCTACTGGTAACTACTTAGCTGTCTACTAGTATACAACAGCGTAAGTAGCGATGCGGCTGTCTACCGGTAAACAGGGAGGTGGCGATTGCCTACCGCCTATGACATTTAAAGATAGTAATAAAGAAGCAAGGTCGTTACCTAGTACCTACTGAAATCGCTATTCCTGGAGTACAAGAGTATACCTAAAAGTTTCTCATGCCACTTGCCCTGCAATAGGTACAACACCTGTACGGCCCTGTATTGCTGTCATTTGCACAGTGTTGAAAAGCGACAACATCACTAACAGCTTGTGAACAGACTTTCAGCTGCATGCAACATTAATTTTTAATGTTTTTCACGCTCAGCATTCGTTTTAGCCATGCCACATAAAAAGCTGTCACCAAGTGCAGTATATGGCATATATATATAGTATAGAGTATATATATGTTTTAAAAAAAAAAGACTAGAGAGCCTGGAAAATAATAGAAAACTTGGTACAACTGACACACATTTTCCAGCTCATGTTGGGCTTTTCTTTTGGCATAGTTTTGCAACGAAGCGTAGGCGGAGAGTCATGTTTAAATCTTTGCAGGTGTTGGAAAACTTTTAACAACAAATATGTTACGCCTACACACACACACACAGATACAGTTGTGTACAATCTGTGTATGTGTAACATGTTGGCCTCAATTGTTCATGTGTATGTGTGTATCTATGTGCCTGTTGTCTCTTTTATTTAATTAAAACTACTTCAAGCCCAAGTTTTTAGCAAAGTGACTCGAGGATCTTCTTCTTTTAATAATTTAATTGGGCCATTGTATGAAATTTTAATGACAAATGAAAGACTTGCTGCAGTTGCATGCCACCAAACAAGTTAGCTGGCCAAAGTTTAAGCCAATTTTAAAATGCTCTAGTATAAGTTGGAAACATTTTTCTATAAGCACCAGTAACTACTCATAAAACTCAACCTGAGAGTTATAAACTAAAATAGTTTTGCAACTTGGCAACTGAAGCACATGACAATCGTCGTTAACAGCCTTAAAGTTGCAATTGAACCAGATTAGGCTTGTTGCAAGTACTTGAAGCGTTAATTTGTTTTTAATATGTAGTTAGTTACTTGATGGAAAGTATTTTCTGTAATTAAGACTTGGATGAGACTTTTGACACACTAAGTATGTGAGCTTTATGAGCACTTGAATATTTGCGCAAAATTCCAAGAGTTTGATAAGAAAAAGTAAACTTAGAAGATTTACTTTTGAAGTTATTAACTCAAGAAGGAAATGTTGACATTTGTAAGTCAAATCGATTTGCTGTTTGTATGAAAGTGTGTCAATTAAGGACTTCTGGTGGTCAAACTGAGGACATTTTTACACCTACGCTATTCAGCATCCCATTACGTATACTCTATATCTTTAAGCATAAAGGGACGTTCTTTCAAATTTGGTCGAAAGAAAGGTGAAATTCGGAAACTATTTCTGACATAATTCTTCTGTCATCGTTGACTCCCGGTGGAGCATAGGGCCTCGACCATTCTCTTATAGCGAACTATATTACGGGATTCACGGCTGATAAATCTTCCATACCAATGTTAGATCTTTGAGTTTGATGCCTTTGGATGGTGTTGGTTTCATTCATTGTGATGTCTTCTCGTGGACTTGGCACCTCCAAAATCGTTGTGCCAGCTGCCGAAGCAGGAGGATTTTCTTTGGAGTTACTTTCCATGCTTGAACATCGATTGGTGCTAAAGCCGATGGGTGATGAGGCCAAGGACGGTGCGCTTAACACGTTTGTAAAGCGAGCCGTTCGATCCAAAACAGAAACCCGCTTGCAGCCTCGCCTTACCTGACCGATGACGATGCAACTCATCCGCCTTTTAATACCTACTCTCTTTAACCCTTAGACCAAGTAGAACTCCCTCTCTCGTTAGCCCTGACCAAGAGACTATCTTTATCAAGGTTGCTCAGGTAACCAGGGTGCACCACGTGGAGCTAAGAGTAGGAATTGAGTGCTGAGTCTGCCGATAACAGGATACCATCGGAGACATCAGCACCCCAGGAGCACCGCCTCTGGCATAATGAAAAGGCATAAAAACTTTCGGCTTTAATTATTATATGCGAAATTCAAAATGGCGGCTTTTGTCTTCCTTTGCTCGCAGAGCTTCGTCCCCGAATTCAAGTTCTCCAGCTTCTTGCGTTAAAATTAAAATGTTTTTTGATTATTGAAATTAATAAAATTCTCTATACTAAATCCGAGTGAGTTTTGACGAATAATTAACTGAAAGTGGAAGATCGAAAAAACTTATTTTTTTGTGATTTTACCTTGCTTAAAAATAACAATTTCACAATTTTTTATATATATTGGGTCGTTCACTAAGTAATTTTGTTTTTTTTAGTGCAATTTAAACACGATTTTTGTTATTATGCAAAACATTTTATGAAATTAAACATGCTCCATTTTGATCCAATACCTTTTGCCATATTTCGAGCAAGAGATTCATTCCACGCTCATAAAATTTTTGATCCTTGCAGGCAAAAAAACTGGTCCAAGTGGTTTTTCACGTCTGATTTGAGGTGAAGGTTCTCCCATCCAAAAAATTTTGGAGAGACCAGAACAAGTAATAGTCCGAAGGTGCCAGGCCTGCAGAATATGGTGGGTGTGGTAGCACATCCCATTCAAGCTGTAAAAGCCTGGTTGAACACTACAACTTTTCTATTGATGTATCACTCAATTTGTCCAGCTGATCTCAATACACTTCAGAATTAATCGTGGTATTGTCAGGCAAAAGCTCAAAATAAACGATTCCCACCACAGACAAGATAACCTTTTTTTGGTGACTATCGGTCTTCGAAGTGGTTTGAGCTGGTTCATCCTTTTTACACCTCTTGCATTTGATAAGCAAATCACAGTCGTTAATGCGACGAAGCAAATTTCGATCTGTAAGAACATGAGGAACCCATAATTTAAGCTTGGAAATTAAACTTAGCGTTTCATATGCCTGTGAACGATCGCGTTATTAATTGTTATTCGATGATTTGCATCGACCAACGACTTTATTTTATCCACATCGGCTTCAAGAGGTCTTCCAGGCCTTGCAACCTCAAGATCGAAATTGCCGGAACGAAATTTTGCAAGCCAATTTTGGCATCTTTTTTACCCTTTTGATAGTAAAACAGTAAAATACGCCGAAAATGTTTTTTTCGATCTTCCATCTTCGATAGGGCACCAAACAAAAACTATTCCAAAAAATTTAACAAAATTCTTTACAAAAAAGCCTTACTATCGCAACTTTTCAAATATATAATGGTAAAAAAATTCAATAAGATCAGCTGTTGTCATCAGACGAAATTACTTAGTGAACGACCCAATATTATTAGTATAAAGCATACAAAAAATTACATTCTTTTAAACCTGCTTAAAATGAAGGGAATCGGAGCAATAGATCAAGACCAGTGCTTGAAATTTTGATTGAAATCATAGTTTCGAGAAAAACGCGAATAGACTTTTTAGATAAAACCTTCAGACCTATAAATATCGATCGCATCGAAAAATCCTTTCGTTCACAGTGTCTACGAACATGCAGCTATTAAAAAACTGAATATCTCGAGAAAATCCAAAAAAACTCCTTAAAAACATTGACGATTTTGAAAATATACGTATCTAGACAAAAGTGGTCTCACATAAATTTTAATACATTTATCATTGGCTTGGGCTTTAATTTCATTAAAAATTTAAAATTTTTAGATAGTCTACAGATTTGAATATTGTATAAAATTAGCATGCCCATAACCTCACTGCCTAAAGCCCCTGAACATTTTAAAGACGATTCGAAAGTAATTACGTGCTCATTAATAAGGTTGAGGTTATTCATATTATCGATTTAGAAATTTATCATACTAACTGACGTCACCAAAATGAAGACTCATTTGAGCTTAATAAACTTAGAAATTTTTTATTGATATCAAAAATACCCTGCTCAAAGTACTTTACACATCGATACAATACTACCTAATTATTAATTAGATTGTGGGGAGTATCCCAATGTCGGATACCACCCTGACTGATAATAGTTTTTTTCGTTGACGTTGTGTATTTAAGAAGTATGATAAGAAATTAGCAATTTCTTGGAAACAATTGAAAAATTATGAAGCGATTAAATAATAAATTAATTATCTATGAAGACAAAAAATCAGTTAACATGCGCCGCACATGTGGGGTGACAAATATATTTATATAATATATATATACATATGTACATATATGTACCTTATGTAGAGTCAGTTAAGCTATTTTTAGAATTTTGACTAAAAAACTAAAAAAAAAAATCCCAATAAGATTGCTCAAGGCTCACTTTGCTGCTTGTGAGAGAAAAAATGCATTTCTGCAGGATAATATACTAGAGAGGAACTAGTTCCATTTGTTGAGTATTCCAAGAGGACCACATTCTAGAGAGTAATTAGTTCAATTTGTTGGACATTCCAGAAGGAAAGCATACTAGAGTGGAACTAGTTCCATTTGTTTGACAATCCAGCTGGAAAACATACTAGAGAGGAACTAGTTTTATTTGTTGGATATTCCAGCAGGAAAACATACTAGAGAGGAAATAGTTCAATTTGTTGAATATTCCAGCAGGAAAACCAACTAAAGACGAACTAGTTCCATTTTTAAGACAATCCAGCAAGAAAACATATTAGAGAGGAACTAGTTCCTTTTGTTGGACATACCAGCAGGAAAATATACTAGAGAGGAACTAGTTCCATATGTTGGACATTCCAGCAGGATAACATACTAGAGAGGAACTAGTTCCTTTTGTTGGACATACCAGCAGGAAAATATACTAGAGAGGAACTAGTTCCATATGTTGGACATTCCAGCAGGAAAACATACTAGAGATGAACTAGTTTTATTTATTGGACATACTAGAGTGAAACTAGTTCCTTTTGTTGGACATACCAGGAGGAACTAGTTCCATTTGTAAGACAATCCAGCAGGAAAACATATTAGAGAGGAACTACTTCCTTTTGTTGGACATACCAGCAGGTAAATATACTAGAGAGGAACTAGTTCCATATATTAGACATTCCAGCAGGAAAATATACTAGATATTAACTAGTTTTATTTATTGGACATTCCAGCATGAAAACATACTAGCGGGGAAATAGTTCTATTTGTTAAATATTCCAGCAGGAAAACCTACTAAATACGAACTAGTTCCATTTGTTGGACATTCCAGCAGGAAAACTTATCAGAGAGGAACTAGTTCCTTTTGTTGGACATACCAGCAGGAAAATATACTAGAGAGGAAATAGTTCCATTTGTTGGACATTCCAGCAGGAAAACATATTAGAGAGGAACTAATTTCTTTTGTTGGGCATTATTTCTACTGTCTAAATGCGTATCCAAGGCATACTGATAAAGTCATTTGTAACTTTGCATTTTTGAACCATTATTTTATACCCAGAAGTCTATATTTCATTGTTTATTGTTTTTTTCTATAGTGTAGAGGTTATCATTTGAGGTACACGCAAAAGATCCCCGGTTCGATCCCCAGCGAAAACTGTTTATAGAAGTTATTCAAAAAATAAAATTTCTTATCAAACGCTATCTGGTAGTCCTTAAAGTAATTTACATTTTTTTTTTTAGATTTTATATAGGCATCAAACTGATTTTTGTCACTCTGCACATATAAAGACTTTCTCTAAATTCACATATTTAACAAAGTTTTTTAAAAATCTAGAATTCCTGATTAATTTTCCGAAAAATTATGTAATTATATGGCGAACTTAAAAAATTGTTCCAAAAAAATTCCAATCAAAAGATGCCTCGATATGAATTTCGTTTATAACCCACTTAAGTTTAAAACTCAACAGACTCAAAGTTTTTATCGATATCTCTGTGCTGCCAACTTTGATTCTTAATCAATCATCAATCAATCACGTTAAATCTACACGCACATTCACTCACGCACTTATATACTAAAATATATACACACATGCACACACTCACGCACATACACGCACCAAGGACACGCACACCCGTGCACCTCGTTAATTGGTAGGCAAACTTTTGACGTTTTCATTAACAGCAAACACGAAAACGAACTTGCACTTCAAATGCATATCCTTATAGAGTGTATGCTGGTATCCTTGCAGCACTTGGTGTTGCACTTGCAACCACACCAAAGAGAATATGCGGCATAAGAAATACGCACGCACACACACGCACACTCAGACTCACATACACAGAGAGAAAATAATTAAGCTGTTTATCTTAATGCAAATATTTCTTTTGCGTGTTTGTGTGCGCAACTAACTGTTAATTACACTATGAGCTTCTTTATTTAAGGCAACAGCAAAAGAGAAAGAGAGAGAGAGAGAGAGAGAGAAAGCGAGTGTGAGAGAAATCTTTTCACTTTGAGTGTCGAAGTTTGAATACTCTTCAAGTAATTCATGTTGAACACAAATTTTAGAAAATTCCATTCTATATTAAAAATATTAATAATAAAATTGTTTGCAAGATTTATGAAATTTGAATTTAATAAATTTTGATTCTAATAAATAATAATATTTTAATATTTGCTTATAATATTTTTTTATTGTATATTCCTTTTTATTAAGCTAGTAAATAATGAGTTTAATCAATTTTAGAGCTTACCAAATGTAGGCAGGCCGGCGCAATATTTATTTAAAATTATTTATACAGATTTATTTATTTATTTTTAATATTGTACCCTAGAATAAATTCTAGGGGAAAAAGATTAGAGCCAGAGCAACAAAGGCCATTAAGCAGGGTGGTATTTTTAGTGACGCTTGAGACTGTTTAAACCAAAATTTGTTCTTAAACTTTATGATAGTCAGGCAATACAGTCAAAATAAAAAATTAAATTAAAAATTTAAAAAACCCCCGATACAAGAACTTAAGTAATTTTCATTTAAAAGTAAAAAATAATAAAAGAAACTTAATGTTAAAGTACCTAAGAATCTGTTAATAATTCAAAAAAAATACGTCGCGTTGGGGGACACGCGAGGGCAGACGTCGTTGACGGTCGTATCTTACATGCAAATTTTTTGAAGAAATTCTATGAAAGTTTTTGAAGTATTTTCTTAATTTTGTTTTTAAGTTAATCTTTTTTGCTTAATTAGACTATTTGTATTTAAATTGTTAGTTTAGGAGCGGTCCCCCAACGCGACGTATTTTTTTTTGAATTATTAATAGATTCTTAGGTACTTTAACATTAAGTTTCTTTTATTATTTTTTACTTTTTAAATGAAAATTACTTAAGTTCTTGTAAGGGGTTTTTTAAATTTTTAATTTAATTTTTTATTTCATACTTTTTATAGGTAGGTTAGGATAAGTTAGTTTTATTTCATTTAAATGATTGGCAAGCCTATTGGCATTCCATATGGCTATACGTACATCTAATTGCATAATTTGTTATCTCAAGAAGTTTTTGGTGGACTTGTGATAGACGAAATATCGATGGTGTTTTATGAAGTTTTAAGAAGTATTCATCAACTATATATATGGTGTTTTATGAAGTTTTACGAAGTATTCATCTACGTTTACAAGAATTATAAATATCTCAAGAAGTTTTTGGTGGACTTGTAATAGACGAAACATATATGGTGTTTTATGAAGTTTTACGAACAATGTTTCCTATCATTTTATGTTGGGCGGCTACAGCACATAAATTGCAAAGGACGACAGTTGAAAAAGCTGTATATTTGCAGACATTCGGTTAATCTCCCCACTTTCACTCCACACAACTTTTAAACGGCTTATCCGATTTTCATCAAACATGTCTAGGAACACTCGCACATAAGTCACCTTTAATACAAAAAAACTAAAATGAAATCACTGCATGCGTTCGGGAGTTATGATGCCATAGACAGACAGACATTAAATGATTGGCAAGCCCATTGGCTTTTCATATGGCTATACGTACATCTAATTGCATAATTTGTTGACAAGCATCATTATCGTATTTAATAGATTTGCTGTAATTTTAGCTTCAAATGGCCATAACTTCTAAACGCGAAAAGATAGAGCAAAAATAACTTCAAACTAGAATCAGTGGCGTCGTCAGCTACAATAGGACCAAATTTTAAGCCAATCGGACAAAGTTGATGTTTTAACTTCAAATGACCATAGCTTCTAAACGAGAAGAGATAGAGCAAAAATAACCTCAGATTCGAATCAGTGGCGTCGTCAGCTTCAATAGGACCAAATTTTAAGCCAATCGGACAAAGTTGATGTTTTTCTCCCCTCTTTTACTCCCCACAACTTTTAAACGGCTCAACCGATTTTCATCAAACATGTCTAACAACACTCGCACATAATTCACCTTTAATACAAAAAAAACTAAATTGAAATCACTGCATGCGTTCGGGAGCTACGATGCCATAGACAGACAGACAAACAAACAGACAGACAGACACGTCAAACTTATAACACCCCTCTTTTTGCGTCGGGGGTTAAAAATTATGACCTTTGACATATTTTCGGGTCCATCAAATATTTTTAGATCGTCTTTAAAATGTAAAGACGCTATATTCAGGTAAATTGTAAAGGAAACTTTTAAAGGGGTAAGGTTATTATAATTGTTGGCTTAAAATTATATCATACTAGGGACGACTACCCTATTACATAAACATATATTTAATTTAATTTCTTTATATTTCTTTATACAGTTGACAATATTAATAATTGCCCACTTAAGATTGAACCTTTTTTAATACAAGGAGCAAAAATTATGCCAATAGTAATTTTTGTTTTATTGAGAGTAAAATTCTTAATGAGTGATTCTTAAAACTTTTTCTTCCTTTTTTTGTAAAATTTCTTAACTTAAGAGTTCTGAGAATGATTCTTAATTTGAAAATGTAATTTTATATTAACAAAAACGGCTCTCAAAAAAATAATAGAGCTTCACTTTACTTTCAGAACATAGTCTTGACACCTTTTTTTTTTTAATTGATTAATTAAGAGATCGAAAAATCTGGGTTGTCTTAGATCGCCCCGTTTTTCTAGAGTGTACCAAGTACCTCTAAGCAGCTAGTCATTCCAAATACCCATCAGCAACAAGTAAAAACAAAAATATTGGAAAATTTGAAGCAGTAGTTTTAAGAACTTCAAATTATTAAGCTAACTAGTTAGAGTATTAAGATTTTTCTTATTGTACCCCTTTTTATATATTACAGCACTAAGTTGTATTATGTAAAAAATCATATAAACATTTTTGAGATGATGGGAATGAAGCAATAAATAAATTTTAAAAAAGAAATGGAAAATTTTTTTTAAGATGAACCAGAAATATTTATAAGTTTTTTTTCAATCACGAACTTTGGATAGTTCATCATCATCATCATTTCCATTATCTCCGGTTGGAGCATAGGGGGCCTCGTGTACTTATGAGGTTTCTGCTATAGGTGAATTTGTGTTAATGTGACATGAATTTTGCACCTCCAAATCCGATGTGCAGGCTGCCGGAGCAGGGGGATTTCTCGAAACACGATTACCCCTTGGAGACTTTCTAATCATTACGTTTTGATCCATGTTTAAATTAACTCTTATTCAGGTTGGTAGTTTTTCCGCGATAGTTATAAGCACAAAGCGGAAGCTAAGTAGGAACTACCTCTGATGACTAAGCACATGTTCGCAGTAAACTTCCGGGAAGTCTGTGAACGCTATCGTTGGCTCGCGAGGAGCTCCTCCGCTACCGTGCCTTCAACACGAGTCTGCCAACTCATGTGGGGGCAATGCATCAAAGCATAGGTTGTTAGCATGGTCAAATCACTCGCCATGACGCTAGGAGAACCTTCGACACTCAAAGTTTATAAGGAGTTCGGTGCCACCCAAAAACCTCTCTGAGACTTTCCCCTGCTAGCCGCTGAACGCTGTCCGGGACTGCTTATTGGTTATTCGCAGCTAACCTTTATATCTGAAGGCCTTTCACTATCCGCAACCTGTGACCCGTTCGGTTACCTACAGTTCGGCATACGCGAAACGCCCCTAATATCGCGATCCGGACTTTGGATAGTTACGGGTTGTTTAAATTATTTTTTAAGGTTTGAAAAGATGCAATTTTTTGTTGTTTTCTAAAAGTTTAATTTTTTGCCAATTTTAAACTTCTTTTGGGCTTACTGTTATACCAAATTTTATTCTCTAAATTATAAACTAGTATTTTTCAAAATAATAAATTCTCAAATAATTTTTTTTCCAAACCAAATAAAATAAATAAAACGTTTTAATGTATTTTTTAATGTATATCAATATTTTAAAACTTAAAAAAAAATCCGGAAAAAAACACTAAATGATCTAAATGATTAGCTGCATCATAATGTCCAACATTAAACTTGCTAAAGGGTATAAAAATAGAAGTAAAAGCGCATGCACAAGTTTCTATCAAGATGAAAATTATAAAAGTTGCACACACAAATTTTGTGTAGTGTGTGTGTGTGTGTGTGTTGCATCTTTGTGGCTGCTTCTTATATGCATATCAAACAAGGAGGCAGCGTAAGCCGCTCTCTCTCTCTCTCTTTCTCTTTCTAGACATGCCTCAGTTTATTTGAACGCGCCCCTTTTTTTGAGGCACTCAAGTGCGCAATGCAAAAGCCAATTTAAATTTTAAAATAAGCACATTAACTGCATGCACACATACTAAGACAAATGCAGTCAGGCCATATACATATATGTATATATGTATGTGTGTACATGCAACAACCCACACTTGGATACATTTAATTTGCTGCAGATTTACGCCTGCTTCAAGTTTCTTCGAAATTGTGAGTTGTTGCAAGGCGGCGGCAGTTGTCGCAACTTTACTTTTCATTACGCAAAACATGTATGTGTATGGGTGTGTGTGCATGTGTGTGTGTGTGTGTGAGTGCATCTGTGAGTGAGTAAGACGTTGCATAGGCTTTGAGCGTCGCTGCTGCAACCCGCTGTGCCTCCAACAAAGCAGCAGTCGCCTGAAAGCAGGCAACGCCAACTACAATGGCGCCAGTTCATAGAGAATGCACAGTGCGACAAATCCTTCAGTACTCTACACAAGTACATTGCTTCTTACTAGATAGCTTTTGGGGTCAATTGCTACTGCCGTTCAGTAAAAAAAAATTATCTTAACTGACGTGGGTCATTAAGGTGATTTTTGCATACTCTTTGAAATGATTGACAAAAACAAGGAGAAGGCCGAAAATTAAGTAACAAAATTTGATCGTTTCTTCCTGGAAAGTTTAAAAAATGTCGAAAATAATTTTTTTAACCACTACGATTTTATCGTTTTTGCGTGTTCCCAATTTAATTTTTTTGTTGCCGATAACTTTTCATAATACTAGTTTACACGAACAATGAAACTTTGTAAGTGTTTTTTGTAAGATAATTTTTGGATTGGAAACAGGAAATCACAACCTTTTTTGGACACTATTTTCAGTTATTCGTTAATGTCTCTTAAACAAAATTTTATATCGACATTACAAGATCAGTGAAATATTATATTTACAGATTATGACAATTATAGATTGGTTGGTTGTAACAGCAAAGTTAAAAAAAAAATGTAATTTTCGCCAATTTATCAAAATTACAAATTTTTAGCTTGCTTTTTATAAACAAAATAATTTTTGAATTATATTAAGCTTTAAGCTGAAGGAGAATTCTTTTACGAACATTTTGAATCTAAGAGCTTAAAGATCAGGTATTAATTGTAGATGCTATGGAACCTTTTAATGAAGATCCTATAGTAACTCAATAACACTTTTGAACGAAAAAAAATAGTTCCCTCTAAATTTTTCATTAGCATTTATTTACGTATTTACGAATTTGTATGCAGCTGTAATCATGATTTTTCGTTCATGATTCCCTAACATCTATAGTTCCTATCCGATTTCGTTTTCTCTTTTACCTATATCTGTACATATTGTATGTCACTGCACATCAATATATAATATTTCGATCTAATCATCTTTCATATCAATGCTAAATTTCGTTCATGCGATATTAAATACCTAAAACAAGTACCCATAAATATGTTTTCAAAAAAATCTCGAAAACGATGCTTAAAAAAAAAAGATTGTCATATTTGTGTTTCTCAAACAAAAATTGCCTTAAAAACACTTTTTTACCAAAGTTCACTCGATAACCCTTTATTTTAAACACTAGAGTAGATCTATAACTTTATTTTTGGTATTATTATTATTGCAACAGTTTTGATTTTTTAGATTATGTTAATGCAAATATTTCTAAAATTTATTTTTTTATTATTTCAAATAAATGCAAGGGTACAAAGTGGGTGAAAAGGGTTGTATTTCTCCCGCACCCGAATTTTTACTCTACTTCCCTAAATAATCGATCACAATAATATTAGCTTTATGGATTTTGTAAATGGATTTTTTTTTGGTTCTTTATTTTTTGGTTCGAATTTTACAAAAAATTAATTAATAAATAAAATCTATGTATGTATCGCTAAGAATATTTACGATATTTCTTTAATGTAAATGATGATTTTTTCTTAACCTATTTTACAAATTCGATGTCCAAATATTTATTTGTCTTTCGAAGCAGTCTCCTCGATATATAAAATTGGGTATTCCTTACAAATCAAAAGTTTTTGTTGACTTTTTCAAACGCCCCACATCTTTTACCGTCCACAAATTTCTATAGGTTCGAAAACAGAAATTAGTTGATGGATCTAGAGAGAGCCGTTGTTGTAAACCTTTCATAGACTGTAACGATGATTTTTGGTGAGATGACATATTTTGGACGACCAGGACATTCTTTATCGTCGACACAATACGGAGCTCCTATAGTATTATCCAGACTACGCTTCATTTCGGTAATGGATTCTAATTGAATCAAAAATGCTTAGAAGCTAATCAATTTACTTTTCATTCTAGTTAATATTACCGAGATCGCCTACTTTTAATGGGCTTCAAATACAAAGTAAACTACACAATCTCACACAAGTCTATTAAGAGATGGTACGAAAGAGAAAAGGAAGTGGTAAAAAATATTTTTTCAATTCTATAGTCTCGAAAGGGCTTTATCTACAAAATTACGATTTCGGCTTATACATATATACCATGAACTTTAAGTTAAAAGTATGTAACTGATAGAAGGAGGCGTGGCAGACCCCAAGTCCTTTATACCAAAATGCTTATCATAACCTCGGGTAGCGATTGAGTCATGTCCGTCCGTCCGAATTAAAGCCTAGATCTCGGAGACTAAAAAGAGACAGAAACACCAAACTTTACCAAGACGAAGATATGTCTGTATCTTCGCCCGTTCCGCCCAGTAGATTTTCGCGGTTTTTGGCAACACCGGTTAATATATTCATCCGACATCATTGACAGAGTGATGCCTTATGGTTCCAAATGAACAAAATCGGACAAATACAGCAAAAGCTATTGTCAAAAATATACGAACTGCGTCAATATTTGACTCTTCCTAATTATTGTTACAAGTTACCTCGAATAACAATTTTTGGAAAGCTGATTTATATGGCTCTAATGAACAAATCCACATTCAAATTATATCGATGCGGACCACCCACCCCCATTCAAATTACCGTATTTTTTCCCACACCCCTCAGCATATCAACTTGTAACTTACCCTTACTCTTTGACGTTACTTTCGAGTTTCATTACAATCGGTAAAAATTTACGGAACTTATAAGTATAAATTTCGATTTTCACAAAAAAAAATAATTCCAATTGGAAAGTTCTTAGTAGGAATATGCAGAAAACATTTTTGCGAGAGAAAAAGTACATGGTATTCCACTGTCGGCCACCGCCTCGACTGTACCACATTTTAAAAATTCATTTTGGCTCAAAAAAGAGTGAACCGGAAGATAAATAAATAAGATAGATGAAACCATTGACCGACAAAGTTTTGTCTTCAAAAATTTTCAATTAGTATGAAAAAGCCAATAAAGAATCAAAAGAATGAAGCATTATACTTTTTATACCTAAAAGTTCGATTCCGGGCTTATTAAATATATAATCATAAATTTTGGATTTAAAAAAAACTCTGCTAAAAGAAAGTCATTATTAAGTTTAAGTTTTAGTTGCCCAATTTTAGCTCATTTAAATATCATTCACCTATTAATCCACTAATAAACAGCCTCTGCCCAAATGCAAAAAGGTTCAGAACCAAGCTAAACGACTTAGCTGCTTTAAAGTTCTAATTGCCTAATTTTAGCTCATTCAAAAATATCACTCATCGCAGTTGCAGCTGCGCAGTCGTCATGTGTAAATTCTCTCTAAATACACTCAAGTTGTTTGTGTCATTTTTTGCCAGCTTGAGCTTTTTTGTTGATGCGCATGCTCGTTGCACTCATTACGCATTAGATGAGTTTAGTCTTTCGCGATAAGTCGAAGTGCGTGGGCGCGTTCGGTTTCGGATTTTTTGCGCTGCGCGTGTTGTTGTGTAAGTATGTGTATGTGTTCGTGATAGTTATGTATTAACAAGTGCATAGTGCAAAGCTGTTTTGATTTTTATTTAATCAAATTCCGGCGGCTGTTGTTATATATCAAATATATATTACACGTGTAAAGTTCAATATTTCTTTTTTTTTATATGTTTTTTATGTGTTTGTGTAATAAATTGTTTGCAAGTGTGTAATATCGTTTAATGCGTTTCGTTTCGTTTTCGAGTCGTACGAGTGAAAAATTATATATATATAAAATGGGCAATAAAAGGTAAGTTACTGCTTTTATATACTGCATTTTAATTGATTTACTAAATGCCCAACACCATCTATAGTGCATTTAATTGAGAGGCTGACGAAAATTAAATCAAATCATAAGTTTAAATTTTACTGCAAATTTTTTTATGCATATTTTTTTTAAATTTATGTTTATTTTTTAAAAATTAGTGATCTGTAGAAAAATTATGATTCGTGTGAAATTCGACTGTATTTTGTTTGTTCATAGAAATATCGCAACAAAATATCGGAAGAATTTATTTTTGAGTCCTTACGCACAGTTGATTTAGATTATGAAAAGAATAACTTGAAGCGACTAGATGCAAGGATTTATAGAAATTAAGGATAGAAATGTAGCTAAAATCTTCATTCACCAAAAATGATTCATATTTCAAAATTGATCAGGGATACTCAATGGAGCAAAGGGTATATTAAGTGTGTGCAAATTGAAAATGTATGTAACCCCAAAGTTACCCAAAACATGATCAAGGTGGACAGAGAAGTCGATAACCCATGTTCGTCGTCTGTCCGTTTGAACGCCTAGATCGCAGAGATGGTAAGAGCCAGCAACAAACTTTCACATTAGGTCCCATATTTTTCTATAGGAGACAAGTTTATTTTATTTTTTTGATATTTTATTTACACCCATAGGGGTGTTTCAGACGACCTCAAAATAAAACAAAAGTTTTAGATGAATACCTCGTTTGTTATAAAGATATCGTAACCAAATTTGGCATTCGAAAGTTGTTTATAGTTCCTAAGCACTGCATTAAATTTAAACAAAATCGGTTGACTATAGCTCCCATAGGAACGATCGGTCAATAAAAAAATTATTGCTTAAAAATTCTTCTGATTTTGGTTGTTTACAAAGAACCCTATTTTGGCAATCAAATGTCTTTGTTGTTATTTAGCAATATACTGGATTTTATTGCAAACTAGTGGTGCAGGGTATCCCATAGTCGTCCGCGCCCGACTTTATGTACGCCATTTTTTTTTGTTTTGAATTTGTTAAGCAAATAATCAAAATTTCGATTTTGGTTAATACAGCTTTGATATTATTATACCCTGTACCGTATGGTCCAAGGGTATATTAAGTTTGTGCAAGCCGAAAATGTATGTAACATATAGAAGGAGACGTCGGAGACACCCCAAAGTTACCTAAAATATGATCAGGGTGAATAGAGAAGTCGATATACCCATGTCCGTCTGTCCGTCTGTCCGTCCGTCTGTCCGTCCGTCCGTCCGTGTGAACGCCTAGATCTCAGAGATGGTAAGAGCTAGAGTTACCAAACTTTCACATTAGATCCCATATTATTCCATAGGAGGCAAGTTTATTTTATTTTTTTGATATCGGGGATAAATTATATAGCTCCCATGGGGGTGTTTGAGACGACCTCGAAAAAAAAAAGTGTTTTAGATGAATAATTCGTTTGTTTATGAAGATATCGTAACGAAATTTGGCAGTCGAAAGTTTTTTATAGTTCCCAATCACTGTACCAAATTTGATCAAAATCGGTTGACTATATCATATAGCTCCCATAGGACCGATCGGCCAAAATAACTTTTTTAAAGAAAAATTGGCTATATTTCGTTTTTTCATAAAGATATCCTAACCAGATTTGGCGTTTGGAAATTTTTTAGACCACTTAAGCAATGTGCCAAATTTGAACAAAATCGGTGGACTATATCATATAGCTCCCATAGGTCCGATCTTCCAAAACATCGATTTTTTAACAAAATTTGTTGTGTTTCGTTTGTTTGTTAAGATATTGGGACCAAATTTGACATTCGTGAGTATTTTATAGTTCCTAAGCACTGTACCAAATTTAATCCGAATCGTTTGACTAGATCATATAGCTCCCATAGGACCAATCGGTCCAAAAACACGTTTTTTATACAAAATTCGATGTGTTTTGTTTGTTTGTAAAGATATTTGAAATAACTTTGGCGTTCATATCTTTTTTAAGGTATTTAAGCACCGTGTCAAATTTTATTGAAATCGGTTGACTATATCATATAGCTCCCATAGGAACGATCGGTCAAAAAAAAAATTTTTGCTTAAAAATTCTTCTGTTTTTGGTTTTTTGTGAAGAAATCGGACTTTATTACAAGCTAGTGGTACAGGGTATCCTAAAGTCGTCCGCGCCCGACTTTACGTCCGCCATTTTTTTTGTTTTGAATTTATTGAACAAATAATCACACTTACATTCACTCTTATGAATTGCATTTCAATCCAGCCGGTGCAGCTCTTTTTGACGGGGGTCAAGAAAAGTAATACACTTTTATCTACCATTTTGAAAAAGTGTTTTTGAAACATTCGAACATGCGAAAGTGGGCAATCTTTCAATTTGGCTTGGAATATTTAGCCACCTATTTCAATTCTAGACTTCTATTTCATTTTATATGTTCAGCTAATCCTATCAGTAGTTATTTACTGATAGTTAAATCCCCCTATTTGGAAAAATAGGTATATAGCTGATATGGTCCTTAAGTTTAAAATAATTAAAGGCATAAACAAACGTAAGTTACCTTAGTCGAAGCTCAATATGTTTGCAAAAAAGTGCCAGAATTAAAGATTAAGAAAGTGTTAATGGCCATCAAAAGATGTGGTGCACGTAGGTAGGTAGGTAGAAGTGGTTGCCATTCCGACACACCTAGGCCTATGAAAGGCCCATTGTGATGCCATCTTCTCTGCCATATCATCTTTGAACCGACCTGTCGATTTAATAAACAAATTAATTTTATTATGTTTTCAAAATTTTCGGAACCCAGTGTATTCAGTCTCCTCCTGCATAGTTCCTTGCCTCTACACAGGAGGTGCTCCACTGTTTCCTCCTCTTCTGCCTCCTATAGATCCCAACGCATTATCCGGCTGAAGTGGTACCATTGTAACCCGTCTAGCTAGTTTACCTTGAAATTGCCAACGATATCTCGGTGGCCTGGTACCCAAAGCAGATTTATGCTGAAGTATTTAGTAGCATCTCGTAAAAGCTCGTAACATTCCATTACTGTTTTGGATGTGAGCCGTACCAACTGTAGTGTCAGAACAGATTCTTATTTATGAGAATACTTTCCATTATAGCTATGACTTCTGCTTGGAAAACACTGCAACAATCTGGTAAGCGGAAGGGTTCGTTAATGCCCAACAATGGGAAACTTACACTGAACAGTTTGTCTAAGAATAACTCCATTGAGTTAGAAAAGTCAGTGGTTCTAGGAATTTGCTAGAACTAATGGCTAGATCTGAAGATTCTCTTAGCCTTAAGGCCGATTTCACTGCTATTTGCTTGCTGTATAGGTCTATTGGCAATAGATGCAGCATGGTGTTTAATGCTGCTGTGGGGTTCGTTGTAAGTGCGCCGCTAATACTCAAGCTGGCCGCTCTTTGAATGGAATTCATGCATTTCACTGTACTATTTTTGTCAAGCGCCGGCCACCATACCAGAACTCCGTAGGTTAGGATTGGCCTTGCTATCGCTGTAGTCTTTGGGACTAACATGAGATATTTTTCCCGCCTTGGGTATAATACCAACTTTGACTTCCTTTATTGGGCCGGAATGTATTTCAGTATAATCACACTTTTGTATAACCTATCGAAAATTGAAATTAACCAGGGAAGATTCCATCAAGTCCTGAAAATTAATATGTTTTGAATGTCATCACTGCCCATTTCACATTAAGTTCAGTGATTGGTTTTAGAATGCCTTTGTCCGGCTCAATCGCATTATTGCTTATTTTCGCCTCGACCTTAGACTCACTGGTCGAAGTGTGTGTCCAGCAGAAGATTTTAGGACTCCTCACTAGATTCTGTTCAGCTCTTAGCAGGTTTTTGGATATATCCATTGATCTGATTAGAGATCGAAATTATTTTTCTTAGTCGAGAAGCTTAAGTGTAGTTTTCAGTGTCCCCACAAAAGGCCTTCCACGAGATTCTTTTTGCTTTCCACACCTCCTTTTTGTATATCTTAGGATATTCATAGTAACAATCCCAATCGCTATCCTCTTGTGAGGATTTTGCTTTGTTAAACTGCCTCCTGCACTGCAGTCGTAGTTGATTAAGCCCTGCTGACCTCCAGGATGGTTTCCTTTTCCCTTTGTGTATTTTCCAGGTGCAGGCTTCACTTAGTGCTTGCTTGCACGTGGTGCAAATATCATCAAAAATGGTACTAACGATTTGTTACCTATGGACCATCCCGAGGTACTGAAAAAAACTGACTCAAACACTGCACAATTACACCCCGTCGCTTTAGACTTACAGTGACTGCAAAAAAAATAAGTACACCAGTTATGTTGTTTTTTTTTAATAAAATTTCACTTTTTATTGCATGTGGCGTGCGGCACAGCAGTCAGCTTTTGTATGTGTGCGCTTGTGACAACTTTTGCTGTTGCATACTTTGCGGCTGCATTATTTAATTTTCCTGCTTTGCATACAGCCAATTATTGAGAACTGCTTAATTGAATACACGTTACGCTTTTAACTGCAGCTTTATGCAAAAAAATGATTTCTTTGAGTTCTTTTGCTTATTTAATATGATTTTTTTTGTTTTATAAATATTATTATAATACTTATTATCCGTTTTTGTGTGTGTTTATTTTTGGTTTTGCTTATTGGAAGAATGAACTAATTGTTAAATGCTGGCTTTAAAAAATTTTTACTTGTAAACTAACTATGGTATAATTTTTTTTATAATAAGTTAATACAATTTCAATTAAGTTAATTTTTTGTTTAATATTAATTGATATTTTACGTTTAATAACTTGGCGTTTAACATTATAAATTCGATTTAATCGTTTTCATTATATATAAAAACAAAATCATATGGCATTTAGAGAGTGCTCGTTTTTAGTATACGAAAGTTGGTTTTTTTTTTTATTTTTAATATATAATATAATACAAGTAGTCAATGCTGATATGCTGCTGAAATTTTGTTTTAAAAAACCATATAATAGTTATGTACAATGATTTGATATTTACTTAAAAGTCTACTAAAACGCAAATGCCTAAAGATTTTTAACAGTACAGGGCCTTGTCTTAAATTTTGGAAGAACTATAGATATTTTATGCTTTATTAAATATTTATATTTTTTTAAGAACTACTCATATATACAAATGGCTGGAAAAGTAAGACGCTTATAGAGCTTAGAACTCATATAACTTTAGTATGTATAATAATATATAATAAATTTATATGCCTGTGCACAGTTAAAGTTTTGTACTAATATTGATAGTATGTTACTTGGAAACCAGGTTGTGCTTTGTTTTTAAGAGAGTTTCTGTTATGTTTCGGTACGATTTCAAAAATTGATATGTAAGATTCAACGAAAAATTGAGCCTCATAAGTTAAAAAGTGGAAAAAATAAGGGTTATAAAGGCAATTCTTTTCATGTTGGCAGTTTTGCATGTAAAATGTATTTTTCAAAGTATTCCATAAATGAGAATTTAACAGAACTTAGTAGATTGATTTTTTTTACTGGTTAGACTATATTAATGTATAATTAAAATTGAACAAACTTATGTCTTACTTTTCAAAGAATTCCCAAAAATTAGAAGTTACAAAAAAAATTATTTGTTTAAAACTACTAAAATTTATTTTTTACTTGTTAGATTTTTGTATAATTAAAATTAAACACAATTATTTTTTGTATATTTTAATCAGGGTTCGGATGTATTCTCGAAAACACCTCTTAAGCAATGTATCTTGGGATGGCTGAATCTGAATTTATGGTTCAGGGCTCTGACATATTCTCAAGTAATCCCCTTAAGCAATGTATTTTGACGTCCTTTAATTTTTGAATCTTGGACCGGAGGTCAAATCAATCATATTTTAGTTCGCTGAATTCGAATTTATGGTCTAACCCCTCAGGGTTCTGATATAATCTCGAGAATTCCCTCTAAGTGATGTATTCGGAAGTAGTAAGAATTTTTGAATCTGGGATTCAAATCTGGTGGTCAAATCAATTATATTTTAGGTCGCTGAATCCGAATTTATGGTCTAACCCCTCAGGGTTCTGATATATTCTCGAGAATTCCATCTAAGCGATGTATTTGGAAATAGTGAGAATTTTTAAATCTGGGATCGAAGGTCAGACCAAGAACACATGAAATCGCTGAATCCGACGGCCTTGCATCCCGTCAGGGTTCTGCCATATAGTATTCTCAAGAGCCCCTTATAGCCCCTCTTGTATTTTAATGTCCTAGTAATTTTCAAATCTGGGATCGGAGGACAGATCAATCCAGATTCAAAGTTTAAGCTTCCTCAGAACGCCATGTGTCTGGCATGTTCTGGAGAACCCCCTTTAAACGATGTATTTTAGAGATTATGACTGACCCTGACTTGCTATGAATAAGTGTCTTTTAGAGGTTATATTAGACGTGCTAAAAATTTTTAAACCTTTATTTTAATATAAATGTTTTATACTTTAAAAAAATTTTTGATTCGAAAAATTAAGATTACAAAAAGAAGTTAAACTGAAAATACATCAACTGCGCTTTTGAATATTTATATAGAAACTAATATTTTTTTTGGCTTATTAATATTAAAAGATAACGTACAAGTTAAAAAAAAAATATTAATATTAAAAATTAACATATTGTAATTATAATATTTCAATACAAAAAATTGCAAGAATTATAAGAAACCATTAACTAAACAGAATAAATTTTGCTCTTTATTTATTAAATAAATAAAATAAATTAAATTTTCTTGGCCTATAAGTTTTATAAAATCACGTCTCTGAAGAGCATAAATATTTTATTTTCCGCTTACGATTTTATATAATATCTTGCAATTAATATTTTTTAAATAAATATTTATTTCTATTTATTTAAATTCACAAAAAATTGTATCTATTTAGAATAAATAGATTGATACAATTTTTCATGAACTTTTAAATCTTATGAAAGATTTTCTCAAAGATTCATAAAAAAACGAACTAATTGATTTACATGACAAACATAATTTATTAAATAAATAACAAGTTCATGGAAAAGCCATATTTATTTTTAAATAATATTAAATAAAAGCCAAATAAATTATAATAAGTTTTGATTTTACAATGAAATATGCGGCGAATGTATATAAAATCATAAGTTTTAAATATATTATTTTCCTGCTCTTAACCAATTTAAAAATACAATATTTAAAAAAAAAAATATTTTATATATTAATTTTTTTTAGGTCTAAAAAATATCGAGCGATGTTACATCAATTCAAAATTTAAATAGTTGATTTTAGCCATCGCAGACGATTAACTTGTGCGCTGGTGCGATTATCGTGATGAAATCAGAGATTCTTTTCTTCATGACCAAGATGAGGTCGTTTAATTTTCACAACTCTGTGGCAGTTCAAACGTTGCAATAAGTCTGCGTAGTATATGACTCAGCTGATAGTTTTACCCTTTTCAAGGTAATCACTGTATATAATAACCAGATCTTGGCATTCACAAGTTTTAAAGAGTACCCATAGCCTATGTACCACATTTGAACAAAATGCTGTTGACTTATATAATATAGCTCCCATAGGGCAGATCTTCCAAATAAAATTTAGTTGTGTTTCGTTTGGTTTCAGTTGAGATATTGGTGGACCCAAATTTCGTCATATGGTCGTGAGTTTATGCAATAGTTCGCTTGGATTAGCGCTGTACTACAATTTGATCCAAATTGGCGGTTGACCATATCATATCGACTCCCATTGGACCAATCGGTCCAAGAAAAACACAGGCGTCTTATACAGAATGTCGCTGTCAAATCGTTTGCTAACATGGCGATTGGGCTGAAACTATAATTCGGCTATCTCAGGATGCTTCTTAGAACGCTATATCAAGGCAGGCCTAGTGGTGCCAAATCTTGATCAGGCCGAAACTGGTTGATCCACCCTCGTATAGCTTCTAGAAACGATGGGTCAAGAAAAATTTTGTTGCTTAATAATTCTTCTGTTTTTGGTTTTTTGTGAAGGAACCGGATCTTATTGCAAGCTAGTGGTATAGGGTATCCCAAAGTCGGCCGCGCCCGTCTTTACGTAAGCCATTTATTTTTTAACTTTAAGAAGCGAATTAATTATTAAAGCTACGATTTTTTTAGTTTCAATTTAAAGTGCACTAAAAAAACGTCAAACAAGAAATAATTTTAATTCTCCAAAATTAAAAAAAAAGTTTATAAACATTTAAAATAATAAATTGAATTTGAAGTACATAAACATAATCTTTCTTCTTCAAATTTAAGGAAATTTAAAATTTATAATCCAGAAAAAAATATTGTATTAATATTATTACGAATGTGAAGATATTTACGATTTTGAATTTTTTGAAAATAATTTTTGAACTCTTTTGGAAATTTTCACATTAATTTAATGTAAAAAAGTATAGTTTTATAAAAATTCAGAAAAATAACACAGGTCAACATGGTTCAGTTGTTGGAAAGCTAAGAGTCATTTCCGAAGTAATTTGGCGCGTAGAATCCGAATCCGGCGTCAGAACTGGCCCATCACGTCAGGATTTTGAGATATTTGAGGTTATGTACCCAAAAATGGCGTTTACACCAAATTACTTCGGAAATAACCCTTAGCTTTCCAACAACTCACATGACCCCTGTATTTGTAGACCTGTGTAATTCATCCAATTTTCTACAGAAAACTAACAAAAAAATCTTATAGAAATCTAGTTTAAGATGCTTTCAGTTTAAAAAAGAATTGCCTCTACTGCATTAATAAAAGGAAATAATGAAATAATCTTTCGATATTTTTTTAAATATATGCCTACTTTGTTATAATGTTTTTATATATATATATTTTTTTTTAATGTATATGCTTTACTAATTAGTTAATGTCTGTTAAGCTGCTCGAATTTTCAACTATTTTTGTTGCTTGTCACTCATTCAATGATTGTGCGATTGCATTAATTTCAATACATCAATTTCTTATGTAAAGTACTCAAAATATGTTTTAGCCAATTATATATCAAAAGCCAAAATCAAATGAAAGTAATTCTATACAAAGTTCGTAGCATCACAACAATTTGGAATATGCCTAAAGCATTTTGGTATTGCATATTTGTAGCTGTTAAGCTATGTACTATAATCATATATATGCTTATTATGTACCATATAGTATGAGTAGTTATTCTATATATATATAAGTTTGGGTTGATTTATTATGTACAGCGTTAATGAAATGGCTTTTGTTATGTTGTCGTATGTAACAACTACAAGTTATAGGATACATTGCATTGTGCTCATTATAAGAAAATTTAACATGGGTTTTCCAAAAACCTATTTCCACACACACACACATACTATGCTAAACCAAGTTAAAGTGTATTGGTAAGTCATGCTATATACATGTTGCATACAACCTAGCAAGTGTTTAAGTGAATATACAATACATATTTACTATGTTGGGTTTAGTTTTAGCTATATATATATTTATATAATGGCGCTATATAGGATCACTCGATATACCTAATGGGTGTTTCAACCAGTATTAAGTTTAGCTTTAGTTTTTCGCTTACAAGCCTTAACTAAATACTCTGCTAGTTGTTATAGTACAATTTATTGTTTTGGCATTAAGTAAAAAATTTGTTTGTAGGTTAGTATATTTTTTATATGTAAACAGTCTTGTTAAAGCCTTGCAACTTGTTTAGATCAAAATAATGTAAGAGCTAAAAACATTTAGAAAGTGTTGATAAACTAATTGGATCTACTGTTAATTTTAAAACAAAAAGGTACCAAGCATGTAAATAAAACTTAAAATCTCTTGACAAACTGTTAGCTCACAGCAGCGCTGTTAAACGCATAAAGCAAAACGCTGTACAGTGGACAAAATGCTGAATGTTACGCGATGAATTTTTAAAATGCGCTGATTATATTTTTGTGTGGTTGTTGAACTTTCTTATGGTTTTCTTGCTGCCCAAGATTTAAATAATTAAGATTTGTCAAAATATAATTTAAAATTATTATAAAAAATATATTAAGAAAAATTTTTAGGATAATTGATTTTTGATATCTAACAATTGATTTTATGTCGATTTCTTTGTATACCAACAAAACTTATGCCAAAGTCAGCTGTCCAACTTAGCAAATGTTTCATGGAGTGCGTCAAATCATCAAAGTTTAGATCGAATTATTCTTTATCTCTACGTTTTACTGTGGGGGTTTTATACTCAATAAAAGTTCGACTGATTTTATTTATTTTCTGATACAATGTAGCGCAAAAGTTGTGTGTACTTGGAATAGATTTGATTAGCTGTCCCTTTTATTCTTTGGGAAAAGACAAACAATTTTCGATAGGTGCAATTAAGTTTTTAAATTAACTAATTTTTTTATCTGTATGAAAGGTAGTGACCTTCAAAATGTTACTATTTAGTCAATAGAGCTGGGCATCGATTCGAGTTTAAATTGATTTAATCGATTCTTTTTTTCTGACAATAAAATCGATTTTTCTTTATTAAAAATCGATCTTTATGAGTCATGCAACTTTGATATAAGTGTTTTGCGTGCTCGGCGATTTTTTGCTATCGAAAAATATGGATCAACGGCGATTTGCATATAATTTTGTGTAAAAAATAAAATTAAATCAAATTGAAATGTTGACAGTATGATTAAAAGTGGTACAAACTCTTCCAAGATGGCCGGGAAGATGCCAATGACGAGCCTCGCTCTGGACGCCCAAGCACGTCAAAGAACTGATGAAAACGTTCCAGCAGTGAAGCAAAATTGGTTTTGGAAAATCGTCGAAATCACTATCAGAGAAGTTGCTGAGGATGTCGGTATATCGCTTGGCTCGTGCCATGAAATTTTTTCTAACGTTTTGGGCATGACACGTGTGTCAGCGAAGTTTGTTCCGAAATTGCTAAATTTTGACCAAAAGAACCGGTCGCATGAACATCGCTCAAGAGTTGTTGAATGACGTCAACGTCGACCCAGATTTACTCAAAAGGGTCACAACTGGTGACGTATCATGGGTATATGGTTATGATATCGAAACCAAAGCCAAATGGTCTCTACAAATAGAAGCCGTGAAAAAGAGTCCAAGACCGAAAACAAAAGTCGCCGACACGCAAAGCACTTATAACCGTTACGCCTCTCACAACCAAACAAAAAATGCCATTCACTTAAGAATTTGGTACAGATGTTCGGAAACAAACAAAAATCGATAATCGAAAATACGTTGCCCGCGAAATTTGAAAAGTCGCCTTACTTTTTGAACACACCTCGCATATGTATATAAGGGAGCCCAATATATAGGGCAGAAAAAATGTTTTTTGGTTGTCGGCGATTCTTTGAGCCATTTAAGCATGGGCTATAGGTCTATAGCTTTTTTAAAATATGTTTTTTTTTTTCAAATATTTAAAGTGACTTTGACATTCTATTAATAAGCCCAAAAAACGTTCCTTTTCCTCTAGCCAAATGAGTTTTTGGGATCGAGAAATCAATTTTTTTAATTTTTTCTGTGATTTTATAGTATTTTTAATGATAATTGACAAAAGGTCTCAAAAAATCAAATGAACTGCTGCTTAAATTTGATGTTTTTTCTTATTAAGTTTTGAATCAAATAATTTATCTTTTTTTTAAGATCTAAATTTTGAATCAAACGAATTATTAAATTTTGTTTTTTATCAAGTTTTGAATTTTTGTTTTCGTTATTGCGTATTATGGAAATAAATTTAAGTTAATATTGAAAATATTTTTTTGTATCATTTTCTGTGATAATCTGCAGATTTAATTCGCTGGCGTCACCCACTTTAGCGCTTTTAATCGATAAAATCAATATTCCTTTTTTTTTGAGAATCGGTCGTAAATATGGATTCTCGAAAATTGGAGATCAAGCCCAGCTCTACTGGCCAACTATTTCAGTGTATATCTGGCGATGTTCTTCGCAGGTTAAGTGAACGTTTTCGAAAAATCTGGCTTACCGATCTTGTCATACTAAACATTTTTATCATCAGAAAACATGTCGCAACAGATAGACACGAGCATTTTTTGAAATTCTTGTCAAAAAAGCCTTGAATAGCAGAAAAAAAGTGCAAACATTTTTTTTTTTTTTCAAATTCTATTACTATAAGAATTTTTGAAAAAACTCGTGTCTATCTATAGCCAAGGGGTTAAGAAAAATTAATTTTAAAGGTTTTTTGGTTTCATATCATCTAATCGGTCAAAATCATTCATCCTGTGCGCCCTGGACACTTTTGACGAGGACGCTGTGAAGGACGTGTAGCGGTCACATACGTAATTTTTATGTAAAACGAAAAAAACTATGTAAAGTTCAATAATGATTGATAACAATACAAAAAACTGCTTCCCGAAATCATTTGTAGTTTTCTAGTAATCAATTTTTGAATATAGCGCTCGGAAATGAGGTATTACATAGTAAGACCCCCTTAAGTAGATTTTTAAAGCTACTTTTCTTTATTCGTTTTTCTAAACTACACAAAACAACGAACTCTATTATGACAAAAATTCAATAAACACCAGAAACACGATATTAAATACCATAAAACAAATAAAAATCGACAAAAAAAATTTCCTTATTTTGCTTCTAGAGGTACACTGTATCCAGGGGCGTAGCGAGAGCGTTGAATGTTGAGGAGTGATGAGCCTCAAAATCGACGCAATTCAACAAGTTACCGACGACATGAATAGAATAAATATATATAAAATATATATTAATAGAATATATTGGCTTAAATTGCTCGAATATTACGTGAAATATCCGACATTTGCCAATTGCTGGATGTTTGGAATATTTGGTACTCGCTACGCCCCTGACTGTACGCTCTGGAAGCAAATAAGCTGCAATTTTTGTTTGATCGCGTTTTTCTTCTCGGCGGAAGGATTTAAATTATTCATTTGGGAAATCATTCAATATATGTGAATATATAAATATTGTAAAATACAATAATAATCATATTTTTAAATAACAATTATATCAGACTAATTTTCAGGAAATTCATAAATTTAAAAAAATCGTAATTAATTGCTACTTTTCTACCCCACAAAAATATTAGAATTTGTATTTTCTGTTTACTTGATGCTAGTAATTAATCAATTTGTTCCACTGTGCGCTGCTTAAGACTTCAATTAACAGCTGTCACTCTTAACATTTATCTATTAATGTTTAATAAAAATAGTGTCTGAAAGTATGCTACACAATTCGTGATCAATTTATGTTAACTAAATGTTTAATAACAGCGCAACTGTTAAAAGTTCAAAAAATGTCTGTTAAATTTTACAAACAGCCATTTTAACATTTGTCTGTTAATAAAGAGCTGCCTAAAAGTATGCTGCATGATTCTATATTGTTGAACATATGAAAAGCAAAATTAATGTCAGATCTGTTCTGGTTTTGTTTAAATAAACAAATATAAATTGTTTGGTATAAACTATAAGCGTTGCGTCTAAGATTAACATGTATTAAAAATTGTTTTATTTATACAAAATGGGAAAAAAAACACGAAGCAGCCTTAAATTTCTTAAAAATTTAAACATGCTGTCTTAACATTTGTCTGCTGTTGGTATTTCCAGCGCGTTGCCTGGTTTTGCTTTAAACCAAAATTTTTTTTTTAATAATTAAATAAAAATGGTTTCGTATAAACGTAAACGTTGTGTCTATGTTGGAAATGTATAAAAAATGTTTTCTGCCTACTAAATTAGAAAAAAAATAAACACAAAGCAGCCTAAAATTTCTTTAAAAATTTTAACATGCAATTTTAACATTTCTCTGTTATTGGCATTTCCAGCGCGCTGCCTAAAAGTAGGCTACACTTTTTTTTTGTAAACAGCATAATTTTAATGCAGCAACGTAAAACTAAAAAAATAATAAAAATAAAAAGCCAATTTATTTAAATTTTTTGCATATTTTGGTATATTTTTTTTTTTAGTATTTTTGTGTGTGATTCTTTTTTTGTTGTTGTTCTCGTTTCGTTTTCGCAACTTAAAAACTATAATAACAAACAATAAAACTAAAATTTTACTTCAGTTACTTATTAGAGACAATGATATTATTGCTTATTAAATAATAAAAAGTTGCCTATATACATATCATAATTTAGTTATAGAATTTGGCAATCACATTGAAAAACACTTAAAGACTATAAGTTCTTTGCTTCAATTCAGTTATTATTATTATTATAAATTAAGACTAAACTAAGTTCAACTACATTCATTCACTTTGTACACTTAGCGAAACTTCTTACTAACTCATACCATTTGAATTCCGGCTCTATTGCTTTCATGTACACGCAGATAAGTTGATTGTTTCTTCATTTTTAATTTACATATTTTTTATATAGCTAACTTAGAAGCACTATGACTTTATAGATATGACTAACTATACAGCTGTTAGGAATCCATATCAATATATATACAACTATGCCTAACTAACTAAACCTGCTCGTAATCTTGACTAAGTTCAGTTCACACCCCTTGCCTACGCCTCTGTCAGTGCGGCGCCTGCATTGTTGTTGGACTGCTGCTGCTGCTGTTGATGTTGCTGCTCCAGCTGTGAGGTTACCGTGTTGCAGGCACTATTATTATTGGGACTAGTTGCCTCATTGCTGCTGCTGCGCAAGCTGGAGGAGCCTGAATCCGCATGAGGCGCCGCCAAATTGTTGGCCGACTGCTTGCGATTCCGATGCCAGCCAAAGCTAAGCGCTGCACTCAGCTTGCTAGCCGGCTTGGGCGCAGGTTGTGGCTCCGCCAGTTCATAGTCATGTCTGCCTATGGAGCTGGCAGGCGTATGATGACTGTAGCCCGAGTCGGAGCCAAAGCTAGAGTCACCTCCACGTCCATAAAGCTGCGTAGACTGCAGGTGCTGCTGCTGCCTAAACTCCGGCATGATGCAAGTTGAGGCATAGGCCAGCGTCTGCGGCTGTCGCGGCGTTGCACCCGCTACAGCTGCACCCGCCGTATCATAGAAATAGTTGGCATTGTACATGGGTTCCGCATAGCCGTAGGCGGGCTCCAGGCCACCCAGTGGCGCCGCGTGTATGCGATGATGTTGATGCTGATGTGCGGCAGGCAAATGATGCGCTAGTCTGCGATCCACAGAGCGCGGATTGGTTCTGGCACGCATGGTGGCGGCCATTAGTCCATTGGCACTGTTGGAAGCATAGTAGGGCTGCTGTGGGTAACGCCCGCTGCCGGGATAGTGTATGCGTTCGCGGAATATGGTGGCCACAGGAGGCGTCTGTGCTTGACTTAGCTGCGCATTAATGCGATTGCGACGCTCCACCTCGCTCTCCAGCGTATTGTAGAACTGCGGCGCTGTGGAACGTGCATTGTTATTGTGCGGCTGCATCTGCTGAGGCAGATAGCCCAAGGACATCATATTGCTGCGATTGTCGTAGAGCGGCGCTATGTCCGCTATATCTGCCGTGGAGTTGGAGCTGTTGAGCTCCTCTTGCTGCGCCGCATTGACATTGGCGCGTGGCAGACGACGTTGTGCCGCATTTTGATATTTGCTGCGTCCCGTGGTATGCCGCAGCATGCTGGACAGCAGCTGACTGGGCGCTGTGCTGCCGGTGGGTGATGCTATGTGCGCACTGACTGCAACGCCAGACGCCAAGGCCGCTTCATTGTTGTTGTTGGTAGTGTTGGTGCAGGAAGAGGCCGCTGTGGCAGTGGAGGCATCTTGCGCGGAAGAGGAACTGCTGCTAAGCACGCTATGCCGCTCATGCGGCGTTTGAGCCGTGGCAGCTGCGCCTGCAACGGCGTTGGCTGCAGCGCCGCTGCTGCCGCTGGGACGCTCATGATAGGGCGTCAGTTGGCTGGCGGGCTCCGTGCTGGTATTTGCCTTGTTAAAGCTGCATTCGCCTGGCAGTGACAGCTCATCCTCGGCAAAGTCATCATCCGAATGCAACGGTGGCTCAGATTCGCCATCGGAGTCCACGCGTCCGGGGCCCAGCTCTTCGTAGACATTGTCATTGGAGCGATAGGGATCGGGTCCAGGTGAGGAGCTGACCAAAAACGGTGGTGAGCGCGTCATGGGATAACCGCTAGGATAATGTATGCTCTTGCCATGCAGCATCTGTAATAAAAAGAGCAAAAGAGAGTGCGTGATGAGCAAGTTGTTGGAAAGTGGGTCAGGACAGACCCAGCCAGGAGTCAACCGTGCGTGCAGTTAAGTGAAGCGAGCACACGGAAAAAAGAGATAGTGAGAGTGGAGGGAGTGAGCAGGCAACTTTCGCTTTCTGCTGCATTTGCATGGTGGAAGCTCCTCCAGGCTCCACAAAACCCAACAAATGATAAATGTTGCCCAGCATGAAGGAGCTACGTAAGCGCCTGCGGCCATAAGCAGCTTAGCGCTTATCCTTTTTTTCTTTGCCTTCCTTTGTTGCGCCAAACCACAGCGCTGCCACCCAACCCAGCGCTGCATTCTTTATATCATCTACTGGACTTTAAGCTTTAAGTTGCCATGGTCTTAGGGGTGGGGTGGGGTTATGCGCATGTTGCATGCTGCATGTGGCCAATGTTGCCATAAAGTCAACAGCAAAAGTTGCCAGGCGGTAAAACAAATGCGGCCAGCAATGAATAATGAATAAGCGAGTGAAGTAAAAAGCAAAACATAAGAAATTTACCAAGAAAATAAGTCAAAAGAGAAATATGCATAAAAAAAAAGGGTTGTCGTTGAGTTTAAGGGTTGTTGTGTTGCCCCAAAGGTGTTGCAATATGTGCAGCTTGATTGAAAACTTAAATATTTGCAATGCGTTGTTAAGGGAAGTGCTAAGATTCAATAGGTTAGGGATGTGCCACGGAACTTAAGACGGTTTTCGCCTGGACATCATCGTCGTGTGGCCATGACAACCCGCTTTCGGGTTACGGCCGACCTCAGCAGCTCTCGCCAGGCGCCTCTGCTTTGCGCGCGACTTCTCCAATTCGAAATACCAAGGGAGGATAGGTTCTCCTTCACTTGATCTTTCCATCGGAGTCGTGGTCGTCCCCTTCGTCTTCCTTCGTCGGCTTTAGCTTCGAATACCTTTATCGCTGGAGCATCGTTATTGTGATGCGCTGGACAACATCCATGTCGTCGTAGAGCTCGTACAGCTCGTGGTTCATCCGTATGGGATAGTCGTCCTCAAAACATACGAGACCGAAGATTTTACAAAGAATTTTTTCTCTCAATCACTCCAAGAACAGCTGCATCTGTCTGTGACACAACTCGTGCTTCTGCGCCGTATAAGAGCACGGTCAAGATGAGCGTCTTGTAGAGTGTTACTTTTGTTGTTCGAGAGAGGTCTCTGTTCCACATCTGCTTACTGAGACTATAGTAACACCTATTGGCTAGTGTGATTCTTCGTTTTATATCGCCTGGGCACTTCTTGAAAAAAGCGTCGAACTATCGTACATCAAGGAATAGAGTTGGGAGTTCATTAAAAGGAAATACTTGGCAGCCCAAAGGCGGAAATTCGCTGTAGAGAAGTTTGACTTCATTTAGGAGATGGGAGACGGGACTGCCAAAAATGTTTATCCCATAGTGCTTGATAGAAAAGTTGGTTAGCGATGGGTTAGGGAGCTTAAGAAGGTTTTTGTCTGGACACTTAGTCGAACTATCGAACATCAAGGAATAGAGATGGAGTTCATTCAAAGGCGGAAATTCGCCTCGGAGTAGTTTGACTTCCTTTAGGAGAAGCTAGACAGGACTAATAAATCGTTTACCCCATAATGCTTGATAGAAAAGTTGGTTAGGGATGGGTTAGGGAGCTTAAGAAGGTTTTTGTCTGGACACTTCGTCGAACTATCGTACATCAAGGAATAGAGTTGCAGTTCATTAAAAGGAAATATATAGACACTCCAAAGGCGGAAATTCGCTTTAGAGAAGTTGGACTTTATTTAGGGGAAGCTAGACAGGACTACCAAGAACGTTTAACCCATAATGCTTCATTTATAGAAGCTTGCAGGTGCAAAGCCCCCTAGTCAGACTATAAAATAAACCAATTTAACATTGAAAAGATTTGAAGTAACTGAAGGATGCCGCTAAGTAGCTGTTTATCAAACAATAAAATAAACACACACTTAATTTTTAGTAGGATCCTTCCAAAAAAAAAAAAGGATGAGAGAGAGTGAGAAAAAATAACATTGACAAGGCAGAAAATGGCAACACAAAGGACCACAAACAAAAATGGACAAGCCACAAAAATAAACATAAAGAAATATGAAAAGACTAAAGACTGAAAGAGAAGGAAGGGAAGGAGCAGTAGCAGTAGCAAGGAAGTCAGCGTAAAGGGATATGCGAGATATGGCGAAACACGTATCCAGGCCTAAAGCGCTCGCGTCAAAGTCGTAAAAAAGGGACAACGACTGACACTGACACTCACACACGTACAAATTAAGCTGACAAAAGCTGACGTATATAAAAGGCATATATCCATAACGCTTATATATAAATATGTATGTATTTATGTGAATTATGCCACAACTGACTTGACATCAAGTTCAAGTGTAAATTGAGGCGTTGAGGCACAATAAAAATAAAGCAATAGACACTAAGGCTTAATACATATATACTATATAAATGTATGTATTATATAATAAAGAAATATATGTATAAGCAGCGCATTGTTTAAGCGTTAAGGAAATGCGGTTTCGGGTAACATGATTTCAATTGTAAAGGAGCAGGACGACTGGTTGTATAGATGGACAGCTTGACAATGACACTGCAATGTTTTGACAATGATTGTCGTAATATTTTGAGGCATATCGAGTTACGACTAACCGAAATATACAAAGAGCTATATATAGCTGTCATTTGCCAGCAAACAAACAAGTTTTAAACTGCCTTCCTTCAATTAAAAACTGGCGTTGGAGGGGGAGAGTTCTAAAGGGTAAACTATACCAACCTCTGCATGATGATGCTGCTGATAATGATGCGCATGCTGATGATGATTATGATGATGATGATGATGCCGCATGACCAACGGACGATGATGGCCCAAATGTGCATCAGGATCCTCGTACATGGCATGTGAGCTGTGTGTGGCGCCACCTAGGGGAACAGCACCATTCATAGCACCACGCGTAGGCGTCTTACAAGGCAGCAAATTCTGTACCTTGCGTTTGTTTCTGCAAAGAGAGAGAGGAGAGAGACAGACATTAATAAAGTTTTTAAGACAGTCATAAACTAAAGCAAGACTCAGAGAGAGCGAGCAGACTATTAAGTAAGCTTCATTTGGCAAACCAAGACGCTTAAGCTTTAATTGCGCAAAGCAGCTTAAAAGCCTTGACATACAGTCAGCTCCAGGACAACAGGACCAACGCTTGATGATGATGAGCTTGTTGTTGTTACAAGCGCTGCTGGACTTGATAGAGCCATAAGTTTGTGCCACAAAATCCGAAGATAAATCGATTTGTAATGGCAGCACACAAAATGTGGCAGCAGCAACAAGGACTCCGTGCAGTTAGATTGTGGATATGGCTTGATTTATGCAGCGTTGACTGCCTCTGCCAGGTAACTAAAGCAAGCGCCTTTAAATATTTCATTTAGCCTCAAATTACCAACAAGCTAAACCCAAGAGTATATTAAGTGCAAAAAAATTTGGGAGGACATGCAAAATTAAATTTAAATAAAATGGCGCGGCAAAACGACAAAATGTCAAAAAGAGACACTGAGACACGGAGACACACATACGAGAGCACATAAAATGCGAGTGTCATGAAAATAATGAACATAATTAAGTGTTGCCCCTGGCAAAAGACATGATGTGGCAAAGAGAGCCTTGAAGTATGCAACAATATACGAGCAAGCATAAAGGTAAGTGCGTGTGTGTGTGTGTGTGGTTGTGGAGTGCCTTGCCGCTTTGCCACAGTGCCTCAGTTTTCTTAGTCATATAAACATAATGAAAAATGCGAAATTAAATTGATGCCACAGAGCCACGTAAATGTTGTGTAGCATGCCCCCAAGGCGCTTTGGCAAGTGTAATGTCTTGTAGGTAAACATGTTAGGCTTGTCAGCCGGAAGTCGCTCGTAAAAAAAAGGCCTAGAAGTGACACAAACACAGCAAGGACACATGCATACGCTAAAGTCAAAGCCAAGCGCACGTAAAAGTAGGCTAAGCTGTGACTGGGGTTGCTCTTCTCAAAATGTGACTCAGAGAGAGGTAGGGTGACACCGATGAAGCTATACACTTTTAGAGCTTGGAGAAGCAGATTCTTTTTTCAAAGCGACTCAATTTAATAATCTAAACCTGTTGCCAGGCCATGTGCATCTTCTGGCTAAATTTCTTGTTCCCAGCTTCTAGGAACTCGGAGATCTAGGCGTTCAGACGAACACAGAGAGTTAGGGAGACTCTTAGAGAGCTTGGTGAAGTAGATTCCTTTTTCAAATCGACTCAGTTTAAGAAACAAAAACTTGATGCCAGACTAAATGTATCTTCTGTGCAAATTTCTTGTTCCCAGCTTCTAGGAACTCGGAGATCTAGGCGTTCAGATGAACTTTTTCATAACAATTACTCACTGCAGGCTGTTTAAAATGGCCTATCCACTCACTGTTTCAAACCCTTCTTGAAACCTAACATGCCCTTTCTACTCTACACAAAAAGCGTTGCCTACTTTCAGGCATTACACATGCGTTTGCATCAAAAATTTATAAATGAGCGTTGGTTGACTTTGCTTAGCCGCCTTGTTGGCCTGACTGTATGCTTGTAAAATTTTCTCAAAAGTAAATTAAATAATGTGGCATGCCACAAGACACACAGCCACACACACACGCACACTTACACACAGAACTTGCAACCTTGGCTTTGACTGTGTGCTTGTGCTTCATTTCATTTCATTTACGAGGCGTAAAAATGAAATCAACGCGTCTTCAGAGAGTGAGAGAGCGAAAGACTCCAGGAGTGCTCTTCATGTTTGTTTGTTTAACCCTTTAAGCGCTTTGTTTGATTTCTGGCACATGCCCCTGCCCCCGCCCTTGCAACTAACTATTATGGTCTATGTTTCGAGACGTGGTCTGCAGCAGCAGCTTCTGCAGCTCCCCTGAGTGTCGTACAATTTTTGCAAGAAAGTATGCAAGGGTTGAAACTTAAGACCCTGGAGCATACCTTTGGAACGGTGTTGGGAAGGAGTCCGGGGCTCTTTTATAGCACCAACTTTTGCTTTGAGAGCTTCCTTTTTTACATTCCTTTTTTTTTGGCATAAGCAATTTACAATAAAAAGTAGCAGGCAAGATGTTGCATGACAGAAATGAGCCAAGGGTGGGGGTTAGGGCAACAATGTGATTGCGCATGAAATGTGTGCGTGCGTATGTGTGTGTGTGTGTGTGTGTGTGTGAGGCAGTTTGGGGCAAGCTAGCGGAGTGGGGAGCTATATCTGTGAATCTTTTATTTATGAACTGAACAGCACTGAAGTGAACTTCAAGGCATGCCGCTTATATGGCCAAAGGGGGTGGGAGGGGGTCTAAGGGTGGCAGGTTTAGCTGCAAAGCTGTAAAGCAAATACGAGCACGTATACAACAACAACAAAAAAAAGAAGTAAGCTCCACAACAGTAACAACAATAACGACAAGAACTAAAGCTTGAAAGAAGCAAATTCGCTCCCCAGGCAGCATTGAATGCCGTGTGTTAAATAGCTATAAGGCAACGGTGGGTAAAAATTTTGTTTCCGGAAGACGAATTTTGCATGCACTGAAAGAAAAGAGTACGAACTACTTTAAATACGTTTTTGGATGAGCTGAAGCTCTACCACGACATGGATGTTGTCCAACGCATCACAATACAACGCCTGCGCTGGCTTGGGCATGTCGTACGTATGGATAACGATGCTCCAGCGAAAATGTTATTCGCAGACGAAAGGGACGACCACGACTCCGATGGAAAGATCAAGTGGAGGAGAACCTATCCACCCTTGGTATTTCGAATCAGAGAATGCACGCGCAAAGCAGAGGTGCTTGGCGAGAGCAGCTAAGGTCGGCCGTAACCCGAGAGCGGGTTGGGAATCTTTTGAAAAGAAACGCCTTTAAATAAGTTTTTTTATGAGCGCAAGATCAGTTTTTTTTTTTCTTCCAAAAAACGGGTTTCTCTCAAAGAGGTGTGTTACTCCGACCCAAAGGTCCTTTGTACCATACCCTTAATTTAAGCAAGCGACTTTCCACTTTCCGCATGAATAGGTCTTTTCTTGGTATTGACCTAAGATGGAAGGGACTAATCCGTTCCTTTTCCATGTGACAGGCTCTGTCCCATACCAGCGCTGGGCAGTCACAGAGAATATGTCTGGTAGTTTCATCGTCTTCTAGACAGAGGCTGCACTCTAAACAGTCTGATAGGCCAATTTTCTGTAGATGGTATCTATCAGTGTGGTGGCCAGATAGGTAAGCTACCAGGAGCTTTAGGTCCGCTCTGCCAAGACCTTTTGTCTTGATCGCATCCAGAGGTTTGACAAGCACTTTTGCTTGACGAAGCCCCTGAAGGGACAACCATTATCTTCTATGTTCTCCTGCTGCCCATTTGTTTATTATGGTTTTTGATTGTGGACCAACCATTACCACAAAACGGTGCAGGGGATGTAGTCAGGATGGAGGCACCCTTTCGTGCTAGATCGTGTTACCATACACTCCTGAGTGTCCAGGCACCCAGCATAGCTTGACTCTGTTCCGGGCGTACAGGGTTTGGAGGTAGTTATGGCATTTTTTAACCATCCTGGAGGAGATGCTCCAGGATCACAATGCCCTAATAGCAGATTGACCATCTGAAAAAATTCATATGTTTGCTCCCCTAGTTCCCTTGAGAAGGATACTACTGGCGCAGATCTCTATGGCATGAATCTCCCCTTGAAAGACGCTGGGCCAGATACACATTGCGGTAGAGATTCTGGTGTTGGGCCCAACGATTCCAACACCTACACCCTGTTCTGTTTTGGACCCTTGTTGCCACCGGGGGTTATCACAAGTGCTGCCAACAGACCAAGTCTCCCGACTTGGGAGAATTTCGAAAAAGAAGGCTAGAAAATTCCTACATTTTCTTTATTTTCAATTTCGCAACCAAAAGTTCTAATATTTTTTTTAACAGTGTATCCCAAAAGCTTATACTTCAATCTCCCTACTTTGCCATATATCAACAAAAAGCGTATATACACTATCTAACTGGTAAAAAGTAACTTTTGATATGTAAATTTCATATGCATTGTGCATAAAATTGTTGAAAAATTGAACGTCAGAATTTATTCAAAACTTGGCTTTAGACTGTCTGTCTGGCTGGCTTGGTAGGGTGGTCTCCTACATCAATCCCAGGCAATCACTTGGCCCACAGTCGCTGCATTTGGCTGAACACTTTTATGTGGTTTCATATGCATCAATGAGCAACAGCCAACAACAAGAACAACAACAATAACAACTTCCATGCCAAGTGACTGCCGCAGGCAGCTCAAAAGTATTAAATTACATGACAATCAACAGCGGGGCATAAAAATAGTAACTAAAAAGTTGAAAAAAAATCAGTTATGTAAAAAATCAGCTATTTACAAACAGCAGTTGGCATGACTCATCATCAAGTGCGCAATTAAAAATTTAAAAAATTTATTTACTTAAGCAAATAAATCAAAAAAAAAACCAAACAAGTACTAAAGTCAAAAAAAACCTAACAAGCGCCGCCTGGGCTTGATTAAAAATTGCCAAGACAACGCCAAAGAGACGGAAACAAGCCAAGTTGACAGCGCTCATCACCATTTTGTGATTGTTATTGCATACTTCCGGGCGACATTGTTATGAATCATATGTTTGCATTATGTCTAAGAGTGGGCTGGGCGCTTATTTGCTTTTAATAAAGCATATTTACACACACAGACGCACATAAAGAGAAGCGCAGTTACACTTAAACAGACACACACACACACAGTTACACTTATACCCACACACACACAGCTGCAAACGTAATGAAATTGCAGAGCAGGTAAAATTGATTTTATTTATTTAGCAGTCTACTTAATGTGCACAAAATAAGAGCGGACTATAATTTTTTTTCTTTTTTGTTTCTTTTTTTTGCAAGTACTTTAAGAGAGCGTGGGCTTTGTGGGCCGCCCACACACAGCGGTTGGAGAGCGGCTGGCGGTGCATGCTCATTGTTGCTCTTGGTTACCTTATTTAATATGTATGAGCATAAAAGTGCGGTTGTGCTTTAAGTGTGTGTATGTGTGTGCTTTTTTGTGTTAGTGTGTGTGCTGCTCTCACTTTGTAACTTAATGTTATTTAATTTTTGTTTAATAAATAATTTTTTGCATTGTCATAAAGTTTAATATTAATATTCCTGGGCAAGTTTAATTAATTAATGTTTATGCCAGCTTATATGGACAATTTTGGATTATTTTACTAGAGTTTTGGTTGAATTTTAAAACACTTTGTAAGCGTTAAGTGAAATTATTATTTTTTAGGCAATTTTAAGAGTATTTAAGCTAGGGAATTTTGGAATTTGTGCTGCACTAAAAGGGAATAAAATCATGAAATTTTAAGAGTATTTAAGCTTTGGAATTTTTGTAGTTTTGGTGCAATAATCGGGAATAAAAACATTAAATTTTGTGGAATTTTTTGAGTTTTGAAGCATTGGAATTTTTACATTTACCATGCACTGAAAGATAATATTTTTTAGTATATTTCATAAGTACAGTGGAACTTAGCTAAAGCGAGTTGGAATTTGTTTTTGTTAATCTTTTCTATATTTTTTTTGATTTTGTTCGCAGTAGAAGAAAAAAATATTAATAAATGCTCATCTGAGAAAATTTAAGATACCTTAAATTTTATGAAATTTTTTAATTTATTCTGCAATAAATGGAAATATGTTATAATTTATTTCGTTACTTGAGTCGATCTTTCGAATTTTATATTTCGTTAATCACTCTTGATCTATTTTACGTTCAGCAAAAGATCATGTGAACTAAATTTTGTTCGAAACAAAAATCGTTTAATTACACAGGTCAACATGGCTCAGTTGTTGGAAAGCTAAGAGTCATTTCCGAAGTAATTTGGTAGTATCCGAATCCGGTTATGTACCCAAAAAACGGCGTTTTTTCCTACTTTTGAGGTTATGTACAGGGCGCAAAAAAATTTTTGCGGTCTTTCTCTCCAGTTACATCATTTAAGGGTTTTTTTTCGCAAAGTTATGGCTTTTCGAAGTTACGAGATATATCCCTTTCTTGCAAATCTGAATTCGTCATATCGGAAACGCAAACATCATTATTCCGACTTCATATCCTTTCTTAGCGACCTCAAAAACCCTCTAGTCAAAATTTTCAAGAGAAATTACACAGTACAAAATTATTATCTCAAAGGCTTACTGCAAATGCTAATGACGTCGAAGGGATATATCTCGTAACTTCGAAAAGCCATAACTTTGCGAAAAAAAATTCATCTCTTGAACCCTTAAATTAAAGGGTAAGAGTTGTACTAAATGATGTAACTGCAGAGAAAGACCGCAAAAATTTTTTGCGCCCTGTACATAACCTCAAAAGTAGGAAAAAACGCCGTTTTTTGGGTACATAACCTCAAATATCTCAAAATCCTGACGTGATGGGCCAGTTCTGACGCCGGATTCGGATTCTACGCACCAAATTACTTCGGAAATAACCCTTAGCTTTCCAACAACTCACATGACCTCTGTATTTCTAGACCTGTGTTAATATTCATTATTGTAAGTTTAAAATAACTTCAATTTTTTTTTTAAAGATGTGTACTTAATAAAAATGTATATTAGAAAAAAATTAGTTACAGGATAGTTCGATTGTAGTTATTTTTCTTAGAATTCATTTCCAAAAATTTTTCAAGATTATCAGGCATGTTTTAGATTTCGATTCTGGCAAAAACTGTCGGAATCGAAATGATAGGAATTTGTCTTTAGGAAAGATGTTGCCAGAAAGAAAAAAATAAATTAATAAAGTGAATGTTCCAAAACTTGTGGTAACTCTACAAGTGAACTTATCGATAGCTGGCCAGCTGTTCCATACTAATGTTTATCGATAGCACTCGAAATGAAAACGAATTGAAGTCGATTCGAACTGAGTCGAAATCAAGAACACCATTTGCCGGAATGCACTCGTCATGACTTTTCAAAACGAGTCGAAATCTAGAACAGGCCTGAAGGCTTTTGTCTTTTTTAGAAAATAGTTTAAATTTAAATATTTTTTTCAAAATCTAATTTAAAACTGTTTAAGAAGCAATCCGAGGGCACTTTTGTTTGAATCTATCTTAAAAGCTTTAGATAAAAATATTTGAAAGCAGTAAAATATTCTAAAATTTATTCAAAAAACAGTTTCTTAGAATTTTGAATAATTGTAAATCCTTTTTTAGAGCTATGGCTCTCTTTTTTTCAAAGATTACTTAAATATTTTCCAAAAGGTAGCATAAAACTATTTTAAAAGCTATCCCTGGGCAACTTTGACTGAATCCATTTTCAAAGCTTTATAGAAAAGATTTGAAAGCCGAAAAATATCTTAAATTTTATTCAGAAATCGGTATGCTTGAAAATAATGTTTATTGGAAAAAATTAGTCAGAGTAGTTGAATTTCTGAGAATTTATTTGAAAGGACTCTCTTACAATTATGGCACTTTTTTTTTCGAAAATAATTGGAACTCATATAAGTTCCAAGAGTTAATATAAAACTGTTTTAGAAGCAATTCCAGGAAACCTTTATCTGAATCCATTTTGAAAAGCTTTAGAAAGATTTTTGAAAGATTTTAAAGCTGTAAAATATCTTTAATTTTAGTCAAAAAGCTGTGGCTTGAAAATAATGTTTATTGGAAAAAAAATAGTCGGAGTAGTTTAATTTCTTAGAAATTATTTGAAAACACTTTTTTAGAACTATGACTCTCGTTTTTTCGAAAATTATTTAAATATTTTCCAAAAGCTAATAAAAAACAATTTTAGAAGCCATCCATTGGCAACTTTGTGTGAATCCATTTTCAAAGATTTAGAGTAAAAGATTTGAAAGTTGTAAAATATTCTAAATTTTATTCAAAAAGCATTTTCAGTGCTTGAAAATAATGTTTATTGAAAAAAAAATTGTTACAGTAATTTAATTTATTAGAAATTTTTTGATAAGACTTTCTTAAAATTATGGCTTTCCTTTTTTGAAAATAAAAACATAATAAAATTTAAAATATTTCCAAAAAGCCAAACTGTTTTAGAAGCCATCCCTGGACTACTGCGCATGAACCCATTTTAAAATAAAGAGATTTTGAAAGCTGTACCAGGCACAAATGTTTCTAAATTTCTGGCATATCCAACTCGCTATTGCTTAAAAATAGTTTTACAAAAAAGTCACATTCTAAATATTAAATAAATGTTCCACACATAATTTTCCACTCTTTATAGTCATCTATATTCTTAAACCGACTTTTGGTGCTTCAACTTAAAGGCTTAAGGTCACAGTTTTTCCTTCATATTAAATGTAAAGCATCTCATTTGGTATGTAAAAATATGCAACTTGTATTCAATTTGTATACAAAACAAGGCATCCTTTTTTTTGTCTTCCGCCCTTCACTCCGCCCGCTTCTAACGCCTTATCGATTGCTTATGACATGGCCAACACACGCTTTCAATTCCATTTCCACTTGGCTTACTCATTAACATCAACAAGTGTTGATGTTGGTAGCATGCACAGCTCCATAGCTCCATAGAGAACCCTAGAATTGAATCGATTTTACTGTAGCACGCCTAAAAGTGTGCTATATTCATGGCCGTCTATAGTATACTGTACGGCCGTAACAGCCCCATAGCCGTAGCTATAGCCGTAGAGTAAAGGCATCAGTTGCTACAAGCGATTTTCATACATATTCATTAAAGTTTGCTGACCGCACGCAGGCACATGGAATGGCTAGGAGGGTGAGTGGGTTGAAGCACGGTGCTTGTGGTTAAAGAGAGCGTATCTCGTTCTCTTTTGAACACACACACGCATGCAAACAGACACAGTCAACCTCAAAGGAAACAATACACACACACACACACACACTCACACACAGATTGATATGCTGGCTCCGTCTGCGGCTTCTGTTGTTGTGCTTCATCATTTTTGAGGTTATATCCTAGGCCATCTTTATTACAAACACACACAGACAAACGTGCTCTCACAAACGCACACACAGACGCCGCAGCGTCAATGCACAGTGGTTAAAAGCTTATTGAATGTAGCGCAAAATTTAAATAGCAATTTTTTTAATAAGTGATAAATTGGATAAGAAAAAAATGAAAATCTGAGACTAAAAAAATACAATTTTTTTTAGTTATTATTATTATTAATTTTATTTTTAATTTTTAGTTTGAGAATGTGAGAGTATTTTAAGAGAAAAAAATGCATATCTAAGACTTGGAAAAAAATTATATATTATTTGATTTTTATTTGATTTTAATTTTTAGTTGGAGAAAAAAAGACTATTAAAAAAAAAAATACGCTTTTGCGCTGTGGGAGAAATTTAAATCGAAATTAGAAGAAGACTCGAATGAACCAGCAGCACTTTCGATTATTCAAGATTTTTACACTGAAGCAAGTAGGATTGCCTGAAGTTACTAGCGAAGATGAAATTATTCAAGAACTGTAGTGGAGGAGGATCTTGCCATAGATGAACATAAACGCCTGTTTACCAGCATGCCCGAGCAGATAAACGAAAACTAGAAACACGTTCACGACATTATAGGAAGGTCGATATTGGGTAAATCCGCGCAGAAGTTATTATTCTTTATAGATGGACCTGGCGGATCAGATAAGACTTTTTTCTACAAAGCGTTAGTTCATATGTGCAAGACCTTGATGACGAAAATCGCAAATATTGCCTGAAGTGGGATCGCCGCTATACTTCTTCCATGCGGGCGAATGGATCACAAGACTTTTAATTTGCCATAACACATTGGTAATAAACACGGAACGTTGAATTGGAGTAGAAAAATGAAGCGACAACTACAGGACGTAGACGTGATTATTTAGGATGAGGCTTCGATCATACGTCAAGCCATACTGAGTATGATAGAACGCACGTTTCGCGATATAGGTATACGCAATCGAAGAGCCGTTCGCCGGGAAGATCGTTGAATTGGGTGAAGATCTTAGGCCTGTAGTGAAGAAAGGACTAGACGCGTGTTTGAAGATTTATTTCAATGTAACTCTAAAAATTGTATACAAAAGAGAATAAAAAATATTTTTTTTCAATGAAGCTGAATTTAATTTCAAGTGGGACGCCCTGAACCGCTTGAGGCGATGGTGGGAAGGGGGTTGGTAATCGAAGCGAGCAGGGAGCGAAGCCCCCTAGTATATTATTATTAATATTTTTTAACTTTTAGTTTGAGATGTGAGAGTATTTTAGATAAAAATACCAAATCTAAGACTTACAAATAACAAAATTTATTATAATTTATTTTCTTTAAATTCTTAGTTTGAGAATATGCGAGTATTTTAGTTATTTTTGTAAAAATATTGAGTTTGAAATTATTTTACTCTTATTTTCAGAAATCCCCAAACATATTACCATGCTATAATATTAATTTTGAAATATTCGAAGGTAAGTCAAGATTGTCTTTTTTTCAAAAATAATTGAAATTCGAAATATTCATTAAAAATAATTTTCGTCCCACTGTGCCTTGTGTTGATGATGTCTCGCTATTGTTGTTGTTGGGTCTCGAAGCTGCTTATAAGTGTTGGCCCCAAACTTGGCCATTAACTTGCATATGTATAAGTGTGTATATGTCACACACACACACACACATACACGCATATATAGATACAAAAGTTGCCTTGTAAACGGATATGAATGGCAAAAAGCGCCATTTTTGTGGCATTTATGATGTGCACATTTCTTGCTTTTATATGCTCCCATATACATCTATCTATTTATTTTTTTTCTCACTTTATCTTCTTATTGTTGTTGGGTTGTCCAACTTTTGAGGTCAAGAAAATGTTGCGTTTGTATTAGTTTGCGTGTGCCAGACAACAACAACAACAATAACAACAAAGCAAACAAAATGCCATAAATAAAATGGCAACTAATTTTATTTATTTTTGATGTTTTCGCGTGTTAGAGCTTTTGCTGCCTGCCTTCTAGAGCAAAGAAATTATATAATAATATAAATATAAATAAAATAAAAATAATCATCATGATGAAATCAACATTAAATGTTAAGTTGTTTGCCGCTTCTTGATTTTGTTTGTTTTTTGGGGCGTGAAAGTGCTGCTCGAAATTATTATACATATTATTATGATTATTTAAGTTTTTGTTTAAGAAAATGCGCTTAAGAGTAAAGTCAAAAGGATTTTGTGTGCAATTTGTGTTAAAATGTTTGCTTTTTGATATTTCTTTAAGTCTATTTAAGCTTTTTTAAACAAGTAAATATTTTATTATATTTTCCTGCTATTTTATTTATTGCCTTGCAGCTAGTCTCTGCTTGATTTTTTTTAAACAGCCGCTTAAATATTTTATTTAAACACTTAAAGCATAAATTTAAAATTTTTTAAGCTGTTAAATTTTTTTTTGCGCTAGCATAAATTGCATGTATTATGCACAGCACAGCCTGTTTGCCTTAATTACCTTAATTATTTTCCATAAAACAGGCACGGAAAAACTTTTTTACCCTGCTCCCCGGGAGGAGGCACAACTTTTAGTTTCTGTAAATGTTTGCACATTGAAGTTTATAAATTACATGCAATGCGAACTCTTGCCACAGGCCAGAGCTTCCATTTATTTTTTATTTTACTATTATAAATATTTTGCAATAAAATTTTTTAATTGTTTTTTTTTCGTGAGGCGTAAAATATGCAACATGTTAATTTGGCTTGTCAATAAAATTGTTAGCATTGTCGTTGGAGTTAATTTTAACAATATATAAATTGAGTTAATTTACGCAAATAAACAATTTTGTGTATTATGCAGTTTATTATGAGTGCATATAGTTTAAAAAGTGTTTAAATAACAATTATGCATTAAATTTGGAGTAGATATGTGGCAGAAATTAAAATTTATAAGTAAATATTGAGTAATTTTTTTCACACACTTTGCATTTCTGCATTTTTGCACGACTAAGTGAACACCCTTAATATTTTTATAGTAACTGCACGACAAAGTGAACACCCTTAATATTTCTATAGTAACTAATACAAGCAAAAATTTGCTCTCTTTTGCACGACAAAGTGAACACGCTTAATATTTTTATAGTAACTAATACAAGCAAAAATTTGCTCTCTTTTGCACGACAAAGTGAACACGCTTAATATTTTTATAGTAACTAATACAAGCATAAATTTGCTCTCTTTTGCTGCTATGTAGTAGTAAATGCAAACACTGAAGTAATACGAGCAGGGATCGCCAAATAAATGATGACTTTTAAAAGCTTTTATTTACAAATAAAATTTAACATAGAAAAATAATATTTATAAAAACTGCTTCCTTCAAAGTTCCCCCAAAGAATTCATCGCTTCCGCAAGAATATTAATTAACAAACAACATTGAACCACTTTAAACAAATTTTTTTTTTAAATTTAAAATTAAATATTTAAAAAGCGGCTTTTGGCAAAGAGTTCTCTTTCAATTTTCATGATCCCACACTTTTTGTAACACGATATAGCGCCTTAAACAACAAGCTCTTCTTTCATCTAAAAACAAACTCTTTAAGAGTTTTGCTGACAGCGCCAAAACATAAAAAGGCAGCGTGTAAACAGAGAGAGAGCGGAAGCGCTGGTGAGAGTAAATCACTCACCCACGCACACCCACACACACCTTGTCAATTTTGGCTAGCTGCAGCTTAATTTTCATTTTTTTTCTTTTCTTTTAAAGCATTGCCAAAATGCTGCAAGAGAGTATCGCAGCTTACTCTTTAATTCGCTTTACTCAGTTGTTGTTGTAACTCTTTTGCCTACTCTTTTGCACTACTACTAATGACTGCGTTTGCTGTTGGTTTTGCGTGCAAAAATCTTTATTGCTATTGAGTTTTTTTTCTTTCTTTGCTTTTGGTTTTCTTCTCTTTATATATATATCGTTTTTTTTGCTGCGGTTATTTCTGCTGCAGATTTCATTTGGTTTGCAATCTGCGACTTTTTTCAAGCATCAGTTTTTTTGTTGTACCTTTTCTTTTGTTGTTGTTGTTGTAACATAAAAGTAAATTGTTTTTGCTGTGTGCGGTGCACCCAGCGCTATTTGTTGTTGTTATTATAGCTCTGCTGCGGTTCTCGCTCTCTGTCTGTTTGTGTCTATGTGTGTGTGTGCAGCTAAAGTTGTTATGTGTATGTATACATATGTGGGTGACTGTGTGTGTGTGTGCATATTGGAATGCCCGCAACTTGTAGGGTATGAGGGCATATTTGGTTTATAGAAGAGTTTGTTACAGGTTGAAGTAAGCGATTTCAAGAAGAATAAAGAATTGAGCTTTATTATGAGAATTTTTCGTGCTCTATTTTACTTAAATTAAGCATAAAATACGCTCATTTAAAGCATTAGGAATATAAATTTTTGAGGGTATGAGATCATATTTGGTTTGTTACAGGTTGAAGGTTTAATGCGCCATTTTGTTACACCACTTATGGGAACCACTGCTGTTCGGTTTATTCAACCCATCTCGATCCGTTAATAAACCTGCTGATGTCGTCTATGTTCTTTTCTGCCAAGTCACGTAGGCTTCCTAACGCGAAGCTTCCTAGTGCTCTGTAGCGTAAGGACCCCAATCGTGGGCACTCACATAAATAATGATAAACTGTCTCTTCTGTGTTCTCCTGGTCACAGCTTCGGCATCTGACGTTGTAGGGCCAGCCCATTTTCTTTGCATGGTCTCCTAACGGCCAATGTCCGGTTATTGTCGATGCTATTCTGAAGATCATTGTTCCTGGCTTGCTTAGCAGTTTCGGCCGTTCTACGCTTGTCGTATCGCGGCCAAATTTCCTTTGCAATCTTGCAGTGCCAATATTTTTCCATCTGGTTTCAGCCTTGTTCTGAGCTCGCAGAAGAAGTTCTCTCTTGATAGCGCTGAGGGTGTATTTGACAGCTACCTCCGCTGCTTCGCCATCTAATGCTCCTTTTCTCGCCAGTTCATCAGCTTTTTCATTCCCGTATACGTTCCTATGTCCGGGAACCTATACGAGAGCGATGTTCATTCTGCTTGCAAGGGCATTGAGATCTTCTTTGCATTGTCTGATGATTTCTAAGTTCACGGTTGGCGATTTGATCGCCAGCAAAGCTGCTTGACTGTCGGAGAATATACACACCTCCGCCAGCTGACTCGGATGGTTATTCAACACCTTACATGCTTCCATTTAAAGCACTAGGAATACAAATTTTGGAAACGGATAAAAAATGCTTATTGAGAGCGTTGACTTTTTAGTACTACTAGGAACTCTCAACTCCAAGGTGGAGCATAGCGACATTTTTTAAATTATTCCAAAGAATCAGACTTTAAGAATTTGGATCCACATTCACATTTTTGCTTTAAGATATTTTACACTCATTAAAAGATACACTAATCTATAAATTTCACACTTTTTTTTCTCCAAAGATGAGATATATTTTGATAATTTGGTCGGCAATCCTCAATGCAAATACCTCAGTAGCAAGTCCAATCTCCTGCATTGTCAATTATGGCCTGGCACCGTCGTGGCATACTTTCCACTAGTTTTTCAGCACATTCTACAGGAAAAGACCTCCAAATTTTCCGAATTTGTCGAGGAAGTTGATCTAAATTACATGGCTTGCGTCTGCGAAGCTGCATTTTCATCAGAGCCCACACATTTTCTATGGGATTTGCATCCGGTGACTGAGATGGCCAATCTAAAGTGAGAACTCCGTTTTGAACCTTCCACTCGTTTTTCAACGTGTTTTGCACTCAACATTGGTTTGTCCAAAGTATTGCGATATTTCAGTTTATTGGCAAGCAAGTGCCTGCGAATCGTTCCGTAAGATATGTCAACACCTTTTGCTTTTAATTTTACAGCAGCTTCACGTAAAGTCAAAGTTGGATCTTTCGAGAACAATGCGAGAATCTTTTTTTCGTCTTTTTTGAGACTTTGCTTGCACAATTCCGCGATCAAGAAATATTCATGCAACGATGAGATACCGACCTTTTTATAGCGATAGTTAAATCCACTTGCTAACGAACTGCTTTAACTACAGATTGACAATATATTATACGCAGCGAAATACATTTGTGTTAACTGCATATATATGTTTTATTGCTTGTAAAACATTTTTTTAGAAACAATTGAAACCTCAAACAGTTTCTGAAGAGTTGAGATCAAATATTGCAATTCTCATTTACGTAATAAACCGCTCAATTGAAGAGTATGTATGCACAAATACGCTGATCATTCTACTAAAAGGATCGAAGCACAGTATATTTTTGTGTGTCGGAATACGTGTCAATTGCAAGCATTAGCAACAGAAACACTCTGATTTTTATCGTCGTACGTGTAACAGTGACCACGCTCGCTTATCGTAACAAGCATGTACATAACACTCGATTTTAAGTTGCTTAACCGCTTTGCACTCGACGCCTAAAAACCAAAAGTAGCAACCAACAATCTCTAGAGCTTATTCTTGTAAAAAGTGAATGCATTAATGTTTCAGAAAAATGTTCGGTCGCTGCAGCTAAAGAAATTAATTTATATTTACATATATTGTAATAAAGCATATTGTAGCTTATATTCAAGACCAAAAGAAAGAAATAATTATCTAACATAAACATTACCTAAGAATCAAGAGTGCTGAGTGAGAAAAATAAGCGTGGCGCAAATGAGGCGCCATTCGAGTTAGTCTTAACATATGTAATGGCGCAAATGCGGCGACATTCGAGTGCAAAGGGTTAAACAACTTAATTCATGTTCAAAATAGACATGAACTAAGAACTCTGATACTTCCTTCAAGATCTCGAGTACTCGAAATAAGTTTGAAAGTTATCTTGAATTAGGCACGAATTTCGGCTTTTTCCGAATTTATTCATTCTTAATTAAAGTATTTCGTACTTAAAAAATCATACTTAATCTGAGTATCAAGTTCTTAGCTTTAGCAAATCCGTACTTGGCCCGATATTAAGTTCGAAATGTGGCGTTTTAAGTACAGAATACTTGTTTTTTTCTCAGCGCAGTCAAGCCCAAATTGGACTCAAAAATAATTCGAAACTTTCTATACATTTATAAACCTTAAAATAATTCTAAAAAATCTGTCAATCAAACCCAAATTGTTTCTAAAATTATTTTAAGCATTCTAAATATATAAAAATATAATAATAAGCAAAAAAGTAAAATTCAAATTTCCAACGAGGTAGAGCATATTAAAGTCGTTCTTTGGCTCTGTCTTAAATATTTGTAATTTTTGTGTATTTGTTGCCATTTTCCACTTGCAATTTCCTCGTTGCGACGTTTATTTAAAATTTCAATTTAATTTAGTTTTGGGTTTTAAGTGCACCTACACTTACACAAGCATACAAACACTCACACCCACACATACATACACACCTACACATGCATGTAGGTCAGTGTGCCGTTCTTTTGCTGGCTCTCTTATTCATATGGCCATGGCTATGAGCGCCCACAAAAGTAGACCACGCATTTTTTCACTGCATTTGCATACAATTTTTTTTTTGCCCGTTTATTTAGCAGGGCGCCATTTTGTTTGTTTTGCGACTTTTACAAATGGATTTTTCATTTTATAACTGTTGTAGCAGGCTGTCATGTAAATTTCTAGTAGATCTCGTACTTTCCACTGAGCTCAGTACTTTATTGCAGCTAGTGTTTTAGTGTAGCTAATTTGCGCCTTGTAATTATGACATTTAATATTTTTCGAGCTTATCGCTAAACTCTAAATCTAAACGTTAAAAATGCCTGCCAGACAAGTTGCTGTTGCTTTTCTTTTGTTTGCCTACTCGAGCTGGCACATAAATCAAGCGGCAAAGAGCAGCTTCGGCCAGCATGCAGCATGTGGCATGCAACATGTTGTGCGGCACGCCCACTCGGAGTAAAAGCTAAAAGCTGGCAAAGACCAACGCCAAGAGCGGCCAGTGCTGGCTGGCAATAAAAACAAAAGCCACACAAAGCGCAGCTGCAGCATGCAGCAAGCAGCATGTGTGTGGCATGCAACAACGGCAGCTACAAAGTTGATAGCAGCAGCCAAGCAATAATTGAGTCGTTTTGCGCGAGAAAAACAGCTAGGATTAAGAGATTGAGTAGTTCGCCTCAAGGTAGAGTAGTTTATCTAGTTTTTATTAGCTTAGGGTTGTACTTACTTCCAAACAAACAGCGATGATATGAGCACAATTAGCACCAACAATAGCGAGAAAACGGCTATCATGGCGGATGTGGCCAATGACTGACTGCTATACAGGCTAGCATCCAGTATCTGAAAGATACAAAAAGATTAAGTTGAAATTAGTGATGGGTATAGGTCAATATAAATATGTCATAATTATGCTAAAGACAAGTTTGAGTTGCAAGCGGATTATTATTAGAATTTTACTAAATTCTTCAATTCTCCTTACTCATCTTATTATCAACTCATAGACATTATTAGAATCCGACCAGATGCTTAAATATTTTATTTCTTCTTAATCATCTAAATCGTTTAGTAGAATTTCACCAAATTCAATTCTCCGCCATTCACGCGATGTTGTAATTCTTCTAAATCATCTCACATTATTAGAATTTGAAAAGATTTTTCATTCCGTCTAAATTATTTTTTTAAAACTCTTAAGTCAACTTATTCGCATTATTATTATATAATTTTTTACATATTATAAGAGTTTCATAAAATTTCCCAATTCTTCTTAATCATCTCTCTGACTTTATTAGAATTCGACAAGTTTCTTGAATATTTTCCTAATCGCTTCGTTCGTAATATTGGAATTTCACGGAATGTTTCAGTTCTCCAAAATTATCTCATTGCCATTAATTCTCCATAATCATCTCACATTGTTAGAATTTAACTAGATTTTAAATTTATCTTAGATTATGTCATTTAGACTATAATATTAGAATTATTAGAATTTCACAAAATTTATCAATTCTCCTCAAACATCTTATTGACATTATAAGAACTTAAGCAGATTTTTTAATTCTTCTTCATCATCTCTAGTTTAAATTCTCCTCAAACATCTCATTGACATTATAAGAACTTAACGAGATTTTTCAATTCCTCTACATCATCTCAAGTTTAAATTCTCCTTAAACATCTCATTGACATTATAAGTACTTAAAGAGATTTTTTAATTCTTCTACATCATCTCAAGTTTAATTTCTCCTTAAACATCTCATTGATTTTTCAATTCCCCTACATCATCTCATGTACATTATTAAAATTCGACGAGATTCTTTTATTCTTCTAAATCCTCTCAACGAAAATTGTTCCGAACTTCGATAGCTGGCTAAAATTGTATCTTCATATACAGCCATTTCGATTATTCAACTTTGTAATCGAAAACTGGAACAGACCCGATAGTTGTACATAAAAACGCATACAAGCCAACATTTGTGGTGCAGGACTGTTCCGAACTTCGCTAGCAAGTTTGGTTCGTATACGTGGTTCCGGCTTATACAATTAGGCTTACTTGGGTAGTAGCTACATTAATATAATTTCATATTTTGCTAGTACAGCACCATCATTTCGACAGTTTATCTTTGCAATCGAAAACTGGAACACACCCGATAGCTGCACATAAAAACTCATACAAAAAAGAGCTACAAAGCGTAAAAGAAAAGAGGAGAAGAAGAAGACCCGCAAAGAAGCTGCAAAGAAATCTTGGCAAATATGCCTAACGAAATGCAAACAAAAAAAAAGCGCAGCTCACTTTGGGGCTTTAACCTTTTTGGTTTTTCTCTCTTTTCCCCTCTTTTCCTCTCTTATTTTTTCTTTTTTTTGGTCTTACTTTGCTTTCATTGCGTTTCATTGGGTCTTGAGTTATTTGAAGTCTTAAACTGTAGTTGGGAGAGTGTTTACATTATTACATAAGGTCAAATGGTGTAAGCTAAAGGTGAATTGAAATTGGGATGGTGGTGGAGGTTTGGAGGAGGCTTGGCGGAGTCGTCTCCGGAGCTGAGTGAGCAATTCACTTTGGAGTTTATGCTAAAATATGCAAAGAAATTTCATTAGGATGAAAGACGACTTTGCATAATTCTGGGTTAGTTAACAACACCAAAGAAGCAAGTTATGAAGTGTTTTGTGGCAAAAAAATGTTGTGGTGGGAAAAGGATGAAATTTCCTAGGAAAACAGAATGCGCTTAGAGATACAGGGAATGGCCTGTAAAGTGTACATAAAAGCGTGGAAAATAAATTTATTAGGTTAGCTGGATAGAAAAATAAAATTTTGTAATGGAATTAGAAGCTTTCTTTTATCTAATTCGCTGAAAATGAAGCAAAGTTCGGCAAATCAATCAAGCTAAGAAAGTGTAGGAAAACGCAGTAAAGCCTATTTGAACTCACGGAATGATATCTGCCGTGAATCCCGAAACAGAGTTCGCTACAAGAGGATGGTCGACGCCCTATGCTCCAGTGGGAGTCGAGGATGACAGAAGAAAGTTCTCTAACTTTGTATTCTTTATTTCAAAACATGAATAAAATACTCCCAAATTTAAAAAAAAATCTGTTTATTCATTCCCTATGTAAAAAATTCACGAAAAACAACAAAATCTCGGCATCCTAAATCGGTCTCCCCCTTAAGCTCATCTGGCGTACTTTACAATTTTTCATTTCTAAAATATTAAAAAATTTTAATTTAAGCGATAACTCCTTTCGAATATTAAAAAAAAACTTATATCTGCATGGTTGCCCAGTCTCTACTAAATCCAAAAAAATTTAACTTGCGAAAGTGACTGAAAATGGGCGTGTATGATATATGATTATAAACAAGGTATCCTATTTTTTTGACATTGGACATATCTGGGTTAAAACGCTGTTTCAATATAAACTTGATAGAAAAAGCTGCTTGCTAGAATTAGTTTAACACTTTTTTTTTAATAAGCACGATATTTTTCGGAACTACTAAAAGCCTTTTTTTCGTTTTTATGTGAAACCGTCGAATTTTGATAACTTACTTCTCTACAATGAATTGTTCGCATATTAACTTTTTTCCCAATTTACTGCTTATTTGACTTTTCTTATGAAAGATTTCAGCGTAACGAACCAAAATTCTGCTGTTTCAATAGGGAATTTCGACTATATTTATTTTGAATTTTTTCACTCAGTTTTTCATGATGAATTTATTTTATTTATATTAAGCATATTCAAAGAATGTACAATAACAACAATAAATCGAGTTCACTTTAAAATTTGAACATGTGTGACGTCACGTGCTCACTTTCCACTGTCTTAATAATGCGCCTCCTGCTTTTCTTTACTCTGCGGCTTGATAGGCGCTTACAAAGCAGCACAGCTAGATCAAGAGAGTTTGAGTGAAGCTTCCGCATTGTTGTCAGCTGCCTATAGACTTTAAAACTGTGTCATTCATATTGACAAACAAAAATACATAGATACTCACACACACACACACACACACATGCACACATACATCTACAATGCAAATAAATCACATAAGCTCATTTATTAATAAATTAGTATAAAATGCATTACAATTTAAACAACTTAACAATAAATTCCCCACAGAACGAACTCTTCTCTGTTCATTGGCTGGCCTATATGTACACACTGTAACACAGACACACACACATGCACTTGTACACACACACACACACGCACATATGCAGTTGTGCACACACTGACAACATTATTTGCACAGCTGTCAAAGCTTGACCTCATTTTGAAGCGCAGCTTTTTGTCTTTTAATTTTTTTTTTTTATCGTTTCGCCTGGCACCAAAATATTTTTCATGTTTGAGTGATTTATGCTTTGTGTGAGTGCACTTGTATATGTATAGTATGTGTGTGCGTGTGAGTGTTTACACACTGACAGGTGCGTTGAAATTTTCAAAGTTTTTTTCTCGGTCCAGTTCATGAAAAACAAAAAACAAAAAACTTTTTGACCGCTTACGTAACACATAAAATAAATTTTACTCAAGGGTGGTCCAAAAACAAAAAAAAAAAATAAAAATTTTTAATAGAACTTTTGTGTTGCTGATAAAATAAAATATAAATAAATAAAAATACTTAATGCGAAGTTTTGTATTAAACTTGGCGACAGTTTTAAGCTCTGACAGGACGGGCGGCATAAAAAGCTTAAAATTTTGTGTGGGGAACGACACCAGAGTAGACTTTAAAACAGTAATATCTGAAGCAAGGTAAAGCATATATTTTCAGCGCGGTTAAGATTTGTTCTCGGAGAAATCAAAAAATTTCCCTAAAAATGAAAAAAATTACGATTTCGCCGGTTTCTCAAAAATTTCGAAAAAAAAAATTTTTTAAGTAATTTCCGCCGGATATAGTGTTGTTAGATCGTGCTGTCCATGGTAGCAATTTTCATCTGTAATCATCACAATTTTTTTTTTCGTTAGAAACTTTCCTAAGAATATGAACCTGATTGTGTAAAAAAAAATTGAAAATTTCATTTCTTTTGAGGTGTTGGAAGACAATGTAATGTTTTTATACCACATTTGTTCACCTTTTACAATACATAAAAAAACATATTTTCAATAACCATATAATCCCAGAATTAGTTTATTCTAGATTTGAATTAAATAACGAATGTTGACACCAAATTTCAGAACGAATGGTTAAAAACTTTTCAAGCTAGAATGCCCACAAATTTAAAAAAAGTCGTTTCGAGAAAAACGCGTTTGAAACTATCTCGCGCTTCGACGGGTGGTCTCTTAAGTCCTCATAGCTAGGGAATAATGCGAATTTTGCTTTTAAATTTTGACCACATAGTCTTGACAATTTATACTAACAATTTATGCAAAAAAAAAAATTATATTTTTTGATAGGACTCAAGCGGGTTTCCGCCATAAAAAATACAAGTTTTTCATATGGTGAGTTATTAAAAAATAAATGACAACATTTAAAATTGAAGTCCTATTTTCAGGACCTTGGGTCAATTTTTGCTTTGAAGTATACAAATGTTTTATTTTTTACTGACTTTTTGAAATAATACGCAAAAAAAAAATGTTTTTTACCGGCACATTAACGCATGGGCATATATGAGTTAATTTGAATGTATGGGAATTTGGCAATGCTTCATGAAAATAATACATCGGGCAGTCGTATAATGGTTTCAAGATGAGAATCTAGCTTTGTATTTAAGTGCTGAAACTTTCAAGTAAATATTTATTTATTTACCTTATGATGAAAGCCTTGATGTATTAGTAAAATCTTTAAAGCTAGACTGGTTACAAGTACAATTGAGAACTGCGATTTCTGACTGTCAACAATAATTTTTTTTCTGAAAGTTTCAAATAAATTTAACTATTATGTTTTAACTGCAATACAATTCGTAAAAACTATGTACATGTGACGTAGCTACGCAAAGAGCGCACGTTACGCACGAAAAAAAACGTCACCTGCTTTTCTTTACCTCACGCTTATCAGCTTAAAACGCTCAGCAAGCAGAAAGCATGCACTTACGCTCTGCCTTACGCTCTCTCTTAGACACGCTCGCTCTCGCTCTCAATTTGACTTTTGTAATTAATCATTTGAATGCGACGCTTTTGTTGTCATTGTTGTTGTTGTTGTTGGGACTGCTGCACTCGCTGACATAAATATTTTAATATATTATTGAGCACAAACAAACAGTGGAACAAGTGGAAAGAGCGGAAAAAGCAGCAAAACAAAAACAAAGAGAGCCACAACAAACAAGCAGCCACAGATAAGCCATGAAAATATTGACAGCCATGGCGAAATTATTTAAACTATCAACAACAATAAACAAAAAAAAAACTAAAATAATTTGAGAAAAAAAGGGGCAACGCCAATGCGGCGTGACGATTTGTCTAACTGACTCTGGCAGCGCTGGCAGCCAGTTGTAGCTCTTATCAGTATTTAAATGAAGAAAATTGAAAATTTGTTTTGAAAGCCATTCGCAGACAAATCGCTTAAGGAAGCTGCAACAACAACAGCAACAACAAGAGCAACAAAAGCAGCGACAATAAGCAAAAGCAAACAACAACAAATAATAATAAATTAAACAATTATGCTTGCTCGGGGCCAAGTGCGCTGAGAGTGTGTTGGAATCGGTATGAGAGTGTGTGAGTATCTGTGTATATGTAGCTGTGTGTGCTGCGTGCTTGTATCTGTGTGAGTGCAATGCTTTTGTGTGCTTTGAGGCGCAAAAGCTAAAAGTCAGCAAATGCTTAATAATCAAATTGATTAATGAGCAATGCCCCGGGAAGCTGTGAGGCATACCAAGAGATTATATACAATTGTGTGTGTGAGTGTGTATGTGTGTACATATATATAATGTAATATATGTAATGTATGTAATGTGCCTATGTTACTATGAGTACATGGTAAAAGTGCCATGGCCCAATGCTAAGCATTAAGCCTTTCATTCGAAAGCTTTAAGTTCCAGGAACCCCTTTTTGTTTAACCACTTCAAAGGCAAAGGATTATAAATGCAGGAATCGCGCTTGGTAGTTAATTAATGTTTTAAACCAAGGCAGAGTTTAATTAAGGCTAAATTGATCCGCTGGGTTAGGCGACGCTGTTTTCTGAGGAAATTTGCAGGAGGAGATAGAGAAAATCGGGTAGAACCTTATAGTCGTGCACCAAATCGGTATTGAAAGGATATGAAGATTTTTTTTTTTAAACTGGGACGATCTGTAAGAGTTTAGCATAGATCTTTTTTGGACTACACTGCATTTTTAAATCTTTCTAAGTTAAGGATTCTTTTTCGATCATTTTAGCTAATCTAGCTAAGTAAAAAAAAAGTCATGGCTCAAATCGGTATTGAAAGGATATGGAGATTTTTCTTTAAAACTGGGACGATCTGTTAGTGTTTAGCATAGATCTTTTTTTTTGACTACATTGCATTTTTGGAGCTTTTTAAGTTAAGGATTCTTTTATGATCATTTTAGCTCTTGTAAAAAATTTAATAAATTTTGGAATATTCTAACTAAGATTCAAGCCAAATTAGTCCGTTTGGCTAGACTGCTCTGTTTTATTCCGAAATTCGCAGGATGGGATAGAGCAAATCTGGAACAGGGTAGAACCTGATACTCGTATCCCATATCGGTATTTAAAGGATCCTCCCTCACTGATTCTCTCACTTTAAGATAATAATAAAGACATTAGGGTGGCCATTTTTTCAGCATTTCACGATTTCAAGGAAAAAGTGATAATTATAACCTTTGACTTATTCTCGGGTCCATGAAACACTTTCGGATCATCTTTAAATTTTGCAGGCGCTTTATGCAGGGTGTTAAAGCTATTAAAATCGTTGGGCTTAAAAATTCACTTTACTAACGGCGGCCACCCTAATAGACACGTTTATCACTACGCTTAATTTTTTAAATTAGAGATTTTTTTAACGATTATTTTACCTGTTTGTAAAAAATTTATTAAATTCTGGGACATTCTAACTATGATTTTATATTATTATTAAAAGGAATTTTATCTTTAATCCAAGCTGGGTTAGTCTGCTCTATTTTCTTCGGGAATTTGCATGATGGGAAAGAACAAATCTAGAACAGGGCAGAACCTAACAGTCGTGCCTCATATCGGTATTGAATGGATTTAGAGATTTTTTTTTGAAACTAGAAGGTTCAGTAAGTTTTTATCATAGACACTTTTACGATGGGATTTTTGGGGCTTTTTAAGTTCAGGATTTTTTTAACGATAATCTTACATGTTTGTAAAAAATCATTAAATTTTGGGAAATTCTAACTATGAAGGAATCTTATCTTTAATCCAACCCAAATTAATAAGCTGGGTTAGTCTGCACTGCTTTCTTCGGAAATTCGCAGGATGGGATAGAGCAAATCTGGAACAGGGTAGAAGCTAATAGTCGTGCCTCATATGGATATTTAAAGAATACTCTTTTTTTTTCTTTAAATTGGGAGAGCTTTAAAGTCATGCATTTTTTTGCGATCATTTGAACTCTTATAAAAAATTCAATAAATTTTTCGGAAATTCTAATTAAGATTTTATATTATTTTTTAAAGAAATTTTATCTTTAAATGAAGGGTCAGGGTAGGCTTTCGGGTCCAGACCCCCCTAAAAGGTGGAAAAATAACATTCTTTTGCGAGCTCCCTCAAGACTAAATCCTGGATACGAGTGCTAGTACCTAAGAATAAGCTGCATTTCGGTCTCTACGGTAGAGTATAAATTAGCTATTATCTTTAATTTTTAAGCTCAAGCCCACTTTAAAACGTTTAGGCAACATTTTCCTTTAGTTATTTACTTCGCCGACATGTTGTCATCTATTTATTCGATTTATTTATAGTTAATCGTCGATAACTTGAATATCAACAGATATTTATTCAAATCACTGCGCCAACTTTAAGAGCTCAACTTGACTTGAGACATGAAATATCTATGAAGTAAATTTGCATTGACATTGATAAATGGCTTACTTGCCGCATTGATACATAGAGCATACATATAAGCAGCTTCCCCCCAAGTCTCAAAAAAAAATAAATAAATAAACCCCAACATATAAATCTCACTTGCGTAATGCGCTCTTAAAACAATTTCTTTTGTCTCAATAGAAATGAGTTTTGTTTCGATTATTCGTTCAACTTTGAACCGCAAGTATTGGTAATCGTTAGATACATAATTTCATATGTTTTTTGTTTCCTGTCAGCTACGCGTTTACCTTAAAGATACTTTTGTATCTGTATCTGTTGCTCATTGAGGGCAAGCAGGCAAGCATATGTTTGTTTGTTTGTGTGCATTTGTTTGTTTGTCTGATACTCTCTCTGGCCATAAGATAAACATAAATATAAAATGAAATGAATTGCTGTGGCTGGCTAGGGCGGGGGTTAAGAGGCCAAACGGTAGTTGGTGGGGGGGCGGCAGCAAGATAAACGTAAGGTAACAGGGGCGGCCATGGATCTTTTTACAAGGGGGTGAAATTTCATAAATATTGATATGGTAGCTTTATTTTGAGTTCTTTAAGGGATTTAGAAGCAAATCAGAAGAATTGCCTTCATAGACGCTTCTGTACTTGACAAATTCTCTCAAAAACTGCCAAAACCTTTACTTAGGTATAGATTTTAGATTAGTAAATCATTATACAAGATTCTAAATGATTCTTAAAATCCTGTCAAGTAATTTTTGATGCTTTCTCAAGCTTTGAAAAGAAATGTGATAGATTAAACTTAGTTCAATATCTATGATGTTGTAATTCAGGAATGGATTGGACGTCTTCAAATGAAATTAATCATCAGATTTTCAGAAGAAAACTATATTTATAGAAAAATTCGTCCTGAGAGAGCAGATTTTTTTAAACTGGTATCATTGTGTGCCCATGACAGCCCGTTCTCGGGTTACGGCCGACCTCAGCAGCTCTCGCCAGGCGCCTCTGCTTTGCGCGCGCCTTCTCCAATTAGAAATACCAAGGGAGGATAGGTTCTCCTCTACTTGATCTTTCCATCGGAGTCGTGGTCGTCCCTTCTCTTCCTTCGTCGGCTTTCGCTTCGAATACCTTTTCGCTGGAGCATCGTTATCCATACGTACGACATGCCCGAGCCAGCGCAGACGTTGTATTGTGATGCGCTGGACAACATCTATGTCGTCGTAGAGCTCGTACAGTTCGTGTTCATCCGTATGCGATAGTCGTCCTCAAAACGAGGGACCGAAGATTTTACGAGAATTTTCTCACAAACACCCCAAGAGCAGATGCATCTGTCCGTGACACAACCCATGCTTCTGCGCTGTATAAGAGCACGGGCAAGATGAGCGTCTTGCAGAGTGTTACTTTTGTTATTCGAGACAGGTCTCTGCTACACATCTGCTTACTGAGACCATAGTAACACCTATTGGCAAGTGTGATTCTTCGCTTTATCTCCAGGCTGATGTAATTTTCGGTGTTAACGGCGGTGCCAAGGTACGTGAATTCCTTGAGGTCCGCTGCAACATAGGAGCCCAGACGCCGTGTGTCCCTGTTCGTAGACAGCATATACTTCGTCTTGCCCACGTTTACCGCTAAACCCACGTTGACTCCTTTTCGATTGCTTAAAATGCAGCAGTAACATCTCGATTACAACGCCCAATGAAGTTGATATCATCAGCGTATGCAAAGAGCTGGACACTCTTGTAAGAAACAGTGTCATTGAGATGTACACCGGCCATCCGCAGTGCCCCTTCCATCGAGAAATTGAAGAGGTCGCATGATAAAGGGTCGCCTTGTCTGCAACCTCGAACAGTATTGAAAGGTTCGAAGAGGTCCGTTCTTACCTTGACAGAGCTTTCCCTACCGTCAGGAAATTGGAGGGGTCGCATGATAGAGGGTCGCCTTCTCTGAAATCTCGAACAGTATTGAAAGGTTCGGAGAGGTCCATTTCTACATTGACGGAGCTGGTGGTGCCGCTTAATGTCATTCTGCAAAGACGAATCAGCTTTGCAGGAATTACCGAACTCAAACATGGTGGTGTATAGGCTGATCCCTTATCGGGCTATCGTAATGCAGCTTTGTAATCGATGAAGAGATGATAGGTACCGATCTGTTTTTCATGGGGCTTTTCCGGGATTTGGCGTAGAGTGAAGATCTGGTTTAAACTGATATAAAGAATTTTAAAGTCGACATCAGCTTTTTTTTTGGAGTAAGCTTAGATGCTTAGACTCAGGGGGGCGCTGAACACCCCCTAACCTGACCCCCTATGGACGCCACTGTCCAGCACAAATAACGGTGCATATTGCACTCACAACAACAACAACAACTTTATATGGAATGTGAGCCATAAGTGGAGTAAGTGCAGCGTAACTGCCAGCTGCAGCTAGTAGCAGCTGGGGGGATTAAGTTGACTGATAAAACAGAAAGAAAGAATGAAAAAAAGCTAAGCAAACATGGCCTAAAGAGTTGTCGTTTATCGATAACAAGTTGCAGTGTGTGTGCGTGTATGAGTGTGTGTGTTTGTTTACATAGATAAGCAATTTTCAGTAGGCGGCACTGTTGCTGCTGCTGTGACACTGCTGTCTGGCCAAATGATTGAAGGCTTTCCATCAGCTGAAGGCAGCTTGATAAACGACATGGAAAATCGTCAAGAGAGCAACCAACAGCCATAAAAATTGTAGAACAGGCTGGGTATGATTTAGGTAGCAGTCGCTTCATAAATTAATTTAAAGGCAAAAGAAATAGAAATAGAAATAGAAACCAAGGTAAACGGAAGTGAGAAAAAAAAAGGAGTAGGCAAAAGGTAAACAAACAGCCAGATAAGGCTTTGAACGATTTATGTGAAAGTAAATAAGCAAATGTAAACTAAGAAGGGGCGCTGCCAACTTGCGTGATAAAATAATTAAGGCACAAACGTCGAGCAAAGCTTATAATTTTTTTTTAAGTCAACTAAAAAGCATTAAGCCAAAAGCAAATAAAAAATGATGGTGGCCAGTACGACTTCTTAAGCTTTTGCCACTAATGGAGATTAACGTGAAGAGACGACGTTAGAGTAAATGGGTTTGGGCGACAGCTTGGCCAGCGCGTACATTTACAGTGTTGCAAAATGTTGTTTATTTTTATGAACACTCCACCGAGCAGTGGTAACTTTTTAATAATGAAAAATTTTCAGTGCTGCCAAGGGCAGACAGTCAAGTGCTTCAATGTTATGCAAAAGTTTTGCTGAGTAGGCCATAAAGCTAAATGGTTTGTTGGGTGTACCAGGGCTGCAGCCTTTTTAGCTCGCTCTTTGACCTAATTTTAAAGTTTTTAAAGCAGACTTTAAAGCACAACCCTTTTTGTCTGACATGAAAATCACTCATCAAATGTTTCAGCTTGCAACCATAAGTAGCAAACTTTTTTGCCAACATGCAACTTAAAGTTAACAACTTTACAGCATTTTCATTTTCGTGAAAACACGAAAGTTTTCCAACACACGCACACAGTGTGCGTCGATTTCCGTTGCTGGTTTTCGTACGTGTGCAAAAACAAAAGACAGTAGCTCACTGTACTCTTGCAACAAGCACGTGCCACTAGCAGCCAACAACAACTACACAAAAAAAAACATATAACAACTATGCTGTCGATAAAGGCAAAACTTTGCCGCATGTGCGGCACTTTTTCAACACTGACAAAAGCAGCGCCGCCAACTGCAACAACTTCGATTTCATTACACGTGCATATCAAGCCTTTTTTTTGAGTTTAGCTGGCAACTCTGCCCAACTCACGCACTAACCAACACTGCACGCCCACGCCCCTTTCGTTCTATGTTTGTGTTGCTAACTTGGCGCACTTTTCGTAACCACTTGGCAGTGCAATTGTTTGGAAACAACTCGTGATTGGATAGCACGACTTGCTCTCTCTCGTGAGTAGTTGCAATTTTATTTTGAGCATACTCTTTTTTTTTTTGTTCCAAAACTTTTTCTTAATGTGTGAAACTTAAGCGATACAAACAAATGTATGGGATTTACTATGGCAGCTACAAAATAAAAGTTTAAGAGCGTTAAAGAGAGTTGAACATAGTTGAAGAGATTTGCAGCTGCCATTTGGCTCTAAAGGTGATCACGAAAATATGCTTTGAAGTAGTGAAGTAGCTAAAAGCCATCAAATTGAGTTTTCAGCTCTTCCTATATGTAGGAAAAATATGTATTATATACCCTAACAAAAACGTAAGGAACATCTATATATATAAAAGAAGCTTATGTTTTTTATGTTACGGATATTCTCATGAACGCGTTGATGAATTTCAAATCTGATATTTGCGTGTGTTAAAGGTTGTCAATACGGAGGTTTTAAACCTATTTCGATATTTGTGTGTATTCGTGGTGGTTCGTGAGATATACGATAAATATATTTTTGTGAATATCGGCTTTTTGTGTGTACCTACGACTTTGGTGGAGGTTTTGTTTTAAATACGACATTGGTATACTCTGTTTTATTACTCCCTTAGTCATAAGTTCTGGACATTCCTGCCGAATTCTCTATTTTCTTTCTAAAAACCTATCTGATGCGGAGAAAAGCTGTTGTCAGGACATTTTTTTGTTGAATTGTATAAATTCCAAATGACTCATAGGTTGAGTTAGGATAGGTTAGGCTGCTCAGTTAATAAGCAGAGATCTCCCGGAGACCATAGGGTACATAGTGTTAACTAATTGTGGAGTTGGAGAAGGCAGCATGAGAAAAGAGAAAAGTGATGGGAAGGGTTGACAAGTTCGAAGGTCATAGCTGGTGGTTATTCCAATTCTTCTCAGATCTCCCGGAGACCATAGGGTACATAGTGTTACCTAATTGTGGAGATGGAGAAGTCAGCATGAAAAAAGAAAGAAGGGATGGGAAGGGTTGACAAGTTTGAAGGTCATAGCTGGTGGGTATTCCAATTCTCCTCAGTTTCTCTACTATTACTACTGTTGTCCTCTTCTCCTCGCAGAGCATAGAACTCTGTTTCTCTAGTTTCAAGTCAATAGAAGGTGTTATGCTGTGGTGTTCTCTAGTGAAATGTCACGTAGAGATAGAGACAGTGAGGTAGAGCCTATCCTAATGCAAAAAATAAAGACATTTAAACTACTATTACTACGAATTCTGGACTCCTAAGTGTAGCATAGAGCCGCCCTCCCGGGAATTGCCACCTTGTCGTAGTGAGGGTGCTCAATCGGGGCGATTAATCCAAGAGCGATGCAGGCGGAAGCATAGCTATCGGTAAAGCCACCCAAGCCGCTAAGGTCGAGGAAGAGTCCTAAAGCCCACAACAAACCCTGATGCCTTTTTGGCAGCCAAATTGCCATCAGGCAAGCGCCTGTTTCCCCATATCAGAGGCGGCTTCTAACTAAAGAATCTTTGAACCAATCACTCATTGATATTCATAAAAATGTCAGAATAACATGGAACAAAACAATAATGGAAACATATCTCCAAGGAGTACCCAACAATTATTGGTCAATACCCCTACCACGGCAGCCAGCACAGATGATTTGGAGGTGCTAATTTCACGTTATAACGATAACACGATGAATGTAACCACGATTTAACTATAGCTTGTATTAACTAGAAAAGCAAATAATAAATTATGATAAAATTTAAAGTTCCTTCCTTGAAGCTTACAATCCAAACGTTCCTCCCAAGAAAAATATTTCTCCGCAAATTTCAACCCTAAAAATACAACCGAAAAAAATTCTATAAATTCTCAGTTTGGTAAACTTTGCATAAGCAAATATCTACGCTATAAAAATAGCTAGATACAAAATAAATAACATATACTACTCTGGGATGTGTGTTGTGCTTAAAGAGACATATCTCTAAATTCAATTTTGCTATTGTCACACAGAACGGCGCAGACGATTTTTCATTTCGTTGCTTATTTTTTCAGCTACATTTCTTTTACATATCAAATTTTATTCAGCGTCTACATTTTGTTGCATTTACTTCAATGCGAATGTGTTGGTTGGTATCTATGTGTGTGTGTTGTGTGCATGTTTGTGCGTGTCTAGCTGTCTGTAACTGTGTCTGCTTGTCAACTGTAAACAACATCAACACTAGCAAGCTCCAGTACAACAACAAAAACAAGAACTATACCCAGCCATCATCATTATCATCATCATTATGATCAACCCAAGGCGGCGCTGCGCCCAAAATCAGACTACACAAGACAGTAAAGTTTTTAGAAGACAAGTCAAGGAGCACACATGGCATGTGCCATGTCCTGGCATTCTTCTTAGACAATATTCGCTGAGCATTTGATATCAATGTCAAATGTCTGACTAAGTCTGTCCAAATGGATTTCCGTCTTCTTGCTTATTTAAAGCAATTTTTGCTGCTGCTTGAAATATTTCCTTTCCTTTTACTTTGCTGGTATTTATTTCTTTTTGCATTTTTTCTTTCTACGCTGCTGCCAACAGGGCGAAAGGATTATGTGCCGGCATGGTTGAGCTTAAATGCCAAGGACTTGGAGGACTACAGCTACAAATATAGCTACAACTTCAGATTCTCGCTCGCCAATCAAGACAGTCAGAATTTTTTTTTTCGCATCTTTTTCATGCACGTAAATCATGGTTTTAAAGGGTATATTGAATTTGTGCTAATTTATGTAACAGGCAGGAAGTTTTGTGGGGGACTTAAAAATGTTTTCGAATTTTGATTTCTGGCCTAATTTCCAGTGCGAAGAAAGAAACCCAAAAAGTGTGGAAAGCTTCTGAAGGTCAATGTGTGGCTAAAGATGTTTTTCCTGGCCTCCTCCGCAATGGAGTAGATATTGTTAAAACTTTTGATCCATCGGCATAGGTTGGGAGGTAGGTCGGTAGGTAGAAGTGGTTGCCATTCCGACACACCTAGTCCTATCTTTCATAGGGCATTTCCCGTTGTGATGCCACTGAGTCAGTCCTCTATTCTACTGTATCCTCTTTGAACCAACCTCTCGATTTAATAAACGAATTAATTCTATTAATTCTGATTTCTGCAATTTCAGTAATGTTCCCAAAAGTTTCGGAACCCAGAGTATTCAGTCTCCATCCGAAACTCCACTGTTTCCTACTCTTCTGCCTCCTGACAGTTTCTACAGTAGTCAAAATGCGACACGCCCATGGGCATAATGCTCAGTAAGCTGTGGCATCTTTATAGCCTTATGTACGCTTAATGAGTAAAAAGATGTGAACCTTTTGTCATTTAAGGGTATTATTAAATCCATTATTAGGACTTAACTTATTTGTTTTTACACTTCCCTAAACTTTTGGGGATAAGAAATTATTTCCTGTTATAACAGTCGTATAGCAAATTATTATTATTTGTGATGTACTGCGACCCATGTGGATCCTCCGTGTAATCTCCTCACGGATCACAGCTCTCCCAAAATTCCAATGGCCTGCATATATTCCGGTACAGGCATACCTCCTAAAACGCTGGTTTCTATAACGTGTTTTCGCTAAAACGCGGTTTCCAAAATGCGGAAATTTTCTTACAAAGCTACTCAAACAACGTGATTTTTAAAATCTGGGCAACCCTCACAACGAATTTCTGTATATATTTTTTAATATAGGAACATAGTAAGATTGCCGCATGCAGTAGAAGGCGATGGATTTGATGAAATAACAATGGATAATATTCAAGAATTAATTGCGGACGACGAAATAAACAAAGCAAATTTAGTGTTAATGGCAAATGAAGAATCGGTTAGCGAAAGCTCTGACGATCTTTCCGATGTACAAAATAAAAACTTTTCACTAAAAAGTATCGATAAAGTTTTAAATATAGCAAAGCAGTTGGAAGAATACATTTTGGAGAACGATTCTTTAAGGGATACTGCAGATTTATTTAAATGAAATCTTCAAAACAGCTTAACTCCCTAACAAGAAATTTTTAAAGATTTACGAAATAATAGCAAACAAACTTAATTAGAAGATTTTTTCAAACCAATAATGGCCGAAACTGATAGTGGATCCAGCTCAGATTTTGAACTAGTACGAACAAAACGTTTGAGACAAAACATACTAAGTTCATACTAAGGAGGAGCAGGAAGTTATGGTTCTTATTTTGTTTAAATTTATTAATTTAAGTTATTTCAACTTGAATATGTTACGTAGAATTCAAATTTTATTTTGTTTAAATATTTCTATCTTATCAACCAAATTTAATTATTATCCCATTTTTTAATAAACAATTTTTTAGTTTGGAAGCAAACTCTGATTTTGTATGGAGTTCATATTTCCTACAGCACGATTTCTTACAACGCAGTATATTTTGGGAACCTATTACCCGCTTTGTAGGAGTTTTTCCTGTATTTTGTTTGGACTTAGGGTAATAAAGATCTTCGTTGGGAGAACGTACATGCCCCGGAGCTTGCTTCTTTTCAATAGTAAACAATAATGTATAATTTTTTTTTTATTTACTTATTAAATTATTTGCTGCTATAGAGTATCCCACAGTCACATTGTGCGTTCCTTGCTGTATAATTTTTATTTGGTATTGCTTTAGAGTTTTTTTGCGCTCATTTTCTTTGCTTTTTTTTGCACAAATTTAATTTTGTATGTTTGATGCGTCTTCGTCGTCTGCCATTTTGTCGTCTGCTGTTGCCACTTCCGCTTTGCACGTTTATTTGTGTGCGTGTGTGTGAGAGAGTTGAAGTGAACTTTAAAGATTTTTCACTCAGCTTGCGCTCTGGCTTGACAATTACGCCCACACACACGCATATATGAGCTCTCACACTCTCTCTCCCACACACACATATACGCAGCGCCAAAATTGGCACAATTCCCGTTAAACTTATCAATTTGATGAGCAGCATACATACAAGCACACTTACACTCACACGCACACCCACACACCCACACACACACGTACACACACATGTCTGGCATTTTTTAACGCTAATCCATTAAATTGATTTTGATGGCAATTGAATTTAAGCTGCTTGGCAAAAAAGCAAAAGACAGCAAATAAAATCCTTACAGATTTACCTCAATTTGGTTTAGACGTTGCGTCCTTTGAGAGAGACGAAAGTTTTAAGCTGCTTTAAAAATTCAATTGGATTGTGTTGCAGCAGTTTAATGAATCATTAACAGTTGCTCCATATAGAGCATATATGTAGCTACAAGATACAAAAGTATCTAAGTATCTACGACTTGAAAACGACACAAAATGCTTGTAGCTATGCTAACATTTGATTTGTCAGCATAAATCAGCTTCCAGCTAGACTCAAGTGGCCTGGACCACACACGCACAGACAACATTTTGGGGTTATTTATTTAAATTTTGTGTGTGGTGTTTTTTTTCTGTTACATAAATGTCAGAAATTAAGTGGAAAACACTCGTAAATGTCGGCTCTGAGGTGAGCTTGCTCCAAGCATGCAGGGAGTGGAGCACCCAGCACGTGAGTGTTATCAATTTGTTTGCATTTCATTGCTGTCCAAGTGGAATTTGATCTTTGTTTTTTCCTGAAAATTTTTTATGCTTTTTCATTTTTTTGACTTAAATGAGCCTAAACAAACACTCGTTAGATTACAAGTGTGTGTGTGCGTGTGTGTGCAGACTTATGCCCATGTCTATCTATCTGGAGCTATATAAATAACTATGAAAATTATCTTTTGGTCCAAATATAATTTGTAACAATTTTTCGTGTTGACTGACACACGCTTTAAACTTGAAATTGTCGTTTAGGTTGTTGTTGTTGTTGGTGGTTACATTTCCGAGTTTCGGGTTTCTTTTGCTTACTTTTACCCCGCGCCATATGTTGCGCTCTGGACGGACAGCAGAAGAGTTTGCAACTTTGACCAGAGCAGGACCAAAGCGCCCATTATGAGCGCTCTACGCTCGTTTGCCTTTTTTCGCTCTAAGTGTGTGTGTGAGTATCTGTGTGTGTGTGCGGGCCTGTTGTTTGTGTTTGTGTGTGTGCTGCCTACTTACAGGCTGTTGCCCAATTTTTGTGTTTTTGCCACTACTTTTGTTGTCCTTTTTTTCGTCTGTTGCCGCTTAACTTTTCATTGTTATTGTAATTTCTTGCTACCCGACATACAAACGGGCGGCAACATTGTCAGACCATCATAATGATGACTTTTTTTCGAGAGTGGGAGAAAACACAATAGCAACAACTTTGGAGAACGTCTACAACGACAGCAACAGCTGTTGCTTAGGCAAAACGCCACAAAGTAGGCAAGGCAAGACCAAGGGGCAAGTTAAGAGCAAGGCTGACACAGAGCAAGCGAGTTGGCTTTAAAATAATTTCTGCGGTTCCTGCTAAAGTGGGCGGCTATGTTTAAGGGGCGTGAACTGTTTTGTTTGTCTGTGTGTGTTGGGAAATTTAAATTGTGTTTTTCTTTGTGAGGTTTTGTATACTTAAGAAACAACTGACTTTAAATGACAAGAGAAAAACATTTGTTGGGTTTAAATGAGCAGCAAGTATGAATTTAAAGAAGCAACTTGGTAGGTACTTTATATTGATTTAGCTGGACCTTAAATTTAAACGGAGTATACGGTAGGTATGAGTAAAGTATTTTTGGGGTTAAGATAGAGAAAATTGAAAGTTGCTTGAGATAAATTGCAATAAAAGCTTTGTGAATTGTGGACAATTTAAGCAAAGTATTAAATATAGTTGGAGGGTGGAGTCGGTCTTTGTCAGATTGTCACACTGGAGTAACCAGCGCCGATTCCCTAACTGGGCGATCCGAGAAGCTCACAATCTCCAGCTTTACGCTAGGTACCCTCTGGTTAGCCTCTGGATATGCCTTTCCAGAGTTGAGCTAATGTGAGAAGGCAGCCTCTCAGGCGATCTGCGTTTGAATTAAATATAGTTCGGGGTTGGGGTCGGTTTTTGGGGTGCGCTCGCGTGAAAAGTTGTCTGATTGTCACACGGGAGTGACTAGCGACGATTCCCTAACTGATCGATTCAAGTAGCTCACAAACTCCAGCTTTACGCTAGGTACCCTCTGGTTAGCCTCTGGAAATCCCTTTCCAGGGTTGAGCTAATGTGAGAAGGCGGCCTCTCAGGCGATCTGGGTTTGAATTAAATATAGTTGGGGGATGGGGTCGGTTTTTGGGGTGCGCTTGCATGGATAGGTATCTGATTGTCACACGGGAGTGACCAACGACAATTCCCTAACTGGCCAATCCAAGCAGCTCACAACTTTCAGCTTTACGCTAGGTACCCTCTGGTTAGCCTCTGGATATCCCTTTCCAGGGTTGAGCTAATGTGAGAAGGCGGCCCCTCTGGGGATCTGCGTTTGAGGAGGTTTCGCATGAAAGCGTAAAGGGACATCTACTACCATCCAAGGGAGTCGAAGGCCTAGTCAGCCGTCATTTCCTTTTCAAACCCCATGACTAAGAAAGTATCAAAAAAGCCCCACGAGGCGTGCTCTGTATAGCAACCCAGTTAGCGCCCGACGTCGTGATAGATCGAAGCAGCGTTGGTTTGACGCTGTACATGGTAACCAGATCTTTCCGGATTTTATTTAACGTGGTATGTTCCTTTGCAGGATTAAAACCACGGCGTTCAAATATGCAACTTGAGTGTACATATAACACAATGAGTCTGGATTAATGCGCCAAACTAACGCCCCTCAGAGCAAACAGCCGAGACTGATATTTCTTTGGAGCCAATTTGAAAGTAAGTTGTCGGGCATGCAATTCCCCCTTGGTGAGGGGCGAGATGTATCTATCATCTCTTCTGCTTTATGGCTAGCAGCACCCGGTTGAGATCGCAACACCACGCCGAGCCAAGCTGACTTTACCCGCGGTTTGGGTTTCAACCACAGCCATCACGATACTCCCACAAAGGGGCCGACCTCAAAGAGTATGCTTGGACGTATACTCAACCCGTGGTACCGAAATTAAAAGCTCGGTTTGCCCACCCCTTTCAGTCCCGACAGACTCGGATTTGGGGAACCCCGCCAGTTTTCCTGACGATCCCCATTTAGACGCCTCTTACGACAAGCAGGACATCCGCGACTGCAAACATAAAGCGGAGAGCAGGGAAGAATGGAGGTGAGCGATACAGGCCTAAACCCACATCGGGTTCTTCGCGCCATAGAAGATGAGAAGAAGTATAGTTAGATAGATAAGGGAAACTTTTTTGTAGCTGCGGTTAAGGACTCATTTTATTTTTTGTTTAATTTGGATTTTGTTTACAAAAAGGAGTTTTCACATTTCTAAGTATTGTGAAACTATTATGTGTCAAGTGGAGTATCTAAAAGATACGCATCAGCGAGCTATAGCTGCCTTTGGCATATTTTAAAGGCCTTGACTTGAGTCAAAAACTTTACTCACCCCTTTGTAATAAATTCCAATCAATATTTTTTTATAAAATATTATAGCACATCGGTGACTTTTGCACTCCTTCCACAACAGTTTTGATCAATATGCCTTAACAACCTTTGGCCATTAACCCTGTCCATAAGCTCAAGGAACACACTACAAAAAAACCACCACTCAGCGATGATTACAAGAGCATAAGGCATATAGTATATGGTTAATTTAATAATGCAAAATAATTTTTGACACCTTAAACAAAGAGCCACAAGCACTTGCAACTTGTTAGCATTTGAAGTATGGGGTTCCACCCTGCGATTAAGTCCCAACAAAAACAACAAAGTGCGTACCAAAAAGGCAAAAATGCGCACAGCTGTGCTAAAATGCAGGCAACTCCCTCCTCAGAGAGAGAGACCACGAGAGGGTTGTATAATTTTAGGGGTTGCACTTGGTACTTGCCTTAAGGTGCAGAAGTCACAAATTATTAAGGAGGAAAAAAGTTGTAGAATTTACTTACCGGCATGGCCTGACAGACATCGCTTTCCCATTGTTGTTGCGCCATTTGGTCCTCGTTGCAGTCTTGTGGCACCACGGTGTACTCCGCCAGAGCGGGTGGACGCGGTGGCGGGGGTATGAGAAACTGTGGCGGTGGCGCTAGTGGCATGCCCGCGCACTCATCACACTCGAACATGAACAACTCGGCATCCATAATATCCAACATTTTCCACATTTGGTGATTTTGGTAACGTGTTTGTGTTTTGTTTTTTTTTTTGTTTTGGTCTAGGAGCTAAGGCTCGTCGTGGTTGTTGTTGTTGTAATTGTGCAACAAAATGTGACGGCTGTGTGTCAAATAAGCGTGCTGGCTGTCATCTTTGGCTCAAACGGCGGCAACAACAGAGCTGCAAAGAAAGAGAGGGGGAGAGAGGTGAGTTTGAGTTTAAACAAAAGGTATCTTAGAGCTAGTTTTATACAAGGCCTAGGCCTGCGTTGTAATTATGGCTTATTATATGAGGCCGGTCGGTTGTCTGGTTTTTGCATGGCTAATCGCTCGGACATGGCAGACACAGCTGGCTTTAGGCTTTATTGTCCTGTTTGGCTCTCAGACACATGCTGAGCGCCTTGTCAACTACTAACGACCCAGCGAGCAACCAAGTGTCCTTGCAAATGTAGAGAACTTGGAAACTAAAAACTCCGACACTCCACATGGCTATCTTTGTCGAGCGAGCGCTCGGCCTTTGCGCTTAATTATCTGCCAACTACGATTCCTGGCACGTAACAATCACATTGCATAGTTTTGTCTGCACGCTCTATGTGTGTGTGTGTATCTGTGTGTTTGTATCTTTTGCCTTATCCTTTTGTGCCATTTCGTTGGTTGGTTTTTCAACAACTTTCCGCTGCAGACGCATAAAAACTGCGCGCCATTAAAATGTGTGGGCTAATTATTAACTGCGGCAGCAGCCCGAACCCCGCCCGGTTACCATTACGAAGCTTGCTCTGCTCTTCCTCAAGTACTTGTTCGTGTCCTTGTATCTACGCGCTGGCACGCGTGCTTCTGGCCTCAGTAAAGCGCTTTGTGCAGTGTTTTTTTTCGCGGCTTAGGTTTTTTCTGACCCAAACCCGCCACCCTGCCGCTGCTAAATATGTTTTAAGCCAACCCTCTTTGTATCTCTTTACCCCCCTGGCTATCGGGCATTGTCATACCGCAGCTAATGTTAATTTTTATTGATTTTGTTTAATGCTTTTCCATTTTCATTTTATTTGCTTAAGCGTATTGTTGTTGTTGTTGGTACAGATGCTTTATCCTTTTTTGACGTGCCTGTTGTTTTTTGTTGTTTTTTTTTACGCCGTAGCTGTTATTTTTGCCCCGTACTGATTGTGCTGACTCACTGGCAATTGTTTTAACCCACAGCTGTCTTTAATTTTTTTTGTTATTATTATTGGCGTGTTTTTTGTTGACTTTTTTCACACATATGCGGACATTTCAATTACAAGATACATTTGTATCTTTTAGTGAATAAGCCAAGTTAAGCAACTCATTGAGCTGCGCTTGTGCCTGCTACTGCAGCTAGTACGTTAGATGCATCTTTAAGGTGATTAGTATCATTTGTATCTTTTAGTGATTAAGCTAAGTTAAGTCATGAATTTTGCTGAGTTACATTTTTAAGTGCTTAGATACATTTGTATCTTTTAGTCTTTTACATTTATTTATTATAGAAAAAGCTAGGCACAGCAACTAATCGATTGAAATATGCTAATTTATGAGTTCTGCTGTTTTGAAAATTTCAGATACATTCGTATCTTTAAGATAAATTTGTATCTGTAAGTACTTAAACTAAGTAAAACAACAAATTAAATATTTTAGCTAAGCGCAGCAAGTAATCGATTGAAATATGCTAATTAATGCGTTCTTCTGTTTCGAAAATTTAAGATACATTTGTATCTTTTAGATGCATTTGTATCTGTAGGGACTTAAACTAAGTTAAACAACAAATTCAATCTTTTAGTCTTTCTAGAGAGTCTTGCTAGAGAGCAATAACAATTTAGAATAGTATCTTTTCCTTGCAGCTAAGCTTACTTTAGTATCTTTAGTGTCTTATATTACTCTTTAGATGCATTTAACATAATTTTCGCTTGCTGCCAGTCTCTACTGTACCGAGGAACACATTTGTATCTCCTAGATACATTTGTATATGTAACCAACTAAATCTTTTAGTCTTTCCATTCATAGAAAGGAATAACATTTTAAAAAAGTATCTTTTCCTTGCAGCTAAACTTACTATTGTATCTTTTATGTCTCATATAACTCTTTAGCTAAATTTAACATAATTTTCGCTTGCTGTCAGTCTCTACTGTACAGTGGAAAACATTTGTATCTCCTAGATACACTTGTATCTGTAACCAATTAAATCTTTTAGTCTTTCTACTCATAGAGAGGAATAACATTTTAAAAAAGTATCAATTTTCCTGGCAGCTATACTTTCTATAGTATCTTTAATGTCTTATGTGACTCTTTAGCTACATTTAACATAATTTTCGCTAGCTGTCAGTCTCTACTGTACCTAGGAAAACATTTGTATCTTCTAGATACATTTGTATCTGTAACCAATTAAATCTTTTAGTCTTACTACTCATAGAGAGCAATAACATTTTAGAATAGTATCTTCTCCTTGCAGCTTTCCTTACCATAGTATCTTTAATATCTCATATTACTTTTTAGCTACACTTAACATAATTTTCGCTTGCTGTCAGTCTCTACTGTACCGTGGAAAACCTCAGACTGCTTAGCAACCTTATTGCATGCGCTCTGGCTGCTGTTTTTCCATGCTGCGTGGGGTAACAGCCGGCTGACAGTTGCATGGAAGACAAGACGGGGCAATATCAAGGCCTGGCAACATATGTTGCCAGTTTGCTAGCCATTTAATTAGTTGTCCAGGGCATCAATGCTGGGAGGCATGCAGAACCATATAGCTGACAGAACGAGGCAGGCAGAGAGTGAGGTAGAGCACAAAGAGAGTGAGAGGAGTAGCGCGAAAAACCCCAGCTAAAGAAAGGAAAACGTTGAGGGCAATGCATTGGTAGGCCGTAGCACTGATAAGATCTTAAAAGTAACAATTGTTGTTGTGATAGTTGTCGTTGTGTTGTTGTTGTTATGTCTATGTGTGTGTGTGTGTGTGTGTGTTGTCTTGCAATCAAATGTAAGCCGCTGTTGACATTGGAGATTAAAAGATATTAAAACGCTGCAGTGCAAAGGAAGCAGCCAAGACGCAGAGACGAGAGAAGTAGCCAAGAGACCGAGAGTCAGAGTCAGAGCCAGACCAAGTTCAAGCGACAAAAGAAAGGCTCGAAACAAACAAGCAAACACAATGACAGATACTCACAGATACTATATACAACACACACATAAGAAAAAAACTGTCAAAGATGAAATGTTGTAAAGTAAATTGAATTGGATTCAACGACACAGACTAATAAATAAATAACAAGCTAAAAAAAAGAAAAGAAAATTTTCAAAGGCATTGGGCTTTCAGCAAGCGCAAAGATTGAATTTCAACAAAAGATACAGATACAGCGCTACAGCAAACAGGTAAATGTAAATGTAGCTGCTAAAGTATCTGTATCTTTTTAGCTGGCAAACTGTATGCATTTGCTAAATCAGCTGTTGCTTGTAGATATCGCCACGAATTTAAAATACACGAGCACGAGTATCTGTATCTATTAAATATTACTGCCAATTGAATTGTCAGTTTGTGTATCTTTTGGTCCCTACTGTGAGTTAACTAACTCTCAACTGCTAAGACCATTAGCTGTGGCGCAAAAAGGAAATAAATCGTGTTGAAAAACTTCAAGACATTTGAATGGTTTGGGTACTCAGGCGGACGGATGGACATCCAGACAGACACAATGTCTGATAAGCAATAAGCAAGTCAAAATCCAGAGCAAATGGTAGGAAAGCCAGACCAAGAGTCAAGCCCAAAAGGAAGCGCCGCAGATGAAGACGCGCAGACGACAACAAAATCGATTTGTTTTGAGATTAAGTCATGACGAGTAGAGCGCATTATGTGACTCCAGGGAGCCCAATGGCGAGCCACGTTGAAGCGTAAAGCGGAAAATGCTCGAACGGAAAGCAAACGTAATGGAAATCAAAGAGAGACCGGGCAGGTGAGCGCTCAGGCAATTAGCAGGAGCAACTGCAGCAGGGGTTTATCAACGGTGGCCAAAAGGCAACCCCCGAATTGATAAGCGTCTAACAAAGCAGCTAGGGCTATGGCTGAAATCAAAGTGAAAATGAAACCAATTAGATAATTGGCTTAAAGCTGCGCTAACTAGCTGCTTGAAAGATGTATCTGATGGATGCAGCACAGCTGCTACAAAGCAGCTCACTCAACTCTTTCTATGCTGATAAGCACTTTAAGGCACTTAAACTTTCTTTTATAGAAAGAAATCAAATTGTAAATCAAGGAAATGTTTTCCAAGTAGCCCAAGTAGCCCAAAGTATCTCGAAATGCGTACTTGAAAAACAATTGTGGTTCAGCTGCTATTGTTACAATTGAAATGACAATGCGTACATTTTAATTGAATTGAATTGTTTGATCGGAAAAAAACGCTCTCTCTATAAAAAGTATCTACCCATAATTTAGAAATTAGCTGGCAGCTCAAACTATGTTCGAGGGTTGACGCTTGTCTCACCTTTTTGGCGTGCATTTAAATGACTCAATCGAAATGTATCTATTGGTTTTCCTTACTCGTTTTTTGGTTTGCCTTTTGCCTGGTGCAGCGCAGGTAACAGAAACACATTTATTAGCTACAATGATAAATGTATCTGGACACTAGAGACAAAGCCAAGGGCTGCCTCTCTAACGTGCCAGGACTATGTCTAGGCGCGCGTAATTTTAATTCGTTTTGGTATAGGAAATTGATATGGGTGCGGTGAAATGTTGTAAACCGGTCTGGGTCCGGGTCTGGGTTCCATTTTTTTGGGATCTTAAAGTTGACCAGGTAGAACATTGTCTGGCATTGAAATTGAGCAATTATATTTAGTGTTGGTATTGATAAGTTTGAAGTGATTAGAAGTGGTGCACATATGGGGTCTATAGACTTAAAAGTTGTAGATACATTTAATGAGTAGCTGAGTTTGGAACTAGTTAGTAAAGTGATTTTTTATAGCTTGCTCTGGTACTATAAGACTTTTGGTATGTAAAAAGTTGAAATTTTCAAATGATAGCTTATAATTCACAACTTGTTAAAGCAGCAGCTGCTACTTGTTATAGTTGATTTGTACATTTAATATGCTCTTTCGATTCATTGGTTCTATCAAAACATCATCAAACTGGCCGTGGACCATCTTAAAAATGATTCGGTCGACATATTCACATTGAATGTCGGTAAGAGCGGTGAACGCTATTAAAAAATTTAATATAATATATCTCTTTGTTTTTTATTAATAGCTTATAATTCACAGCTTGTTAAAGCAGCAGCTACGCTAGAAATTTTTAACTCCTTTATCTACTTTCTTTCACTGAATATTTTAAATTGAATTTGGACTACTCATTTGTTGTTACTACTTTACTACTAGTCAAATTCAAACAACTAAGGAAACTGACTCACATTCTTTATCCTACTGCTCTTTAATCCTGCTCTGTTTTGTCTGGGGGGCACTTTAAAGTCTAGTACGTTCCCTCGATTTATTTTAAAGCTTTGCGGCACGTAGTCCAAGCACGTGCGCCTTCAAGTATGCCACAAATTACTAAAACTAGGCTAAGCGGGACGCGACTCCGCTGCCTAATGATAAATATTTGCCACAGAGAGAGGAGCAGTCAGTCTATGTGCCACAACTTTTGCCTTAGTTTACATATCATTTATTATTTGTGTTGATTTGCTGCTCAGCGTCCAAGCGAGGTGTTGCAACGTCAGCAGCAGCAGCCATGCCAACTTGCCACGCCTGCGGCCACATTACAAAACTTTTAAATAAACCAATGTGCTTGCTTTTGTCTTTTGTTTTGGGTTGCTCCTGCAGCAGCAGGACTTTGCCACCAGGACTAACACGATGGCAATGACGATGACGGCATGTCACATCAATGTCACTCAGCATTAAGGAAAAAAGAAGAAGCAGCGACGAAGCTGTAGCTGAAGTAGTAGGAAAAAGTCGAGCTAGCAGCACGACGCAAACATGGCATGTCCTGACGGAGTCCTGGCTGGCGGCTTTGCTGCTATTGCTGTGATAAAGTTTTTTGCGCCTTAGCACAAGGCGGCGTCTCTTCTAGGGGTGGGGGGGTGAACGAGGCAGCTAAGCATGAAAAACTGTTGTCCTTTCTAGCAGGCTTGTGTTTTGTTTTGATTTTTTTCGTCCTGCGCGCGACTTTCGCTTTTCTTTTCGTTTTCTTTTTTTTGTTCCGCCTGTGTGAGAAAATTACAAGCGCATAACAAATATTTTGTTTCGAGTTGCCCCAAAATGTTGCCTGCCGCCGCCGCCATTGTTTATACAAATTTTCAGAGTTTGTTGCTGTTGTTATTATGAGAGACGAGCCGTAAGTTCTTCAGGCCGCTGATTTTGTAAATAGCTATTTACATAAGGTAGGCAAGTTTTTTTTTTTCATCTTTGCTACTTTCTTTATATTGCTAAGTAGCTTAGCATATTGTGCTTGAATGGCCAGGAAGCGGGTGGTGGGGTGGCGGGGTGGTATTCGTTGTGTGCTGCCAAAGTTACTAATTTATAAAACAAGTTGTTTTAAATTTTAAGAGCAAATAATTGCAGGTTATTTGCATTGTGGTGAAAACTTGTGGCAACTAAGACAGACAATCAGTGGGAATTGGCGGAAATATGTTTTGTGGCACAAAGTAAATAGCATTATGGAAATAAATAAAGTTGGTAGCAACGACGTAGTTTTTAGCGTAGCTTCAAATTAAGTATCTAACTAAAGCTGTGGCAGAGAGAACTAAATACAAGAGGCGAAAAAACGCAAAAAGTTTTTTTTCCCGTTTTTATTCTCGTGCGCCGAATAAAGTTGCTTGGTGCAAAAGTATATGCACGCACATGCAAACAACATGCAAACATTGTTGTTGGCAACTTTATCTGGCGCACGAAAATTTTAACATTTTTGCTAAAGAGAGAATTTTCGCCTCTTGTATTTAGTTCTCTCTGGCTGTGGTCAGTAGAATGCGGGATCTAAGGAATATTATAAGAAATTTGGTACTATCTACGTCACAATGTAAGGCATACTTTATAAACTTCAAAGCATTCCACCGAACTTCGAAAGCATATTATCTCATTCGACTCTCTTTTATATAGTTTGGAGAAAGAAATTGAAGAATTGTAAGGAATATTATAAGAAATTTGGTACTATCTGCGTCACAATGTAAGATATACTTTATAAACTTCAAAGCATTCCACCGAACTTCGAAAGCATATTATCTTATTCGACTCTCTTTTATATAGTTTGGAGAAAGAAATTGAAGAATTGTAAGGAATATTATAAGAAATTTGGTACTATCTACGTCACAATGGAAGACATACTTTATTAACTTCAAAGCATTCCACCGAACTTCGAAAGCATATTATCTCATTCGACTTTCTTTTATATAGCTTGGAAGCTTTGTAGAAAGAAATCGAAATTTTGAAAAGAGAAATATAATAATCTGAGTACGATTTTTATAAAGAATATTTATAAAACAAATGTTTTGGAACAACTTCGAATTTAAATTTTTACGAAGAATTTCGCATTCTCAAAAAATTAGATCTAAAATCCTAAACTTTTCAAAGAGTTTCTATTATATATACAAAGCTTCCAAGCTATATAAAAGGAAATCGAAATTTTGGAAACCAAAATATAATAATTTGAGTACGATTTTTTACTGAATATTTATAAAATAAATGTTTTGGAACAACTTCGAATTTCAATTTTTACGAAGAATTTCGCATTCTCAAAAAATTAGATCTAAAATCCTAAACTTTTCAAAGAGTTTCTATTATATATACAAAGCTTCCAAGCTATATAGAAGGAAATCGAAATTTTGGAAACCAAAATATAATAATTTGAGTACGATTTTTTACTGAATATTTATAAAATAAATGTTTTGGAACAACTTCGAATTTCAATTTTTACGAAGAATTTCGCATTCTCAAAAAATTAGATCTAAAATCCTAAACTTTTCAAAGAGTTTCTATTATATATACAAAGCTTCCAAGCTATATAAAAGGAAATCGAAATTTTGGAAACCAAAATATAATAATTTGAGTACGATTTTTTACTGAATATTTATAAAATAAATGTTTTGGAACAACTTCGAATTTCAATTTTTACGAAGAATTTCGCATTCTCAAAAAATTAGATCTAAAATCCTAAACTTTTCAAAGAGTTTCTATTATATATACAAAGCTTCCAAGCTATATAGAAGGAAATCGAAATTTTGGAAACCAAAATATAATAATTTGAGTACGATTTTTTACTGAATATTTATAAAATAAATGTTTTGGAACAACTTCGAATTTCAATTTTTACGAAGAATTTCGCATTCTCAAAAAATTAGATCTAAAATCCTAAACTTTTCAAAGAGTTTCTATTATATATACAAAGCTTCCAAGCTATATAGAAAGAAATCGAAATTTTGGAAAGAAAAATACAATAATCTGAGTACGATTTTTATACTGAATATTTATTAAAATGTTTTGGAATTACTTCGATTTTCGATTTGAACGAAGAATTTTGCATTCTCGCAAAAATTAGATCTAAAATCCTAAGCTTTTCAACGAGTTTCTATTATATTATGTTATATTTCTCATAAAAGCTGTGAAGTTCCTAATGATTTCATTTAGGAATATTGGAAAATTTGTTTTTATTGAGACTTAGAGGATAATCATGTTTTCAAGATGAAAAATATATTTTTGTGCTTTTAATGCGATTTTTTTGCTGGTTCTAAAAGAGATTTAAAGAGACTTTGAATGCAGTGAAATTTTTAATAAGACCAATTGATAGAAAATATTAATGTCTAACGTGTTACGGGTGTTCTCATAAACGCGTTGAAGAATTTCAAATAATATTTTTGCGTCAGTTAGAAGTTGTCAATACGGAGGTTTTAAGCTTATTGCCATGTGTATTGGATGCATTGGTTCGTGAGATATACACATTTTTGCGAATATTGGTTTTTGTGTGAACATACTCCTCCGACACGGCTAGACCGATTCTTATGAAATTTTGTGTGCTTATTGGGCAGGTCTGAGAATCGGCCAACATCTATTTTGTATAGCCAGGATTGCCACCCCCAACATTTTTTTTAAGTTTTTACCAAATTGGCTGTACCGATTCTCATGAAATTTTGTGTGCCTATTGGGTAGGTCTGAGAATTGGGCAACATCTATTTTTTATACCCCTAAGTGATAAGGCAACAATTTTTTTTTAATTTTTACCGTACTCCTCCGAAATGCCTGGACCGATTCTCATGAAATTTTGTGTGAAAGAACCTAGAAATAATTTATATCACAAAAAAAACGTTTGTCGGATCAGCTTGTATTCTTATAAAAATTTCTAAATTTGTGCAACAATAATGGTCTGTACAACCAATCTGATACTTTTTTTAAGATGAATTTTTAATTCTTTTAATTCTTGAAAATAGAATAAACGTTAACAAGACCGAATTTATCTCGAACTGCGACGATAATAACGTCCCAAGTTTCACAGTGTATGGAAAAGGATTCAATCTCAAACAGGATTTTTGCTACCTTGGCAGCAAAATAGCTGCAGCAGGCGGCTCATCCGCTGACATCGCCAACCGTGTAAATAAAGCCCGCGGTGCCTTCGCACTACTAAACAACATCCGGTCATCTAACGCGATATCGGTCAAGACGAAACTTCGGATTTTTAACTCCAACGTAAAATCCGTCCTGTCCGTCCGGTTCTGATCCGAAAACAGAAACCTTTGTCAACTCATGCTTGCGTAAAATCTTAAGCATTTGGTGGCCACGCACCATTTCTAATGCGGAATTACTAAAAGCCACTAATGAGCTTCCTATTGAACTAATAATCAAACGCAGCCATTTCGGGTGGATCGGGCACACCCTTCGCAAAGACACCTGCGAAATCTGTAGAGCCGCGCTTTCATGGAACCCGCAAGGCGCAAGAAGCTGTGGAAGACCAACAACCTCTTGTCGTCGCATGGTGGATGCTGACCTTCGGGACTCCCATACAGACTGGAAAAGCCTCAAACAACTAGCAAAAAATCGGACGGACTTCAAGTCTTTTGTTTTGGCCCTACGCTCCACCCGGAGTTAGAAGAACTTATATATATATAAAAAATGTGGAATATTTTATTTTTTCGGTTTTATTTTTCGGTAATAATGGTTATCTATAATCTCGGTAGTTCTAAACCTTAGAATAAAAACCGAATATTTTCATAAATCTACGTATATGGAAAGCGAATTAAGTTGCGTGATTGATTAGTAATTACGTAAATTCATTTTTAAATTTTCGAAAAAAAAAAAAGTTTAATACGGCAAGTCTACAAAAAATTAATTTAAAAACAAAACATGCAATGATATTTTGAAGGCAACAAATTTTTGGTTAGCCATTTTTTAATCAAAAAATTCTTTGAGACTTTGTGACTGAAATTTATAATTATAACAAAAAAATATGGTTTTTTAAATGTAATTAATTAATTAATGCTTGCTAAGATGTAAAAAACAAAAGCATTTTATCTAATCTTTGATTTCCTACCAAAACTAACCTTGCCTTAGCAAGCTCAACCAGCTATAGATACTGTATCTTTTATCAGATTTTAGGGTCTCTAGTCTTTTAAGCTGGTCCGACTGCAATGATTTAGCTTATCTGTCCCAGTAAGCTCTGCCCGACTACGTCATAAACTTTGCATAACTTTGAATACAATAGGTATACTTCCTAGAATTAATGGACCTCAGAGCTATTAGATTCCCACGCCGCCTCCCAAAACAATGTGACTTAATAAAGCCATTAAAAGTCAGCAAACTGTTGTTGTGTCTAAAGCCCAAGAAAATTTATGATTTAACTACAAATAATTTATAAAATTTAAAACTACAAGCGCACCAAAAAAGTACGCCAATGGCATATTAATTAGTTACCAACACATACAGATACAATAGCTACAGATACAAATTCAATTGAAAGGGCTTTATATGCTAAGCTGCGGCTCTCTGAATGTATCTGAGTCAGTGTTAACCAGGCAGAGCCAGGCTGTAAATAAATTTTGAAACAAACAGCGAACGGAAATCCTGTCAGGCGTCAGAGCCGGAGCCGGAGCCTTTTTGTGATTCTTTTTTTGTTGAATTTTATTTTATTTTGGCTGAAAAGCAGCCCCAAATACAACAACAAAAAAGGTACAAATACACTCAGCTAGTTGTAGGTTTTTGTGGGTTAACATGTGTAGCAGTCATGTCTGAATGCGTTTGGTTGTAGACAATTAAAATTCAATTTGCAGGCTGTTTGAGTCAGGTATGAGTGTGTGAGTGTGTGTATCCGCAAGATACATTTGGCAGTTGGTAACCTTTTTGAACCGCAGGTCAGTCGCATTAAAATGTCAACACTTTTTCTTTTATTTCAGACATTTTCCAAGCCGCCTCCACATTATGGCACACTTCAGCAAAAACATTGGCGCAAAAAACGATAAATTTATATGCCCAAATTGTATATGTAAGTATCTGTGTAGCTGTATCTTTTAGCCTGCAACTTGTATAAAACGCTTTAATGTCGTTGACGACCACGCGCACCGCAGCTACAGCCCAGGCGCTGTGGCAAGTTTTGTGGTCCATTAAGCGCGTAGGCTACAAACACACCAACCAACCAGCCAGCATCGCATCGTATCGACTGACTACACAGCGCCTTATCCGCCAGATTGAGTTATTATTTATCTTTGTATCTTTGTATCTATCGTTAAGCAGGCAAAAGGCAGCCGAGCGATATGCTGCGGCCTGCGGTAAAGTCGCCGTCGCCGTCGCAGTCGCAGCGTTTAACAACTCATTTAAAGGCATGCCAGGCAATGTTGTTGTCGTCGTGGTCGTCTTGTATCTTGTAGATACATACATTATTTTTGAGTTGCGTTTTTTTTTGCCTGCCTTCCTGCTACACTTGATACTGCAGCGCATTTCATAATTTTTTCAGCTTTTTTTCTATAAACATAAATTTTATTTCGCGTGAATTTATGAGTTACGAACGCAGCTCAAAAAGCCAAACTTGCCGCAAGTTGCTGCGCGCGCCTCTGCCTTTATTTACAAAAGGATTAACGCAGGCACTGCTTTGTTGTTTTATTTTTGTAGCAAGCAAATAAAGAAAACAAAAAAAAATAACGCAAGACACTCAACGCAGCACAACAAAATAATGAACTTCAAGATGTATCTGTAGCTGCGTATCTTTAACTCTAACGTGTATCTGTGTGCTGTTGCCTGCACTTGTTGCGTCTTGCTAATAATTTAAACAAATTTACTTAAAACAAAATTGTTGACAAACATAAAAAACACACGCTTAGATACAACAACACATATATAGATACACCAACACACTCACAGATACATTGCACAAACATTAGCAAAACAAACAAAGGTGCGCTTTCAACTTTTTGACGCTTGATGTATCTGACAGATACTTTTTTTCTTCCGCTCTCTCTCTGGCTATCTCTCTATTTGGTTCTCTGTTTTATTTGATTATAATTAAAGCTTTTGACTGAAAAGGCGGCAAATGCTAAAAGCAGCTTGCGGCTTTTGTGTTCAACAATATTCTATTTACTTTGACTTCAATTGCAGCTCTGCGGCGTATCTTTGAGCTTTACCTTAATGCAAGATGTATATAAACAGAGACTATGTACAGATACAGATACATATGTATATGAATGCCGGCTGACCAAAGCTTTATATGATATATGGTCAGACACTGACCCAATAAAAGGCAGCGCGAGGTGCAGTCTAAATTTTATTCATAAATAACAAATATTTTATATGGGTCACAAAAGCAGCAAAAATTTGATAAACAAATCAACTTGAATTTTTTATTCCATGAAAAACTATTGCTCAAGCTTTATATGCATATTTTATAACTACATATATTATATTTGATTTGATAAACTTTTACACAAGCGCGCTTTATGTATATAGAGCAATAGAAAAAGTTATAACTAAAGAAATTGTTTAATTTATGGAAATCTAATAAGCTGTATCTTGTAAATTTATTTTATTTAAAATTGAGCTATAAAGATTAATTCATCTTTATAACTGTCAGCTCTCATAATCTCTTAATCTTTACCAACATTTGTGGTGATATTTTTTATATTTTTTTACATAAATAAACACATAAAACAAGACCAACATATTATGTTTATTTTGTTTAGAGTTATAAGATTTCATAGTTTTTGGGAAAAATCTTTAACCCTAGAGTGCACAGATTAAGTTTGACCCTTAGCTGGCCAAAAAACTATATTGATTTCATAATAATAAAAGCAAATGCCGGTAACTTTTATAAAATTATTTCTTAAAATGATATAACTGTTACTAATCTATATATATATTATGTTTTACGTGTTACGTAAGTTCTCATAAACGCGTCGATGAATTTCAAATCTGTTTTTTGCTTGTGTTAGAGGTTGTCAATACGGAGGTTTTAAGCCGATGTTTTCGATGTGTTTGTATGAATTGATTCGTGAGATATATGCTTTTTTGTGAATATCGGTTTTTGTGTGTATGTATATTGCCATATATAAAAAAACTGGTACTGTTGTTTCTCAATGTACGAGGTCCAACATCGTTTCAATCGTTGAGAACTTTAAATGGCGTATTGTGAGCAACATAGTTTTCAATACATGATGCATTTCAATTGGAACAAATGCAATCTATCTAATCGTACTGCCCAGGAACGTGAAGATCGCAATGAACGTGAAAAATAATAATAATGGTGCAAGTTTGAATCGAGCTGCAAACTAGTCTAAAAATCTTATATTTTTCCAGATAAGCTAATTAGAGAATTTTACGATGTTTATTCACTTTAAGAGTATTCAAAAACGTTTGGGCAGGACGTCTCCGGGCGCACTAGTAAAATAATAAAAACAAATGCCGGTATCTTTTCTAAAATACGATAAATGCTGCTAATTTTTAATATTTAGTTTTAAGTCTTCAGGATTCTTTCATTTTCTATCATGACTTCTAAGTAATTTTAGAATTATTTTTAGAAACACAACAGATTTGAATCTTAACCCATTAAGGGTTAAGACCCCGTCAAGACCCCTTAAAATAAATCAATTTGTATACCCAAGCAGGCACAGTGGCTAAAAATGGGTTAAAGGAAGCTATATGTATAAAAAATAGTTCTAATAAAGCTATAAGGCTCTCAACGACCTCAACTGAGGTTCTTCTCTGCAACATCTGAAATTTGTAGATCTTCTCAATGCGAGAAAGGATAAGTTCTAATGAAGTGAATATTCTTTCAAAATCTTTGAATCTTAACCCATTAAGACCTCCGTCAAGACCCTTTAAGATAAATCAATTTCTGTACCCAAGCAGGCACAGTGGCCGAAAATGGGTTAAAGGAAGCTATATAAAAAATAGTTCCAATAAAGCTATAAGGCTCTCAACGACCTCAACTGAGGTTCTTCTCTTCAACATCTGAAATTTGTAGATCTTCTCAAGGCGAGAAAGGATAAGTTCTAATGAAGTGAATATTCTGTCAAAATATTCAAAATCAAAAATGTTCCTAATAGAGTTCTCAACGATTTAAACTGAGGTTCTTCTCACCATCATCTGAAATTGGTAGATTCTCTCAAGGCAAAATAACAGGTGTTTTAATGAAGCGAATATTCTATACCAACGCAGGTACAAGCGGATTAAAGGAAGCTATATAAAAAATAGTTCTAATAGAGTTATGGGGCTCTCAAAGACTACCACTGAGGTTCTTCACACCATCATCTTAAATTGGTAGATTCCCTCTAGGCAACATTCCATACGCTCTAATGAAGTGAATATTCTGTAAACGAGCAAGTACAGTGGCTACAAATGGCTTAAACCAAAAACTTTACAGCTTGTTTTCAATATAAATAAATTCCAAATTTTCACTTAATTTTCGTGGAATTTAAAACAGAAACAGACCTGAACAGCTGTCTAAATTTTTAAATAACCTTATTATAACTTTTAAGCAATATTAAGTTTATTTTTTAAAAATCAAACGCAAAAAACTTTACAATATGTTTTCAATATAAATTCATTCAAAATTTGTTCACTTAATTTTCGTGAAATTAAAAACAGAAACTGTCGAAATTTTTAAATAACTCTTTTGTATACGCTAAGCAACTAAAACTATTAAAGGCCTAAAAGCTTGCAGTTTTTGGCAGTAGTTTTAAACTAAAATGCACATTTATGTATTAGGTCGAAAAGTTAGTTAAAAATGAGTTTTTAGTTCGAAATATTTATGAACATTTCTACTAGTGTTGGGTCGTTCATGAACGAACAAACAAAAAAGAATTATTCACTTAAAAGAACGAACTGAATAAGTTCACCAACATCGTTCGATTTTATTCACTTGTTCCTTGTTCGTTTTTATCCATTTATTTGTTCTTATACAGTTGTTCGTTCTTATATTATTCTTCTTCTACTATTCTTATACAGTTGTTCGTTCTTATGCTTTTTTACAAATATAAAATATTATTATATCTTAATTATGTTTACTTTTAGACATAAAGATTGTTTCTAACAACTAATCAATGAATGGAAATATTTTTTAAATCCTATTTAAAAAGGTTCGCCGTGCTTTGACTGGTTTTGTATTCTTTAATTCTAATCCCGAAAGCACCTCCATTTTACATCCATTTTAGCCTTGATTAAATCTATAGCCAATAATGTCCCGCTTCACTTCTAGTAAGTGCAGCACTTTTTGATTTGCAAATTTTTTTATAATTTTGTGCTTATAATTCACAAGCTTTTTAAGTATGTATCGCAATAATACTCTGCTATAATTTGGAACTTCACTTTTTTTATTATGATGTTTCGGTTTATATGTTAAGACTTGGGATTTGGCTTTATTTTTTTTTTTGAGAAACAATATTTTAACTTTGTTTTTATTCTAAGCCACTTTTGGATTATGGTTTATTGTCATTCAGTACTCATGGTTTCCAAAATTTAATAATGAAATCGATCAAAAATAAAAATCTTTTCTAATGTATAATAAAAAAGAACAAGTGAACGAAAAGAAAGACTATCAGTGGTGCCACAGACAACCAATTCGATGCAATTGCAATTCTTGGTGCCACTGACTTGGCTAACAACAGTTTTAAAACCGCTCATAGTCATGTATGTGGCACCAAGAATTGGAATTGTATCGAAATTGATTCGAATTGTTTTTTTTAAATCCCTTGTTAGCCATGTCTGTGGCTCCAAGAATTGGAATTGAAATCGAATTGGTTTTCTGTGGCACCCCTGTATGTTCAATGAAAAAAAAGAACGATTGAACTTATTCAGTGAAATGAACTATGTATGTAGATTTACCCAACTCTAATTTCTACCGGAATTTATAATTTTGAAATCACTGGCTCTGAACTATTTGTTCCCTGGAATTAATTCCAAGGTGCGATAATAAAATAAAATTTTGAAATCAATTTTATAAAATTTTAAATCTTATTTAAATAAGCAAATATTTTATATTTCAACAAATATTTTAATTTAATGCACTTCAGTTTTTGTTCACTTTTTTTTATAAACTAAACAAGCAAACTAAAAAATTAATTAAAGTAAATTTAAAAAATCCTGAATAATAATTTTAAATGTAAATAAATAATGACTTTATTTTTGATATAGGAATTTTGACATTTATAGATTGGAAAAAAAGTCTAAAATTCACAGCAATTTTTTTATTTTGAAAACAGAATTTTTAAAAGATTTCAAGTGAAATTAAAATTCCAGAAATGAAATAAGCCAGAAATAAATTTGGTGATAATTTACTTATTTTACTTTTCCACGAAAACCTAAGGTTTTAGTTCAATTAAAAAAAAAACGTTAAAAGATATATACAAATTTGCAAATATTGTAAATTACTAAACAATAAATGCACAGGAATTCACATAATATAAATTATTTAATAATATATTTTTGCCGAAGCTATTAATAAGCACCCTATATTATTAGTTAGCTTTTAAGCTATTCCAATAATATTAATAAATAAATTCAAACACAAATAATTCTCGTATTGTAATACAAATTATTAATTTTTAAATTTAAAACTAAATGATTTTACAAGAAATTGTGAAATAATTAATTTTTAAATCTAAAAAAGTTAACACGAATCCATATTTTCGAACACTCCTAGTACGATAAACTTGGTAATTTATATTATTTGATAGTTCTGGCAGAGCTAGAAATAAGCACCCTATATTAATAGTTTAGTTTTCTGCTACTCTAATAACATTAGAGTAGCAAACTCAAAAAAATACAATCCTCCTATTATAATACAAATTATTAATTTTTGAATTTAAAATCAAATGATTTTATAAAAAATTATGAAATAATTAATTTATAAATATAAAAAAATTTAACACGAATTCATATTTTCGAACACTCCTAGTACGATAAACTTGGTAATTTATATTATTTAATATTTCTGCCAGAGCTAGAAATAAGCACCCTATATTATTAGTTTACTTTTTCTAATACTCTTATAACATTTAATAAATAAATAAATCATACAAAAATACAAAATTGAAATAATGTACGATTTTTAAAGTATTATTAAATAATTAATTTTCAAATTTGAAAACAAATGGTTCTACAAAAAATTATAAAATAATCAATTTTAAAATAAAAAAACTTTAACACGAATTCATATTTTCGAACATAATTTCTAGCCCGAATAAACTTGATAAAAAATTTCCCAACTAACGAAGTTTGATTTAAAAATCCAAATTCAGTAATTAAAATCCAAGAATTTACATGAGCTTAATTTCATAAAGGAACTTGTAGAGTTAATAAGTTAAACAAGTTGTGAATTTTAGTCATAAACACAATTTATTGAATGTAAATTATTTTAAGCAAGTTGGCAACACTTTTTTCACAAAAAATTCAGTATGATTTAAAAAAAAAATTTAAGCAAATTGATAAGAGTATCCAAGTATTTACAAAGCCTTAATTTCACCAAAAATTTCTAAACTTAATAAATGTATCTCAGTTTAAACCAGTTGTGAATTTTAGTCATAAATTGTTTTCCCAGAATTTATTGAGTGTAAATTATTTTAAGCCAGTTTGGCAACACTTTTTTGGCCTTAGAAATCAAAAGCAACCATTTTGTTAAGTAAACTCATATCATTTAACTTTATATTTCGAACTCATATTACGCTAGGCGCCAGGTCTCAAAAGTTATCATTTTAAAAACAAACATTTACTCTAGCTCTACTTCTAAAAAAAATACTCTTTATTGCTGCAGATAATAATCTTCTATTCCTAGAAGCCGGCACATAAAGCAGTTTTAGATAGAATTGAATTTGAGAACTGTTGAAAACCTTGAAGTTATGAAAAACTGTTTGAAGCTAAGCTCGACTAATACAAATCTTAAGTGCTTAGTTCGGCTGCAGCTTTAATCTTAGCATCCCGAAAAAAAATTCAACTTATTTAAACTGTTTATGAGCCGGCACAGTTGAGGGATTTCAGTTATGGCCAACTAGTCAACGAAGTCCAAATAGAAAGTACCAAAAATTGTAAAAGCCGCCAAAGTTCGTAGTTTTGGTGCTACTTGGGAAATCTTCAAGTTTTTAGTGGAACTTGGAACTTTTACGCTCTAATCATATGTCAAAACGTTAATCCCTTAAAAAAGTCTGCGCCCACTTGGCGTAAAAGTATCTTTTTTGCCTTGAAAGCCAACTAACTTGGCTTAGAAGCTCACTCACACACAGACGACACTAAGACGCAGCTTAGGCTTACGCCGCATTATATGCAACAAAGCTTTGCTCATTGCTGCCACAATTTTTTTGTTGCAAGCAGGCAGTCAACAACACCAACTAACACCCGCGTAAAAACTCAGCTCAAAACAACAGCCAACAGCTGACATGTGACAGAGACTGTAAACAATTTCTTTGGCTTTCTTTTGTTCGGGCTTATAAAGAAAGAACAAAAACTTACCCGCTGTTCTACTCCCGAAAATTAAAAAATTACTGCAGCTAATTTGCTTTGACTTTGACGTTCAAGTGCTGCCAAGTTTAGCGATTTTTTTCAGTTAAATCCAATTATAAAGTGTAATTATTTTTTTTGTTTGCACTTTTGTTGCACAGACACAATTTTTGCACAGAGAATATTTTTATTTTATATCTTTTTTGGCTTTGTTGTTGGCTTATTTCCATACAAACATTTATTTCTTCTATTCGTTGCACATTTTATTTTTTATTTCTTTTTTGTAATCGATCTGATTTTTTTTTGTATATTATTTTGCACTTTTCGCGTAATTTTCACTTTAATCAGTCTTTGGCGGTACAAAAAAGTTGCGTCTGTTTCGGATTTGAAAAATTGCGTGCGTTATACGAGCGACGAGAGTTTAAAAACGAAACGAAACACCCGACACACACGTCCGTTCTCGCCGAGGTCAAAACATATTCTGAAGCAATTCGAGCTCAGCCAGCCATTCATTGGCAAGCAAGCAAGCAATGTGCCTTGGCTCTATGGCTGTGTCTGTGTTGTGTGTCGGTTCATGTTCTTGCCGGTTTGTGCACGTCGCAACACAAGCACACACACACACACACATAGGCACTCACTACATGCACGAACTTGCTCGTTCGTTTCATTTGTTGCATGCAACATTTTGCTCTCTCGTGCGTTCATTCGCTCGTTTTGCTCTCTCGCTTTTCGCACTCATTTTCGAATACAGTGGTGGCTGACAAATTAGTACGACTGTTGGTATATATTCCAGCGTTTTGGCTTGTTGCTGTTTGATGCTGTTGAACTCTTTTGCTGAATGAGTTGCAATTAATTAAAATAGGTAAAAAACAATGAAAATATTTTATAAGAAATTTTTTTAGCTTCGTTGTTTGTTTAGTTATTAATTTTGAAAAATATTGTATTGCTATCAAATTAGCAATTGTGTTTAACTGCAATTTTTTGCCGTAGCAGCAGCTAAGGCCTTAAGTTAATAAGGAAAAGGAGAGACACAAGAGAACGGCATTAAACTAAGAAAATTTTAGAAAAATTCCTTAATTAGACCAAAGTTTTATGAATTAAATTAAATAAAAGCATAATACATTAATTAGTACAAAAAAACAGTTTGAAAAAATCTACAGGTTTCCAGTTTTCTTACCTTTGGTACTAATTCATCCAAGTGAAAGTAGCATCAACAATTCAAACAATAATGAGCCTTAGACTTACCCATACAAGCATTAGCTTTTTGTCAAACATTCTTTAATTACCTTCAATAAACTTATTTTTTCGCTCTTGGATATTGAAATTAACTTTATATATCCATATTTTGTCTTCCAAAACTATCGTGTATTGTTTTCATATTATTTAGCAAATCTTAACATTTTAAACCTATTTTTTTTTAAATTAATGATTCTACGAGCTATAAAGTTGGTAATACTGGGTCCCTTTAGGTGTCTTCTAAATTGTTTTCTACTAACTAATGTATTATGCTGTTTTTTTAATTTAATTCATTAAACTTTTGGTGTAATTAAGGAATTTTTCTAAAATTTTCTTAGTTTAATGCCTTTCTCTATAGCGTCCTTTTGCGTGTTTTGCCTAAACTGGCTGTATTATTTATGGAAAACGTTTTATTTTGCCTCATTATTTGTTCGTAAATAGTTTATCTAAGCATTTTGCAAAATCTAATTTGATATTCCACCGGAAACCAGCACTATATTTCGTGACTATTTCATTTCGGACAAGTTGACCGAATTCTGGTTTTTCGTCGATTATATGAAAACCAATGGGCAAAAAAATTGGTTATAATCTTTAAAAATAAATAATAACAACTTTTAAAGTTTTCAAACTATGTTTTTACCTTACGGGAATCGAAGGAATTGCAATTAATCGCATTGTCAAAATACTTTTGACCACCTAAAAAATCATCATCTCACATTAAAAATAAAATATTAAAAAAATGCAAATCGTTATTATGTTATTTTTTTACTTAAAGCCCATTACATATATTCTATCTCTCAAAAGTAAAATGGATTTCGTAACTTCTCTCAGTTTGAAGATATAAGCGGTAATACATTTCGCATCTTTTAGTCAAAATACTTTTGGCCTCTATTGTATGTCCCAGTTAGAAGTATAGAAAATACTTTCTTAGTGCCAAAATTGCTAAATTTCGTTGCTCGGAAACAGCAAACATTTAGAATTAGTTTCTTTTCTGAACAATTTACTAGAGTTCAATAATACATTAAGTTTAGAAATTTGTCTACAAAAATAGTTTTTCAAAATTCCCTTCTTTTATAACTTTCATATGAAATTGCTAGTACTTATTATGCAATGCTATTTATTTTTAGAAATTGGTCTAACAAGTAAAATTAATTTAATGTAAACGCTATAAATCCCGATTTGTCGAATTAAATATAACTACGTTGTAAATCTTAAAATATAAATACTTAATAAGAATTTTTTGTAAGTAATTGAATTGAGATATAAATAAAAAGTACAACTTTTTTGTTTGTGTTTGAAATCGAATAATTTTTTACTTTAAAAAGCTTAGAAAATTTGTCTACAAAAATAGTTTTTAACATTTTTTCAATTTTTCTATGCAATTATTAATACTTAATATATTGTACAACGCCATTTATTTTTTGGTCTGCCGAGTAAAATGAATTTAATTTAAACGATTTAAATCCAAATTCGTTTCATTAATTAATTATTATGTCTTAAATCTTAAATTATAATTTATAAATTTATAAACAACTAATTTTAATACAGAAGCATTTTGCCAGAAGTTACAAAGTATTCTCTAAAGTATTAGCCTGAAGCCAATTTTATACAATTTTTCTAATGGTTTTATTTTTGTAGATATTTGAAATAATATGATTTTTTGGCTCAAGAAGTATCTTTTTGATTGGTTTTAATTTCTATGCCAAAAATGAATTTTGCTGTTTTGATTTTAAAAAGATTTATAAAGATATGAATGTACAAAAGAAAAATACTATTTTCCAGAGCATTCAACAAGAAAATTAAAAGAAACTCACTAATTTAATTTCGACAACGATACATTTATTTTGAATTTATATTTTAAATGCTTGTACAAAAATGGTTGGGAATTTTTTTTTAAAGTTTATCCCAAAACGTTAATTTTTCGCGGTTTTCGATCTAAGAGTGAAAGAAAAGCTTAAAAAAATTTATTATTAAAGAAACACAAAAAAACCTTTTGTTTTTATATAATATTATTTTGCCAAGTTCTTAATAAAATTACAATTTTCGGAATTCTTTGCAAATCGATGAAAAAAAGAAAATTGCTCCGCCGGAATTGACAAAATATTTTCAAAACTATTTTTTATTTTTTTTTTATTTTACAAGAAATCAGTTATAGCCGTTAAAGGTTAATATAATATTGTTAAAAAATAATAACTAGGAGCCATTTATTTTTTTGAATTTGTGGAAATATTTATTTTATCCATTGATGGATTCTTTGTAATCCAATGGTGAATCCTATTGAAAAAAAATTTTTTTAAATAATATTATATTTGCCAAGTTCTTAGTAAGGTACAATTACAATTTTCGGAATTCTTTGCAAATCGATGAAAAAAAGAATATTGCTCCGCCAGAACTTACAAAAAATTTTCAAACATATTTTTTTATTATTTTTATTTTACCAGAAATCAATTTTAGCTGTTTAAGGTTAACCTAATATTGTTAAAAAATAATAACTAGGAGCCATTTTTTTTTTTTAAATTTGTGCAAATTTTTATTTTATCCATTGATGGATTCTTTGTAATCCAACAGCTTTGAATCCTATTGAATCCTCCTGCAGCCTACTCATATACGATCTTCTTCTAAATTAGTACAAATATATGTATAGGATATTTTTTTACTCAAGTACTATTGAAAAAACATCCAAACAGAGTGCAAATGCTGTGCCAACATGACGTCAAAAAGTCTGAATATAAAATATTTCTTTTGGAAATGACAAAACGGAACAATTTAAGCCTTAGGAATTTCTTTCGTTTTATTAGTTTGAAGTGCTTTTGAAGATCTTTCTAAGGAATCACCAATGCCAAGTGAATATGTAAGTGTCAGCTAAAAATAAAAAAAATGTGAGGTGGTACAACCAGGCCCGTCGAGAAGAGAGGGGATCGTGTACTTTTTCACCCGGGCCCGAGAGCTCTCGAAGTGGGGAAGTCCTTCGGGAAGAATCGAGTCTCAGGATTGGAAACTTTGTGTTTGGAATCTGAGTTAGCAAGAAAACTCGACTTTGATATTATAAAAGCTAAAGCACGGAAGGCGAAATTCTAAGCATCTTGACGGTTATTGTGAAACATATATACATAGACTAACTTAGTTAATAAAAAATTTAAACTTCTTTGAGTTGCGTTTTTTTTTATATCTGCAATTTTATGAAATACATTATTATGATTTTATCAAATCATCAATTCTCTCAGAAATCCTTTCTGTAGTACTTTTTTATGTTGATCTCACTTTTTAACAATTATACGTATTTTTATGAATTAAGAAAAATTAAAAGGCGCCCGGATCCGAGATATTCCCCGGGAACCTGATATTCTCTATACGGCCTTGGGTATAACTCGATTTGCTTGAGACTAATTTAAAGGACCACCTTTTTATATTGAGAGTTGCTATAAATTAGGGCGACCACACGATTTTAATAGCAACACTGCCTAAAAAGCTTATATAGAACCTGGAAAATTTAAAGACTATCCGAAAGTTTGATAGACACGGTTTAAAATTCTGCAATACCAGCGGCGGTCACCCTACTGTACCTCCATATAAGCAGCCAAGACCTAACCCGAGTTAAAATTTTAAAGCAAAAACAGCAGAGACTTAAAATCAGAGCTTCCCTCATTTTACCAGAATATAGATCTTTACAAAAAAATTTGCTTGCCATAAATCTGCTACTATTTTCATTACCAGAGTCATTATAATATTTTGACTTCCTCAGCAAATAAGACTCAACTTGTTTCCAAAAACCAAAGTACTAGACCGTATTAAGTTACCCAACAAGTCATCAAAATTTCTAAGAAAATCCATCGATACAATTGATTAGGCTGTAAAAATTCAAAGATTTTTATTAATGCAACAATTCTGGAACGCAAATCAAAACAGAAAACAGTTGTTGGAACAAGTTTTAAATTTCCATTTTCAATAATAAGTGCCGCCGGAGTAGTTCCAGACAGAGACTCATTGAGAAAGCCTCAAAGCGAGTCAATGCACTGGACGGGACTGTCACATAATAAGCCCACATTTATGCAGATCTGCTCATTTGCCATTTTTTTACTTAGTATTATTTTTTTTTCTTTAAAAGTTCCATACGGAAAAACTCAGCTACAACAACAACAACTAATGAGAGTATAATAGACATGATTATCATTTAAATGTTGAGCATGATGCTGATGATGATGATGCAGCAGATTGACTTTGATGCTTCGATGACGAATTCGCAATATGCCCCATGCAACAACAACAACAACAAACAGCAGCGGCGGCAGCCCAACAGCCCACAATATGATCAAGGTCAATGTCTCGGTTTGTTCGGGGGCGCTGTGGCAACAACAAACATGTGCTCGGGTTTATTTTTTTGTTGCATAGAGTTGAGTGTATTTTTTTTTTTTTTTGCTTGTTCCAGCTTCCGTTTGCTGCATGTAAAATTACAACAATAAGAGCAACAACAAAAACAACACTGCGTTGTCTCTTTTTTTGCTGTCCAGCAGCCAGCAATGAACTCAAATTTCGAAAATGAACGCGAGAGCTCTCTCTCGTTGGCTCTCTTGTGTGCGCAAAGCGAGAGCGAGCGCTTGGTGAACACATAGACACACTCGCTCTCGCAACATTGTTGCTATTGTGCGGGAGCTATTCAACATGTTGCTAAGGCCTTTAATGCGTTTGCATTCTTCAAACTGAGTTCACTGCAATTTTTGTTTACGCATATTTGTTCGCACCTAAGCAGGGCGCTAGTATGTGGCATGCAGCATGCGGCATGAGGCATGAAGCATTTTATTTACATTTCACTTTCACCTTCTGCAATACTTTAACGTTTTATTTGATACACTGCGATCTAAGCGGGATTGGTGTATACTAATTGGATGGGAAAAGGTATTTAAAAGTTTGATAGAAATCTCACTTTGTGTTTAAACCAAATGCAAAGAATTGGTAGTTTTCCCTTTTTTTAAGAGTACATCCCAAGCGCTTGCCAAAAAGCGTCACACTACATGAAGCGTATCCAACAGTCGTCTAATCCTTCCCACAGCCCTTCAACTTGTATCTATATTTTTTTCTTTGTTATTGTCTAGTTGTTTTGTTTATAAACTTTTGCCGCGCACTGTTTATTTTCAATGCAATTTATTACATTGCTTTGGTGTTGAAAAGTGTTCAATTGTTTTGTGGCATGTTGGGAGGGGGCGGGTTGAGGCATCTGTAGGTGTTGGGTGTTGGTTGTTGCTGCCCCATACCCGTCTGCTGCACTTTGTTACAAAAAAATTCTTAATAAATAGTTTGTTCGTTTTGTGGCGCGCCGCAACTTAGTCAAAATCGAGTATATGCCGACGACGTGCCCCAAAACGCCCCGCAGCTTGCCCCACTTCCAATTTCTTTCTGTGGCTGCAACCAAACTCATTAGGCGCGTCAAGTGAAATGTTTGGTCTGCTTGTGGCCACATGTTGTAGGAACAGGCCCAGACCCAGGCGCAGACCCGGAGCCGAGGCCAACACATTAGCAGCTCATTTCGTGCAACACGGCCGCAAATTAAAGGCACATTAGAGAGCAGCGCTAAAAGCCCGAACCGCGGTTGGTAAAAACTATTTCTCAAGTAGCCAATATCTTTTAGCAATTGTACTCAAAACTTTTTACATAGCGCTCTTAGGGGTTGAGTGGAAGATACAAAAGTATCTGAAGGCTGAAACTTTTTTAATGTTAACTCACTCGACACAAATCTCGATGGCAACTAATTAGTCAAAGAGCACTCAACATGTCCTTTTTTTTTTGTGTCTGTGGTTAGACACGCATACTTACACACACACAGGAGTATACTTACATATGTATATATGTATGTAGCTGCAGCTGTCCTGCTCATGTTTGCAGTTATAATAATTAATAATTCTAAGGATAATCCTCATGTTTGTCAAAGCGATATACAGGCGTAAATATATACCTATGTGTATAGGTATGTATAGGTATTTATATGGCCAAAAAGTGTGGCCAAAAACCTCACACGCATGGCAACAAAAATTGCTTGCATTAAAGTAGGGCCTGATCGACTATGAGATACCTTGCTTTTTTTAAAAAAATATTTTATAGTAATTTTAAGATTTAAGTCTAAATGCTCAAGGCGTTACAAGATTTTTTTAAAAACTCTCCGAACTCTTTATACTATTTTATTTGAATTTAAGAGTTCTTCAAAAAATCGTGAATGCCTATGAGCATTTGGATTTAAGTCTATCTTACAAATATAGATATACCAATAGTATATAATAAGGTTGTTACAAAAAAAAAAATAAAACGTAGATTGATATGAATCCTACAATTAAAAAATAAGCCGAAAATTGTAATAAAAAGAGATGCGATACTGAAGTTGGCTTTTTCTGATAGCCAGCAGAATTTTGAAAGATTTTTATATATTTATAGTGACATTAAACGACAAATTTCTATAGTCGGAAAACTTGAAAAGTGTAATAAGAAGAATAAACTAGAGTATAAAATCGACAAATTTAAATCGAGTTGTGGAACGTTTATGATAGTTTCCTAAATCTCAAATTTAATAATGACAGGCAAACATATCTGAATGACTCGACTTTTCATGCTAATCAAAAATTTATATGTATCGGAACTGCTACACTGAAAAACAAATTAAGTATTTCGTATTTAGAACTAGGAAATCCACACTTGATTTGGGTGCAATGATGTAAATCCTCAAATGTAGAATTTAGATTTTTTTTTTTTTTTTATTTATTTAAATTGCAAATTGTCTCTGAGAATAGGACATTAAGCAATATGTTCAAAAATATTCAAAAAAGCATTTGTGGTCTAATTCCTGTGAGTTCGCCACTTTATTGTGCACAGTCTAAATTAGTTCAATTTAGTTTGAAATGTCCTTATAGGTATCACTAGCACATATCCAAGGGGGCTTTTCTTTTCAGTCTGGTGAATATTGTTCTTGGCTTCATCAGGTCAACTACCAGTTCATTTGTATGATTCGAGATTCGGTCTTTATATTTCGGCATTCTATTCTTTATTATGATTATATAGTAGTGCTATTAATGGCTGGATATTTTCGACCTTATCAAAAAATATGGAGGTCTTGCCTGATTTACGATGTCTTTAGCTGTACCTTCTGGGTCAACATCAAGTTCAGAGAAGCTGTTAGAAGTTTCTATTGTTTGACTAAGCCAGTATGAGCTAAGTTTTAATTGTTTGCACTTGTTTAATGTTTCGGGGCTCGAGCTTTGCCGCTTTTTATTGGTTACTTCAGTCCAGTCCATCTCTTGAGGTGTTTCATCATTAGTTACGTATCTGGCTTGGTGCCAGGATTTGGTTGATTTTGATCTGATGGAGAATCAGCTCTTTGTTTCCCCATACTGCTAAGAGAACTTGATCTTTTTCTGTTGGTAAATAAGCTTTTGTGTAATATTTGTTGAGTGTAGACTTTATGTTGTTCTCCTGTCTTTAATCCCCTTTCTGACATTGCTACGTTACAGCGAAAATTGCCCACCCCAGAATCAGAAGGGCTGCCTGAACATTGTCCTACCTCTAGAGTAGGGCAATGCTCAGGGAGGGATTCTCCGCATCCCGCGGTACCCTCCTGGGGTAGTTTAGTTTTAAGATCCGCCATTTCATGAGTTTAGTGTTGCTGATCCACAGCTTCGTCTTTTGTATCGGGTGAGATCCCTTAGACCGCGTCTTTCTAGACTAAAGGCACGCTCATGCCTGCTGGTTTTGGTTCGCGCTAGGTATTTCATTTCCCTAGTACCAGCAACTCCACACGAGTTAATTCGATTTTAAGTACGAAAATCTTAAATTAACAACATGATTTCTTAAAAAAAACGGGCAACATGTTTTTGAAATAAGTACAAAAACCTTATATCATGTATATTTTGAACTTAAATAGAGATAAGAAAATACTTCATATAAGTATGAAATATTCTCAAGTTCTCAAGATTTTGTTCCAAAATATTTGCATTTTGAATCAAGTTCAGTAAGTAAGTATTGTACTTGAAACAAATAAAAAAAATATGATTTTAGAATTTTTGTCACTTATTATCAGTATTTTCGAGCATATTTTAAGAATGACTTTTCAAGATAGCAAATTCTTAATTCAAGTAAAAACTTTCTTAATATTAAACCGACTTTTTTCGCAGTGTATCTTCTTAGTGTGACATACTTTAAAACAAACCTTATATACCCTCTAAAGCCACAATGAGTAGGGTATATAAAAACATGTCTACCTTCAAATTATTATGTATCTATGTTTGTGCCTACCACAAATCTATGAGTGTCGCAAAAGATTGGTCCATTGGCCTTTTTCCACATCTGCATAAATACTTTCACAAAGATACATATTCATAAATATATTCACACAGATACAAATACAGATACAGATACATAATTGTATGGTTAATTGTATTTTGGTTAGCGTCAGTTGCATTGTGAACAGCACGAGGGGCTTGAGAGGTGCTAAACAAAGGTTGCATATCTATATTCATGAAGGATAGTTTTTCTAAGCAATTTTCAGCTGTTCTTAAAAGTATCTACAATAAACTTCATGTTTTTGTAAAATATATGCGTAGAAGATAAGTGACATATTTATTAAAAGGACAACTTCATTAGAGCAAATATTTTAATAAATTGTTTACGTTCTGGGAAATACCTTAAATGTTGAATATAAATGCAGTTCGCGAAAAAATTTTAGAGATCGAGTTCGTTAAATTCAATTATAATAAAATATTTGTGCTAGGGTCTGAGTCAAGGTTTTTATACTGACTAAATAAATGAATTAATTTATTTTAAGAAACTTGGGTTTTGTTTAAAAGCGAATCTTTTTGATAAAAAAATGCGTCATTTCTGGGCTTGGGTCAAAGTGAAAAATTTGAAGTTGATAAATATAGTAATAGATAGTATTTAGTTAGACTTTGCATCTATTTTAAAATTAAAATACACAAATATTTATTACTTATTAATTAGTTTTTTCATTATTATTTTTAATTATTACTTAATAAATTTTTTATTGTCGATTAAAATCAACTCACCGCAATTTGATTTACAGTCCTAGGTACATTTTTCTTTACCTCTGAATTTAAAGAAGAGTAGCAAAAACGTTTAAATATTAGTAATGATTCTTTCAGTCTCTTTGTTGTTGTTGTTTGATTTGTTAATCAAAAATTGTTTTAGGTACATTTAAAACTAAAAGGTTTATGGCATAAAAAAAATTCTTCAAAGATTTGTTGCTTTAGAACTGAGATAAATTCCCTGCAGATGCAATAGTATATTTTGAAAGAGTTTTGACGGACTGTCTGACTGGCTTGTTCCAAAAGACTCCTAAACAGGGACATTTTAACTTTTTCAAAGATTTTTTCTACAAAACTGAGAATCTTGCGTTTATAAGATGATAGATATTTGTTGTTCTTTTTTCTGAAATCAATTTGAATGACCAAAAAAGAAGTTAACCAACATGTAAGTTTTTAGATGATCTTTGTGAGGTTTGTAATACTAGCGCAAAGTTAACAAATGTTCAAATAAATCAATCTTTTAAAATAATAGTTTTATATAATTTAGAAATTAATAAATCTTTGATTTTCACAAAAAGTTAATAACATGCGATCAGGTTTGGTTTCCTAAAAAATATTTACGTTGTCTTCAATATATAAATTTTTATTTGGTATAAAATTCTACATTTCTTGTGTAAAGAATATAAAATAATACATAATAATCGTAGTACTTTTTTGAGAAAAATTCGCGTTTTTTTTTTCGCCTGTTTGCCATATTATGACCCCAGTCTATAAGGATTTGCAATTTAAAATTACCTGAAATAAACGACAAATCTGGATTATCACAGAAAGGTCTAATAAGGTCGAAAAACCAAAACTTGAATAAAAACATGTTCTAACTCGTATTACATACATATATATTCGAAAATGAAATATGTTCAAAGTTCAAATGGCGACAACTTAGTTAGTTAGCTAGATTTCATGTTTTTTTCAGATTTTTTTATTTCTAAGAATATCTTTCAAATACAATTTGAATCATCATATCCTAATTAACTTAGATTAACAAGGTCAAATTTCATTTATTAAGTTCTTATGCAATGCAAAGATGATAAAAAATCCTGGAAACTGTTGTTATTAGGACCGAGCACTGCAAAATATTGTAAAAAAAATAAGATTCTTTAAAATACTGAAGTTCTAGCTATACAAGTTTTTAATTTTATGTATCCAATATCCAAACTATTTTTTAATTTCTGCCATGAATTTTGAAGAGAGAAATAATAAAGCACATATGCGAAATAAGTTCAATTTTTTTTAAATCAAAAGATTTATACACATAAAATCTTTACCAAATTGCATAGTTCTGTTTTATCTAACATCACGCCAATCGTATTATTGCTTGTACCTCAATCGATAGAACTGTTTCTCACTTTGATAGACTGTTTGAGACTACATGATAGCCAATTATGTAGCGTATAGGGTATTCAAACGCCGAAGGTGTAATTTGGACGCTCAAGAGGGTATCTAGGTACGGTGCACCCCTAGCTATGCTCTGACTTAGCTCGCCGGACTGGGGGGTTTTTCCTAAATGCAGAATCCCGATACGCACTGAACATAATTTTTAGGTGCATATGGACAAAAAAAAAGTAAACTAAATGGAAATAAATAAATACAAATAAAAAAAAAAAAATACAATCAAACGGACTTTGCTGCTATAATATATGTTTGGGGAACCTTGATGTAATAAGTCCCTTCTTTACCCACCCAACCTATGTCTAATGATAAACGGCTGGGCCGTCGTATTTATCTATCTTTTTGACTTTTTACAAATTTAATTTTTTTAAATTATTTTTTGTACTATTGTAACGTCACGCTAAAAGAAAATGCATATATCTTTTTAAAATTTTGAAAAAAATTAGGTCATATCTACTATATTTTTATGTCGTATATAAAGTTGTGATTTTCTATACCCACTTCTGTGTTATGGAACGTCACACCAGTCGTTTTTCAGCATGTACCTTTCATTTGATAGAACTGATTATTTTTTCGACCTAAGCTTAGATGAAAAAATTTGAAGATATATATTAACTGTCAATGGGCGTGTAAAACCTAAGGTCGGTTGTTCGATTCAAAAAAAACGCAATTTGCCATAGAAAGTCTCTATTAATTAAAGACACCGCCGTTCGGGGTCAAAAAGAAATTATTTAAATTAAATTAACTTTTATTTTTTTGTACCAACGTAACGCTATAATAGAAATGCATATATATTTTATAAATATTTTTTAACTCACTACATTTTTATTTCGTACAAAACGAGTTGCATATATTTATAAACGTTTCTATAAATTTAGTTCTCCCTAATTTTAATAAACCAATTCACATCTATTAATATATTCTAAGCTACAAAAGCTTTTAATAAAATCTTTAGAATAACTCGTACTTAACTGGGGAACTCTCTGAAATTACAACTTCATTAGGTCACCTTTTTTTTTTTTTGAGCCACTGACCACGTTATCTTCGCAATAAACCAGTTTACGATCTAACAAAAACATGAAAACTTTATGCAGCAATCTAAACTTTTAAGGCTTTTCTAACTGGAATTGTGTTTACTAAATGCTCCCTCATTACGCATTACTCATAACTCATGCAAAAACAAATCCAACAAAAACTCACAAGCATAATATTTTTTAATACTCATGATATCTTTACAAAATAAAAAAACACACACATACGTAACGTCACGCAGACAACTACTGCTACTTTTATATAACATTTTTATGTAAACATACAAATAACATGGAACATCAACACCTTAATGAGGATAGAAACACACACACGCACACACCCAAAACATTGTTTTAAGATAGTTTAACTCCCCTGAGCTGGGGCGCCACTCTGCCCCCCTTGGAAACCATAAAACACTACGCACTTTGCTTGTGTGCCAATTTCAAGTGCAATTATAATTTTTGTTTGTCATGCAAAAACAACAATGACGCCAAATGAAAACCAACAAAAACACACACATACACAGATACAGATACACACAGATACAACTACACACACAGAGATACACTCATACAGCCAAAACGACGCACAAAATGTTACATAATAAAAAGCTAGTCGAGGGTGCTCCCCCTCGTAGTGGATGGGCTGGGGAGGTGTCCTGTGGCACGCCCACAATCAAACTGGGTCACAGTTGGACTTCGATGCAGCGGACTCTCTTTTGCTTGCCACATGCAGCACAAAACTGGACCACTAGAGTAGTTACAATTTGCATATGCATCATGCACTATTCGAGTGTGTGTGTGTGTATCTGTGTAGGTGTAGCACACCTACTGTGCACGTGTGTGTGTGTGTGCTCTAAGCATTGCATGACTTTACAGTTTTTCAACCTTTTCTAATAAATTTCCGCACAACAACAAAAAAAAAAAAGAAGAAAAATGAATATGCAAAACTCATAGAGTAACGTAACGTAACGCATAGATATATGCAAATATAGAAGAAGCCTCATCTATACATATATCTGGATACATATATATATCTATAGATAGCTACATATATATATATATATATACCATACACCTACACCTACCTCTATATGTAAGCTCATAAATCTCCGCTTGACTCTGTGACATTTGTGGATTGCTTTGAAGCTGGCTCTGCTCTGGGTCGCTCTTTCTCTCTGTCTGGTCTGGTCTGTTCTGGTCTGCTCCGGGTCTGGTTGGCCATTTTTTGGCGTTTCCTGTCCAGGCTTTATTCGTGCGTTTTTGGCATTGTCCTGCATTTTCAGCATATTTGCCAATGGCTTTTTGTTTTTACCATGTGTGTCTGTGTATATCTATGTGTATGTGTGTGTGTATCTATAGATGTGTCCTTGTGTGTGTGAAACTCACATTTGCATATATGCCGTTATTATTCCTTTGTCGCTTGCCGTTTGTTGCATTATTCTAATATCGCACTAGGTTACTTTTATTTTATCATATTTTTTTCTACTTTTATTTTTTTTTGTGTTGGCTTTTACTACACAGCGAGAAAAAATGTGCATTTCCATCTATGAGCACAGTAGAGGAAATTAATACATACATATTTTTGAAAATTAAAATGTGTATGAAATTGTAGTAGTAGTAGTCTTTGGCCGATTGGTCCTATAAAAGCTATATGATATAGTCAACCAATTCTGATCAAATTTGGTACAGTGCTTGGGTATCTAAAAAACTTCTAAAATCCAAATGTGGCTCCAATCTATTAAAAAACAAATGAAACACAACGAATTTAGTTCCAAAAAGTTTTTTTTTTGACCGGTCATATTGGAGATATATAATAGATATAGTAAAAATATGTATAATATAGTTAAAAATTGTTCATAAATTTTGTAACAGTGCTTGAGTATTAGAAAAAAGTGAAATATTTGTAATTTTTCGGAATATTTTGTCAATTAAAAAAAAAAATGTAAAAAATGCACTAAAGCGCCCACTGGCAATGCTCAAAATGAAAAATCAATGTCAAAAATGGATTCCTCCACCCCAAAAACCCCTAAGTACATATTTGGAATGTAATGTCAAAGTCGATTTTGAATTATTTTGAAAAAAAAAAAGATTTTGAAAAAGTGGCAGACTCGAAATTCATTTTAGACCCATAGTTTCTTGGACAAAGTTGCTTAGAATGACCCAAAGAATCAAAATCGCCGTGAGCCCTTATACCGAAAAAAAATTATGAATTTTTTAAATAAATATTTATTTCGGATCAAAATATGAAAAGTAATGGAGCAAATTTTTTTTAAATAAACTTATTTTGTGCCTGTTATAATGGTGGGCGCATTTAATAATTTTATTTATAATAAAAAAAATTAAAAAACAAATTATTTTATTTTAAAAAATATAATAAATCAAAATCTGCACCATTTATTTTCATATTTTGACACGAAATATAATATTTATTTATAAATTTTTTCATAAAATTTGTTACAGTGCTTGAGTATAGAAAAAAGTGAAATATTTTAAAATTGACCCACCGTAATATAGATATACATATTAGTCATACTTCCAAATGTGTTTGAAATTTTGTAATATATTCCATGTTTGACTAATATTTTGGAAATAATAAGGTTTAAAACGGAATTACTATTATTAATAGATTATAAGGTACGCTGACAACATTTTTTTGGAAAGGATAAATAAAAAAATGGCGGACGTAAAGTCGGGCGCGGACGACTTTAGGATACCCTGTACCACTAGCTTGTAATAAAGTCCGATTTCTTCACAAAAAACCAAAAACAGAAGAATTTTTAAGCAAAAATTTTTTTTTTGACCGATCGTTCCTATGGGAGCTATATGATATAGTCAACCGATTTAAATAAAATTTGACACAATGCTTAAATACCTTAAAAAAGATATGAATGCCAAATTTATTTCAAATATCTTTACAAACAAACAAAACACATCGAATTTTGTATAAAAAACGTGTTTTTGGACCGATTGGTCCTATGGGAGCTATATGATCTAGTCAAACGATTTGGATTAAATTTATTACAGTGCTTAGGAACTATAAAATACTCACGAATGTCAAATTTGGTCCCAATATCTTAACAAACAAACGAAACACAACAAATTTTGTTAAAAAATCTATTTTTTAGAAGATCGGACCTATGGGAGCTATATGATATAGTCCACCGATTTTGTTCAAATTTGGCACATTGCTTCAGCGGTCTAAAAAATTTCCAAACGCCAAATCTGGTTACGATATCTTTATTACAAAACGAAATATAGCGAATTTTTCTTTAAAAAAGTTATTTTGGCCGATCGGTCCTATGGGAGCTATATGATATAGTCAACCGATTTTGATCAAATTTGGCACAGTGTTTGGGATCTATAAAAAACTTTTGAATACCAAATTTGGTTACGATATCTTCATAAACAAACGAATTATTCATCTAAAACGCTTTTTTTTGTCGAGGTCGTCTCAAACACCCCCATGGGAGCTATATAATTTATCCCCGATATCAAAAAAATAAAATAAACTTGCCTCCTATGGAATAATATGGGATCTAATGTGAAAGTTTGGTAACTCTAGCTCTTACCATCTCTGAGATCTAGGCGTTCACACGGACGGACGGACAGACGGACATGGGTATATCGACTTCTCTATTCACCCTGATCATATTTTAGGTAACTTTGGGGTGTCTCCGACGTCTCCTTCTATATGTTACATACATTTTCGGCTTGCACAAACTTAATATACCCTAGGTAACATATGGTACAGGGTATAAAAATAAGTACTATATCTTCTATTCTAGTGACGTCACTTATTAAAACCGATGAATACAATTTGAGGCTGATTGCCTCTAAAGAAATTATTATAAATAAACAAATAAACAATTAAATAAAAATTATTTAATATGCATCCAAAAATATATAAAAAATGAACTAAGCAATTTTGATTGAAATGTTTAAGGCACTTACTCTAAATAAATAAGAAAATTTAAAATCACTTTTTACAATGTTAAAAAAAATATTAAAAAATAGATTAAAAAAAGGTTATTATTATTTTAAATAGCCTTGTTGATAAGTTAAATTAAAAAATTTGTTTAAAATTGTTCGGAATCATAGTCACAATTATATAATGAAGTTAATTTTTTGTTGAGCTGAAATTCTCTAAGTTCTAAGATACAAAAAAAAAAGTATTTTTTAATTCTTAAAAATAATATACTTTTTACTTCAAATAAGATTTATTGTATTTTTCTATCTAATCATGTTTGTTTTTACAAAAGAAAAATTACCATTTTATGGACCTTTTGCTTACAATTATGTATTAAAATTTTATATTTATTAATTTTGTAATTTGTAATTTAATAACAATATTTTTATGTTTATTTTTCAGAACGCCATGGAGTCTTAACCCCATATTGAGTAAGTAGAAAATTTTACTTCTTTTATTTAGTTACGTTAAAAAATATTACTCCCTTTTCGCTTACTACAAAACTATGCCACCTTACGCCAAATTTCTCTCAGTGTCGTGTTCATGGCCTTTATAACGCATGCTGTATGTATGTGTAAGTGACTCTCTCTGTGCATGTGTGAGTGTCTCTCTCTGCATAATTTGCATATTATATTCCCATCTCACCTGCTTTGTATCTCATTTGGCACACATTACCAGCACATAAGGCCAAAAAACAAAGTTGCCGCAGACTTTTGTGGCCATAATTAAAGGTGTTAATGCTGTTGATAATTACACTGGGCTGGGCTCTTCGGACCAGGTTCTTCTCTCTGACCTGAATGCGGCTAAAGCTATCGCTGCGACCATAAATCTTGTTACCAAAGCCGCAAAAAATTAGTCCAACGTTAATTCTATGGGAGTTGTCTTAAAAGAGCTGCATTGAATTCCAAGAAGTAGCATTAAATGCAATATAAAAAAATATACTGCTTGAAATAAAGATTTACAATTATAAAGAAGGGTGTAACGCATTCGTAGTTTCTTTCATTGCATTAAATGAGTAGTTTTGCTTTTGAAAGAGTGCAATTAGAATGCTGCCATTTTGTAATCTGTATCTTAAGCAAACTTGTTATAGTTTGAGATCATTAAGGGAGTTAAAATAGATTTAGATTTATACAATGTTAGACCCAGATCCAATTGGATCAGTGGAGCACTAAATTTACGCAATATGTTGGACATGTCCATGACATAGATGTCCTGAAAAACAAAGGGAATAGAACTTGTTTGAAGCTATATTTTTGTGTTGGAAGAAGGTTTTGTCCGAAATTACAGAATTGATTTTTTTTTTTCAAATTTTATTGTAATTATTTTAATATGCATTTTTTTTCTGATTCACTGATGATGTCAGTCAATATATCTTTCTATAAAATAAAAAGATTTTCGTATTCTTCTTTTTTTTTGTTGGAACAGGTAATTTTAAGCTTGTCGGTGTAGTTTTTTTTGTACCTCCAGCGCACAACGGTCCCAAAGTTAATTTTAACGACACAAATATGAACTAACGAAAATTTCAGGCCGGTCAGATCATCCCACGCCTGCCGTTAAGAACAAAGCGGAAAGCTATAAAATCGTCGTCATGTGATTTTATTCCTTTATAATTTTTAACTTTGTATCTCGGTTTGGTATACTAAAAAAAAATATACTCCGCTCATCATTTATTTGTTTGCACTGCCTCACGAAAAGAATGTGAAAATGTTTGAGCTTTGCGCTTTTCCATTTTTTCTTGTTCTCTTTCCCGAGAAAAAGTTTGGATCTTGGTTTGGTCTTTATTATATAATAATATTTTCTGTTCTTCTCAATTAAGGGCAATTTTGAAAGTAAAAATTACCTTTTTAAAAATTTTAGATCCTGGATATTACATAAAAAGATTTTCCTTATATCAACTATTTTTTGAGTCAGGCCTAGCTTTGTTTGCTTGGTTTGATTTTTATTATAAAATAATACCTTGGTGTAGTTTCTATTTTGCCTCAGTCCCTCTTGCCGATATTTTGGGATCTTGGTTTGCTCTGTAATATATAAAAAGATTATCCGTTCATCTTTTGTGCTTTTTTGCTCCCAATCAAGGAAAACTTTGGAACTGAACATTTTTGAGCTTCGTTCCTTTTTTTTCTTGATCTCTTTTGAGTAATTTTGGATCCTGGTTTGGTATATTACATAAAAAGATTTTGCTTATATCATTAATTCTCTTTCTCCCTCTCAGAAACAACAATTTTTTGAGCCTGGCTTAGCTTTTTCCTTCCCACTTCCTCTTGCGGATATTTTGGGAATTTGGTTAATTTTTATTATAAAATAATACTACGCCAAGTTTCTGTTTTGCCTCACTCCCTCTCGCCGATATTTTAGGATCGTGGTTTGCTCTATATTATATAAAATATTTTTCATCCCATATTTTTTCTTTTTTGTTCCCAATCAAGGACAACATTGGAGCTGAACATTTTAGAGCTTGACAGAGTTCTTTTTCTTGCTCTCTTTTCCGTAAAATATTTTTTTTTATATTTAATACAAATTTCCGTCTTTATACATAAATAGATGTTCCTTCCACCATTTAATAATTTTTCTTTTGTTCCTAATTTTGACAATTTTGAAAATGAAAGTTAAAGAGTTTGCCGGGAAAACTTTCTTCCTCTCGCGGACAATTTTGTATCTTTCTTTGGTCTTTGTTATATAAACATATTTGTCAACCCTTATTTATTCCTTTTGGTTCCCAATTAAGAAAAATTTTCGAACTGAACATTTTAGGGCTGGCATGGTTCCTTTCTTTCTTGCTCTTTCTTACGTAAAATTTTTCTTTATATTTAACAAAAGCTTCCGTCTTTATATATAAAAAAAATTTTGCTTCCACCATTTATTAATTTTTGTTTTGTTCTTAATCATGCACAATTTTGAAACGAAAATTGGAGAACTTGCCTTGGATCCGTTTCCAGGAAGAAAACTTTCTCACTCTCTCTCTCACTCTATACTTAAAACTTAAACTTAAAACCTGGCCGTAGCCAGGTTCGTCACTCAGGGGGCACTCAGCGCCCCCTACCGCCTACCAGGCTACGGCTCTAATAGACGCCCTGCTCAGCTAAGAGGGCGCTCATCCCAGCTCAGGGGCGCTCAGCGCCCCTCGCGCCTACCTGGCTACGGCCCTGCATGAAAAGCTTCTCCGTCGATCTTTTTTTTGTTCCCAGTCAACAACTATTTTCGAACTGAATATTTTAAGGTTGGCGTGGTTCCTTTTTCTCTTGTCGTTCTAGTGGAAAATGTCGGATATTGGTTTGATTTTGTAGAAATAGATGGAATCAACAAAAAAAATCTTCCATCGAAAGAAGATCAAGCGAAAAAAATTAAAAATTTAACTTTTCAGTTTAATGTCGTAACTATTGAAGTCTTCATCAGTAACATAAGTATCAGAATTATGGTTCGGTTGTATTTGAAGAGCTCTAAAGCTTCTAAAATCGATTATATTTCCAAAATATCTGCTAAATAAGCCTTTGAGCTAAAATTTTGTTTTTATAAGGTACTTTATTTAAAATAAAACCAAATTTTTTCTATATCTGAAAACTTTTGCTTAAAAGATAAAACCATACTGCTGGATTAATCTAGGACTATAGGAACTATACATAACATAACTTCAACCAGTGCGCAAGGGACTCCGTTTACCTTAAATATCTTCCAATAACCTTTCTTTTTTTATATATTTAATTTATGTCATCTAACGTCATCGGAACTTTGTTGCAACTTCTTCCCATTAATTTATAAATATATAAAATACCAATTATCTATCAAATCCAGCAACTTTATCGACAACTTAAGCTTAAAGTTCGTTATTATTGTTAAAAACATTTGCTTGAATAACTTTTCCAACATTATATAGGTCATTCCCTGCTCCAAATCCCATTAAGGTCACTCCTCGGCTACTTTCTGCCTCCCCCCCATAAATAAAAACTCATAAATATTTTATACTTTTAAATTAATTACTTGCTCAAGTTTTTAGTTCGCCCTCGCAGTTCAATAAAGTTCTAGTTTATAAATCTCTTTACACTTCCCTACTACCAATTTAAGCAGAAAGTTTCCCCCCCTTAATCGTTTAATTGCCCGGCATAATTACAAATGCAGCTCATCATCAGATTTCAGCTCGATTTCTTAGACAACTTCAAGCCCCCAAAGACCCCAAACCAGTTCCACTTTCTTTGTCTTTGCCTTTTGTGCTGCGACAAGTAATAGGCATAACAGTGTCTTTTGTAAGTCTCTACGAATGGGGATGATTATTTGGGGGGTGTTGGCTGGAATTACTTGCCAGAATGGTCAGATAGCAAATGCAGCAAATTGACCCAAAAGTCGTTCAGCTGAAGTTTCACTTTATCAAGCAAAGAGAAAAAAAGGCGCTGGAGTTCATTGTCCATTTCACACTTGGCTCGAGCAGTCTACGCCCATAACTCACTGGATCTAGTTAGCCTATGGGGTTGTTGTGGGGTTAGGGTTTTTGGTGGGGGTAGTTTATCTAACTGCAGCTACTATAATTTGCTTTCAATTGATTTTGGCGCGTTTGGTTTTTCTTTTTAGCCCATCTTTTCCAACAATGTGCACATTTTTCTTCATTGATTTTAGAATACACTGTAATCAGTGGGTCAAGGGGTATGTTGGATTTTGTGTGAATTATGTAAGATGCAGAGGAAGGCATGACGGATATGAACTAGAAGATATCGAAATATTAAGCTTCGTTTCGGGTATCGATTAGGTCATGTCCAACTATCCATCAATCGTTTATCTATCTCCTTTTGCGTCTGCATGAGCACCTAAATTTCCAAGATTGTAAGAGCTAACGACACCAAATTGGGACAGAAGGTATAGATAACACATATCCGCAGGTTTTGGTTTACGGCTAATGCTCTTTCCTAGTAGGGAAATTTTTTGAAAAAGCCATCTATAGGAAGGCTACCCACATTGAAAATTGGCACAAGACGAAACAAGATTTTTTTAAGGCGCGATGAACCTGATGTGGGCTTTAGGCCTCCTCCGTCTACCAGACAAGTTTTGAAAATCTTTATAAGACACAGGTAATAATGTACCACTCGCGTTATAAATATAGATACCAGAGATGTAACCGATTCGGTATTTTGAATATCAAGAGTATCAAAGCTGATATTGAATATTGAAAACCGATATCTTGGTCCTCGATTAGTCGTCAATTCCGTCGATATCGGTTTCTTTTTGGGGAGAATCGAATCGGTATCGAATATTAAAAACCGATATCTTGGTTCTCGATTAGGCGTCAATACCGTCCATATCGATTTTGTTTTGGGGAGAATCAGATTGGTAAATTTTAACAATAGTAACAAACCAGAGATGTAACCGATCCGAAATTTGAATATCGAGAGTATCAAAGTCGATATTGAAAACCGATATTTTGGTCCTCGATTAGTCATCAATACCGTCGATATCGTTTTCTTTTTGGGGGAAATCGAATCGGCATCGAATATTGAAAACCGATATCTTGGTTCTCGATACCGTTGATATCGATTTTGTTTTGGGTAGAATCAAATCGGTATCGAGTTTTTTTTTTTGAATACTCAATACTTTGATTTGACTTCTTTTCGGCATCGAACAACCCTACTCTATATGAATGATTTCTCAGAGTATCCCAAAATCGGTTTGCCAGCTCAAAAGTTTCCAAATTTTTTTTTCCCGCTGCAATGTTTTCCGGAGCATTTTCATAAATCGATGTTGCTGTTGTTGTTATCGTGACAGTCTGAGCTTTTGCCACTTGTTACAGTGGCATTCTATATATGCCCAAGAACGCCCCCCAATCTAGAAACATACCCTTGACAGGGTTATTCTCGTAGTTGTTGTTATTGCCTCTTGGGCCCTTTACGAGACAAATGTGCATTAACGCCTTTGACCCTAGGAGCAGCTCTAGACTGCAGCAGATCTTAAAGCGGGTGGTGGCTTGAGACCTCCATTGGGTTGTTTTGGACCAATTTTAAGCAGCGGGGTGATTGAATTTCGTAGTTTTTGCAATATCTTTGACTGTCCGTCCGGGTGCTGCTTGGTTTTTCACTTGTAATGCACAGCTGACAGCTGCTTTTTCTTCATTAGCAAAGTCAAACCCTGACAGTTGTTGTTTTTGTAACAACACCCTCCTCTTCCTTACATCCTCTTCCTTATATCCTTTGTTATTGTTGGTGGTGATTTTGTGGGTTGCCTTTTCGAAGGCGGCCTTTTAAATTAGTTTACATGAATGCGTGTAATGGATTTTTTTTTCTCATCATCTTAGGCATTGTGCTTTTAAGTAAATTTTGGGGGGAGTTTCGGCAGGGGGTGCAACTGTTGCTGTTGCAAGTAATTTCATATGGCCGAACCACGGGCGTGCCCCCTGTATCATCCACAGGATGCATGCTAATGGCAATGAGCTGTAAGTAGTTTTGTGGGCATGTTAATATTATGCATTTAGTTTTGTGGGTGAAATAAATGGTATATAAAATTTATATTACGGAAATGCAATCACTTCAAAATTAAGCAATAAAATAAGGAAAATGATACGTACTCAAAGTAGTTAATTGTCAGGTAAAAGTTTCGTGTGCGGAACTTGTCTAACACGAAGTTTTCTATATTATATTAGATATTTTTATGGAGATCAAGGGTGAGAAATTCATGTTTGGTAGAATTTCTATATAACGCAGCAAATTTTTGATGCCGTAAAAATAAAAAATTATTTCCTGTTAGACCCATTGGAGGAGGGGCATAGGGGATCTCTATTAATAACTGTTCTAACAGAACAGGGACCTACAGTTTATAGCCGAATCCGAACGGATTCTTTGTCTTTTAATTAATAGAGACTTTCATGGCAAATAGCGTAAAAATACTGTTTAAGAATGTTCGACTGTACTTCTTTTTCTAAATTGCTCCTTAACAACTGAACCCATTTTTGTTCTCTTTGTGTGTGTTAGTGAGTCCCTAGTTTTATTTTTCCTGACGTGCTATTTAAAAGAAAAAAAACTTTTGCGAGAGTTTGATATATGTATGTAAAAGTATTTCTTTATAGAGGAAAGTGGGGTCAAACCGAAAATGCATCCAAATGCCAAATAAACAAGACCGACGCTTCTCCTTCTTCTTCTATGGCGCGACGAACCCGATGTAGGTTTAGACCAGTATCGCTCGCCTCCCAGGCTTTTTTGGTAGTTTCGTAGTCATGGGGTCTAAAAAGGAAATGACGGCTGACTGGGCCTTCGACTCCCCTGCATGGTAGTAGATGTCCACTTACCCCTCCATGCAAAGCGCCGCCTTCTCACATTAGCTTACCCATGGAAAGGGGTATCCAGGGGCTCACCAGAAGAATGGGACCCAGCGTGAAGTTGGAGGTTGTAAGCTACTTGGATCGGCCAATTAGGGAATTGCCGCTGGTCACTCCCTTGTGACAATCAAACTACTTTCCGCGCAATCGTCGTCCAAAGACTGACGCCACCTACTCTAGTTTTTGATAATACTTCGACTTGAGGACAAGTGTTTTTCTGTTCAGCCTAATTTTTCTAAAAAAAAATGCTACTTAGACTTAATACTAAAAAGAATTTCGTTTCTTGCTATCCTCCAAAATGATGTATTTCCATTTCGAAAAAGTCAATTTGGGGTCAATAAATAATTATTTCGAATATATTTTTAAACTTTTTTTGGGGTCAAAATGCCGAGAACTTACAAAAAAAGCGAAACAAATGCTAACGGCTCGGAAAATCTACAAATGGAGTGCTCTTTCAGACGAATTCCCTCTTTAAAAAAAAAACATTTTCAAGTCATTTTAGTAGGCAACAAATATTTGTATTCCACAACCATTCTTTATTTCAATGTATTATTATTATTATTTTTTATCGAAAATTTCAAGATCAATCTATCTGATTGACACAATTTCGCCCTTTCAATGCCATAGACGATAAAACTTTCAATTCAGAAATGAAAAAATTTTCCGAATTCTACCCAACAATTTCAGCAAAAAATATACAAACTCAAAAATTAATCGAATAAAATTCTAAACTACAAATTGTTCAAAAAAGATTTCAAAGGAAATTGAAAATGAATTTTATTAAGTTTCATAATATGATTTTTTCTAATTCATAATCGATATCCGATTGTAATGCTGCAAATCGGATTTCGATTCTGAATTAAAAAAAATCATATTATGAAACTAAATAAAATTTATCAGATTATCGTCTTTTCTAGACATAAAATATATTACAAATTTCAATAAATTCCTGAACAATTTTCTAAAGTAGGCCAAAACTTTTAAGAAGGCCAAAACTATGAGGAACATAAAAGAAAGCAACAGTGAAAAAAAAAATGATTTCTGGATATTTCGAAATATATAGAGACGAAACGGATTAAAAATTTCATCATATCATTAAGAGATTTCAAAATTAGCAGTATAGAGTTAGGTATAAAAAATCGATTTAACTAGCTCGATGGTAAGAGAAAAATTTCGTCAAACTTATGCTGAATGTTTCCTAAAATATGTATAAGTATATTATCTTTATCTACTAAGTTTTTCCCAAACCTAATATTTCATACATCAAGAAATAATCTGTCTGATTTTAATATTCTCAGTGATAAAATTGTGAGCAAATAGTCACGAAAGTATCGCAAGCTTTTTTTGTTGTCAGTTCAAGAATGCCGTTCCTGACTTTAGACTTTTATTGCTTAATTCAATAATTTTGATCTTATTTTAAGATTTATTGGTTTTACAATTGGTAACAATTAAAATTAAGAAAGCAAAAATTTTGATTTAACATTTTTGTTTTTATTAAAAAATATGCCTTTTAGTATTTCGTAGATCTTAGATACCAAAATTCTTCACTGGAATACCTTTACTTCTATTTCCCATTACTTGCTTATCTTCCGTCCTAGATCCTTCATCCAATACAACTTCTATAGTTTGTGTGTGTGCAATTGTCTGACAAGCGTTTTGATTTGAGCTCACACTTGGCTTAGCAAACAGCTATCAGAGTATGCTACATCCTTTGGCAATTGCAATGTAGTTGGTTACATTACAGACCAGTTGGAAATCCTTGTCTAAGGAAAAAAACACATCGAGTAAAACTTTCATTTATGTGCAACGCACGGCCATAAAACTTTTCCTACATAAGAACGGAAGTTTGAAAGTGCGAGTGTTAGATTGTTGTTGTTGTTGTCTCAGAGGCAGTGTGACAAAGGACGAGACAGAGCGGCCGAGGACGAGGGATATATGCAACATATTTGGCAATGCGGAAACGGAAATATTCGCACCATGCCGAGACAACAACAACAGCAACAACAAAGACACTTACCATGCCCAGCTAGACAGAGACTTGAACTGGACCATCATCTACTTAGTTTTGGTAGCATTTCAACGGCTGACAACTGCCAGTCCCTGTGCCTGCTCAGTGCTTTTTGCACGTTTGTCGGTTGTTGGTCTGCATCTTTTAGAGTCCTTTTTCTCTCTTTTCACTTTTTGTACCCCACCCCGCATATTTCTAAATGCATTTTTGTTGTTCAATTTGAAACTGTTTCGTCTGTAACTGCAACTTTTTAGTCGTCCTTGTTTCTTGGCCCACCCAAATCTAACCAAGGTTTTTATTCGATTTTTTTTTTTATCTTTATCTGTTTTGTCTTTTAGGTAAGTCGGAAATTCGATAAACAAAGTTTTTAGCTCAGCTGACGGCTTTTATTCTTCGCTTTTTTGCTATTTTGGTATTATAATGGGCATGTGGTTGAAATGTTGGATATCTGAATCTAATTAGGATATATTAAATTTTTTGTTGGGTGGAGAGTATTCGATATAAATTGTGATTTTATTTCTTGCTCTTTGTTTGCTTAGTTTTTAATTTAAGCAGAATTTCTTTTAAGGCTATAAAGACATATTTAAATTTCTTTTATTTGGGTAAAAAAATATACTGATATTTTTAAAATTTCTGCTATTTTGGCACTATAAACTATATATGGTTGATATGTTTAGTAAATAAAGGGTGATTCATTAGGACCTTTTTTTTAATGATTTGGCAAATGGAAATTTTAAAGGAATGATGGGATCTTTATTTATGATTTCGAAAGGATATTTTATGGCATTTATTTTTTTAAATAATCTCGTTCAAATGTTGGCCGCAACTGTGTTTTAAACGGTCCATCCTGAAGGTCCAATTTTCCATTACTCGTTCAAACATTCCACTGGTATTTGGCCGATAACACGAGTAATGTTGGCTTTCAAGGCCTCAATCGTTGCTGGTTTGTCCACGTAAACTTTTGACTTTACGTAACCCCAAAGAAAAAAGTCGATCGGTGTGATATCGCACGATCTTGGCGGCCAAGGTACGGGTCCCGTACGTGAAATTAATTGCTCACCAAATTGACCTCGCAATAGAGCCATTGTTTCATTGGCAAAGTGGACCGGAGCGTCATCCTGTTGGAACCAAATGTCTTCGAGATCACGTGCAACAATTCCAGGCAACAAAAAGTCCGTTAACATGTTCCGATAGAGCGCGCCATTGATGGTAATGTTCGCACCTTGCTCATTTTTATAAAAAAACGGACCAATGATTTCACCATCCCACAGACCGCAATAAACCGTTGTTTTTCTTGGATGTAATGCCAGCTGGTGAACCTTTTCGGGTTGATCTTCTCCCCAAATACGGCAATTTTGCTTATTCACGAAGCCGTGGAGCCAAAAGTGGGCCTCATCACTGAACAAAATTTTGGTCGAAAACAACGGATCTTCATCGATCTTACTAAGAGCCCATTCACTAAAACGGCGAGGTGCAGGAAGGTCATTCGACTTCAATTCTTGCCTGAGTTCAATTTTGTATGCTTTCAAGCCCAGATCCAAATGCAAAATGAGCCGGGTGGTTGAATACGACAGGCCAAGTTGTTGCGATCGTCGCCGAATCGATTCCTTGCGGTCATCGTGAACACTGTCAGCTACCGCCGCTATATTCTCTTCCCTACGTGCTGGATGTGGTCGATTTGGTCGTGTATCTTCAAAGAATGAATACTGGGCTTCAAATTTGGTGATGGTGTTACGAATTGTGGGTTCGGTGGGTCGATTATGTTGACCATAAGTCGATCTCAGCGCACGAAAAACATTCTTTGCAGAACGCTGATTTTCGTAGTTCAATTGTACAACTTGTAAACGTTGTTCGAGAGTAAGTATTTCCATGATGATTTGCCAATGAATACTGAACAACTTTGCTTTGAAAGCTGTCATGGATCACGCGTGATCCACATGAAAATCCCTATTGAAAAAAAAGGTCTTAATGTTTGAAATGTTAAGTACATAATTACAGTGATAAAAATAAAAATAAAAAATAAAAATTTTTGCTAACAGAAAATTATAATTATGAAGTTAAAATTTGTTTCTACATTTTCGTCTTTCCAATTTGATATTCATTTAACACAACACAATTTTCAGTTCGGTTACGTCTTCTCGAACTTGCAATAAAAAAATAAGAGGTATCCTTGGAACGTAACCTAGCTCTTACCAATTCTCTTTTAAATGCTGGCTTTGAAATCTCTTTATAACTACTATAGTATATATGTCTTTGATAAATCAATATAATGCTTTGGTTATACCGCCTTGATCAAAAAGTTCCCGAAATTTATTCAAAGTCGATATTGTCCGCTTGAAAGTATTCCCCATCGACTACAATGTACTTATTCCAGCGCTTGATCCAATCCTCGAACAATTTTTATATTCGGCTATTGGCCATCTTTGATTTTTCGATGATCTCGGGTGCAGAAACTGATTCCACGGAGCAGTTTTTTAAGTCGACCGAGTAAGTAAGTCTCGCAGGGAGCAAAATCAGGTGAATCGATGACTGTTGGATAGTATTTATTCCGTTTTTACCTAAATGGAGTTGGAAATCAAATCTTTCCGCATTCCTTTTTTTTTGCATGAAATTCATTATATATGGAAATTTAAGGGGGAAAAATACATCAAATTGGGTGACTGAGAGCGCCGCACAGTGATGATTCTGGGAACTTTGAGATAAAGGTAGTCTTATTTTGTATAGTACGAAATTTTTTTTATTTATACGATATATAATATATATTTTACAATTTTATTTACATTCTTTAATTCATATTTTGTACATAATTTTAAGTACATTTTTTGACCAGGTTTTAAAAAAAACTTGCTTTATTTTTATTTATAAAATATAAGCGGTTTAAGCGGTTATGAAACCTCAACCTATTTATTTTTCTAATCTCTCTTACAATCTCTTTTAAATCTATTTTTAAGTTTTAATTGATTATTTATGATTAAGTTGATAATTTGTAAATAGAGTGGTTGAGCCAAGATAAATATGACAGAAATTAGAAGGTTTAAAAATATTTTGATTTCTGTATTTTCGATTTAAAAAATGATTAAAATTAAGGCATATTTTCAAAAATAATTAAAATTTTAAAATATAAACAATATTATTAATGAAATTAAACCATTGAAATTAAAAAAATATGTAAATTAAAAAACCGGTAAAATATAAAATATTTCACTAAGTGGATAATTTTAGTAATTATTCTTTATTAATTATATATAACTAATGCATAAATATTATGATTAATAAAGAATAATTATTTTTTTATATGTACAATTTCTAGAGATAAGGCTTACAACTTAATTGTCAAAAATTTTTTCGTTCAAAAGTTTGCTTATGTAAAAATTTATTTAAATGGTAAAGGTGCGAATAAAAACTTTAAACAAAAAAAAAATATTTATAAATTAAAAATAAGACTATAGATGCAATTTAAATGAAAAAAACGTAAAAAGCTCAAATTAAGGAAAAGATAAATATTTATATTTATGATGAGAAAACCCATTTTAATTGAAAAATAATTAAATTTGTCGAAAAATAAAACTTTTAATGTTAGAAAAAAAAAACAATAATATATAATTTTTTTTCAATATATAAAAATTCAGATAAAAAAATGAATCAAAATAAAAAAAAAAATAAACAATATTACTATTAAAATAAATAATCAATTTTTCAGTAAAACTACCAAAAATGAGCATTCCGCAAATTAAATTTTAAAATTTCCAAAATTGCGCCTAGATATATAAAATTACTCCTCTATATCTAACAAAAGATGAAAATTTATTTCCAACTGAACTGTCTCTTTGTACCTCACTTAGGACATAAATTAAAAACTTCATTCAAAAGGTTGTCCCTTAGCATTTTTACTTTTTTTTTTTCTTTGACTTTGAAACTTCATTTTCTTTATTATGCCTTTTTCATCTGAGTGCTTCTTCTTCTTCTACTCATTCAATTGTTTCACTTAACACTGAGATAATTGTCTTTAATCAAACCTTTTTCTTACTTCCTTGACTAACTTTTACTCAATAAGTGAACACTTTATGTGTGCAATTCTTCTTTGAGAGAGATATTTCATCTGCTGCTGCTTCTTCTTCATCTCACTTCTTCGACCCACTCTATTTACATTGTTAGTGTCTTGCAACATCGGAAGCAGAAACAACAGTAATTACAAACAAAAAAAAATTCAAATTTAATTAAACTACGCTACTTGAAGTATATTTGTATATTGCTGCTGCGCCCCTCCCAAAACGTGCACGGACGGACAGCCGTGGCAGCTGTCAGTTTTTACTTGACAGTTCAAATGTTGTACAACGAGTACAGTCCCCTCTCCCTCCGCCCAGACTTGGTGCCACTTAAGTGTGTGCATTGCCAATTTTTGCATGCGTCAGTCAACCAACTCTTTTTGGCTTGACGTTTTTCACTCTCGTCACTGCCGCCGCCACTTCCCCCTGCCCACCAGCGGCAGCCAATTTTGCAGTCTCTCGCTTTTGTTGTCCAATGCGACAGCCGTAGTGGCAATTTCTAATTAAATTATTCAATTTGCCCAAATAAAAAATGAGAGAAAAATAAAATGAAAATAGCAAAGAGCGTAAAGAGAGAAGAGAAAAGAGAAAAGAAAGAGCAGCCGCCGCATTGCTAATAGAAGCCAAGCGTTGCCAACTGCCAACTGATTGTCCCCAACACAGCGGGCGGTCTCTTGGCCCTCAACCATAAAGACAGCAAGAGCGGGAGAATGTGAGAGGGAGAGAGAGTAAAGTAAGAGAAAAGAAAAACGCAACACTTGCCGCCTTCATTCATGCAACTAGCCGACCAGTCCACCAAGTTTTGGCCATGTTGACTGTATTTTTTTTTATTCTTACCCCACTAAGTGTCGGGTCTATTTTATTGGCAACGTTTTTTTTTTTGTTGTTTTTATTATTAATAGCTGCTGCTTCGGCGCTTTTAGAATATTTTCTTTTTTAAAAAATTTAAATTGTCATATGTAGTTGTTGCAGATAATTGACTATTTTTAGAATTGTCCAATTTTTGTTCTAGTTCAGTTCAGAGTACGCAGCTCTCAACATGTCAGGATGGCCGAGCGGTCTAAGGCGCCAGACTCAAGATATAAAATCTTGCCCTGCTACCAAGGTTCGTATGAGCGTTCTGGTCCTCTCTGAGGGCGTGGGTTCGAATCCCACTTCTGACAAGAATTCATTTTTTTATTATAATTTTTTTTTTAAATTTATTTTGATTTCTAATATTTAAATTAATGAAAAATTTTTGGTTTTTAATATTATTTTTATTAAAATGGAATTTTAAAAAAATTTTATTTTCTTCTAATTTATATTTGTTTTTTCATTGTAAATAGTTTTTTTATTAATATATATATATTCTAAATTTTAATATTTATTTTTAACAATTTTTTATGTTCAAAGGGTCTAGCTGAAAAAAACACATGTTTAAAAAAAAAAAATGGTGATTGACATATTTAAGAAACATACTTAAAAAAAAAATAAGAAAATTTTATTTTTAAAAAAAAAAATAAGAAAATTTTATTTTTTTTTTTAAGAAATGTGTTGGTTAAAAAAAAACTAAATATTTTTTTTTAAACATCCCTAGATTTAAAAAAAAATTGGCTCCAAAATATTCAGTAGCTTAGTCGCAGTTAAATACACATGAAATGCACGTTTTTTTTAAATTAAGCCGCATTGCGTTAAGTTTAAAAACTAAAATTCGGTCAAAAAATTTTTTTTTGCCGTTCTGCATCGAATTGCATCATTACTTTTCAAAAATCGCTGGGGCAATTTCCAGTAGCTTATCCAGCTAGACCCTTTCTAATTTTTTTTTACTTTTAAAATTTTATTTTTTTTGTATTTAAATATATTAATTTTATTTTACATTTAAATTTTTTTTACATTTCAAATTTTCAAATTTATCTATTACTGAATTTTTTGGCTTAATATTCACGATAAAACCAAACCATTTTTTTAGTTGTATTATTTCAGATACTTCATATTAAAAATAAAATTTTTTAAATTGTAAATATTTTTTTATTTTCAATAATTTTTCTTATCTTAATTTTTATAATTTTTATACAGTTTTTTGCTTTTAAATTTTTTTCAATCTTAAAGGTTTTAACTTCTGCAAAATGTATAATTAAATTTTTATTTTTAATTTTATGAAAAATTAAATTTTTTTCTAATTTATATTTTTTTTTTATTGTAAATATTTTTTTTACCAATAATAATTTTATTATTTACATTTTTTGTTGTTGCTTGAATCAATTTTTAAATTCATCAAACACTTTTAATTTTTTATTTTTATTTGAATTTTTTAATTTTATGAGCAATTTTATTTTCTTCTTATTTTCATATTTCTTTATATTTATGATAAGAAAAACTAATTTTAATTGGAAAATAATTAAATTTTGCAAAAATTAAAAACTTTCACCTTAAAAAAAATGAAAAACATAACATTTTTCTCAATATGTAAAAATTCAGACAAGAAAAATTATAGAAAAAAAAAGTTAAAAAAAACGTTTGCAATTTAAGAAAATGTTGCTTTTTTCTAACTTTCATATTTCTTCATACTTAAGATAAGAAAAACCAATTTTAATTGGATAATAATAAAATTTGTCAAAAAATAAAAACTTTGATGTTTAAAAAAAAGTTCTGACAAGAAATATTTTTTTTTTATTACAATTAAAACTCTTTTTTTAATTTGTTTTTATTTTCAATTTTTAAATTTATCAAAAATTTTTTTTATCAATCATATTTTTTTAAATTTTATTTTTAATATTTAAATATATCAAAAATTTTTATTTTTTAAATAAATTTTTAAATTTGTCAACAAATTTTATTTTTAATTAAAATAATATTGATAATGATAATTCTCATATTTTTTTATATTTATGATAAGAAAAACCAATTTTAATTGAAAAATAATTGAATTTGTCAAAAAATAAAACTTTTAATGTTAGAAAAAAAAACAATAACGTAGTATTTTTTTTTTTAATACATAAAAATTCGGATTAAAAAAATGTAACAAAAAATATCAAAAAATAAACAAATATTTACAAAAAAATAAATTAGAAATAAATAAAATTTTTCAAAAAATTAAAAAATTTGAATTTGAAAAAAAATAAATACTAAAATATTTTAGATAAATTTATAAATAGAAAATAAAACTAAAAATAAAAAATGATTTTTTGTCAGAAGTGGGATTCGAACCCACGCCCTCAGAGAGGACCAGAACGCTCATACGAACCTTGGTAGCAAGGCAAGATTTTATATCTTGAGTCTGGCGCCTTAGACCGCTCGGCCATCCTGACATATTGTGAGGTGGTTGCTCAGAACTAAACAAGAGATAAATTAGGTCAATACTGCATAATTTAACACATATCGCATAATCAACTAACCTTGAAAAATAGAAACTAATGCCAACCACTGGATATTAAAGCAATTTCTAAAAATACGTTTAGATAAATAATTTCCATGTTATTTTTAGCATTTCCGTCTGTTGAATTCCCAACCCCATATAAGTTCACTTGAGCACTACACCTGAACAAAACAAACGAAATATCTTACATTTATTGTCAGCTTATCTAAATTAATCCTCAAGCCAGTTACAAGCAAAGACCAAAGTGTTACAGACATCTTAATTATGTAAGAAACCGAAATCCTTTAGTGACAAATCTGCGTCATTAGCCAAGTTTATCATGCGCTACTCAGCCCTGTGTTACTACCAAAGTAGTCCCATTAAAGGGCAGATTGGTTGGTCGGTCAACTTGAAAGGTCTGAATGAAATACGAAAACCCAAAACTTGCATTGATTTTAGTTTTCCCTTTTTTTATCTATTATGTCTTTGAGTTGTAGCTCGAATACCGCTAGCATTAATTACAAACAATTAAGCCAACATTCTTCTTGCTCCCTCAAACCGAGAAATTATTGTGTCACCAACAAAGGTCGATAGACGCACAATAAAAGAGTGTGACAAGAATGACTGGATGGGTTTAGGAGTAGTCCACAGCTACTTAAACTGTTGACAAATGATGGCCAAGACCAAGCGAGGTGACCCAAAAGCAGAAAAAAAAGTGCTGACTTGACTAGGCCATAATCATAATAATCCTTTAACCTGCTGCCGACAGACCTAGAGGATGTGAGAAGGTGCGGCACAGCGAGGTGCCAAGTGTGAGTTGTGGCGGCTCCAGTTGTTGGCCCGGCTAACAACTCTATTAGGAGCAGGGCTCAAAGCGCGCCGCTTTGTGACGTTGCAGACTGACTTGGCTCGATTGTCGTCGCATTGTCAAAGGGACTTGGGCGGCGTTTATCAGAGTTGCCCAACACAAAACTACGTGGAACTCGGTAGGTTGCCCCAGTGACATTGACAAAACAAAGGTAGCAGGTAAGGACATTTTTACGTTTCAGCGCACAAAGGTTCAAACAAAAACTCAAATCAACTAACAACTTTTCTGCTTCAGATACTGTATCTATAGAATTCTATTTGTTGTTTGTGTGTGTATTGTGCAATTGGCACAATTAAACACTGCGGCATTTTGTTCTCTCGTTCTCTCCCAACTCTCTAAGGGTATTGAGGTTTTTGGCTCGACTTGTTCTAGTTTCATCTTTTGTTTTCACCCGGTTGGTTTTTTATGGCGAAATCGAAAACTCTGGTCTGGCATTCGGGTCAACCTCAAAACAGTCGCCAAACTTCAAAGTGCGCATTTTGCTGATCCTTTAGATACTTTTGTGTTTTGTTTGATTGTTTGTCAAATGTTTTTCTGGTTGACTGCGAAGCAAACAAATTGCCCAACTTATAAGCCACGACTTTGCTCAAGATTAGTTGAATCAACAGAAATTTAAGCTGCAACCACAGCTAAAGTCTGGGGAATACTCTGCACTATACTCTTACTCCCTGCTTCGTGTGGTTTTTCCTTTTGAAAAATTAAACCGCCGTCCAGCAACTAACCACAAGTGAAAATCTGGGCGGAAAAACCGCGAAAAAAGGTTAAAACATGGCAGCCGCACGTCGTGTGAAATCTAAAACTCGCGTCAAGAAATAATTAAAATTGATGTACACACTGGCGGCAGCTACTAGCTAGCGTTCTAGAGTAGCTCGCTCTAGTGGCAGCTACTAGTGTAGCATGTGGCAAGCAGCAAGCGGGTTGGTTGCATGCAGCAGCAGCACCACCACCAGCCAAAAGTGGCACAAAAATATTTTGCCAGCCATTTTGAAGGCAAGCTAAAGTGCTGCATAACTTTGCTCATGTATGTGTGCGTATGTGTTTTGGAAATAATTTGATTAAAGCAGCTCCAGCTCCATCCTCAGCTCCAGCTTCAGCTCCTCCTAAATATGAAGTATACGCAGCAGCAGCGTCAGTTTGCTGCAGGCTTCGGGCATTTCTACGGCACTACGCTTGGCATGTGGTGTGGTCTATGCATACTTTGAACCCGGAAAATTGCACAGTAGAGTAGCCTGATAAAGTTACGAGGGCAGGCTGTAACGTTGTTGGCGCAGTAAAGATGAGAAAAGTTATACAGTCGAAGTGCCTTCTCTACAATGAATTTCGTATATTACAAACTGGTACTGTGGTCTCCACGAACGAATTTCTGTCAAATTAATTTTCTAATATAACGAACCAATTGAGAGTTCCTAGTAACACGGTAGTCCAATTTCATAAAGTAAGAATTGTCAGAGTCCTCACAAAGTTTAAGTCCTCTAGTCCTTTCAACTATAAGGAAATGTCTTTATATTTTAAAAAAAAATGTGTATAGAGATGGGATGCCATCGATAATGCCACCACTCAACATTTAAGACTTCTATAGTTAATACTAGTAATATCGAAATGAAATATGGCATACCAAAAATGGCACATCCTTTAAATAAGTACCATAGATAATTAAAAATTTGTTAAACAAAAATTTTTTTCAGACATTGTCAAATGAGATTCATTCAAAATTAAATCTTAAAAAGCCAAAAACGTCCATTCAACAATTAAAAATCATAAAAAATGGCGGACGTAAAGTCGGGCGCGGACGACTTTAGGATACCCTGTACCACTAGCTTGTAATAAAGTCCGATTTCTTCACAAAAAACCAAAAACAGAAGAATTTTTAGCAAACAAATTCTTTTCTGACCAATCGTTCCTATGGGAGCTATATGATATAGTCAGCCGATTTCAATAAAATTTGACACAGTGCTTAAATACCTTAAAACAGATATGAATGCCAAATTTATTTCAAATATCTTTACAAACAAACAAAACACATCGAATTTTGTATAAAAAACGTGTTTTTGGACCGATTGGTCCTATGGGAGCTATATGATCTAGTCAAACGATTTGGATTAAATTTGGTACAGTGCTTAGGAACTATAAAACACTCACGAATGTTGATCCCAATATCTTAACAAACAAACGAAACACAGCAAATTTTCGTTAAAAAATCGATTTTTGGAAGATCGGACCTACTGGGAGCTATATGATATACGTCAACCGATTTTGTTCAAATTTGGCACATTGCTTGTAAATGGTCCTAAAACATATTTCCAAACGCCAAATCTGGTTAGGATATCTTTATTAAACAACGAAATATAGCGAATTTTTCTTGTAAAGAAGTTATTCTGGCCGATCGGTTCTATGGGAGCTATATGATATAGCCAACCGATTTCGATCGAGTTCCTGGTATCACGGTAGTCCGAACTATTAAAGGCCTTTCGAATACCAAATTTCGTTACGATATCTTTGTAAACAAGCAAGTCACCCATCTAAAACGCTTTTAGTTCGTCGAGGTAGTTTCAAGACACCCCAATGTGAGCTATATAATTTATACCCGATATAAAAAAATAAAATAAACTTGCCTCCATGAATAAGGGTGGGATCTAATGTGAAAGCTTCGTAACTCTAGCTCTTACCATCTCTGAGATCGAGGCTTCACAAAGACAAATAGGTCACACGGACAGACAGACATGGGTATATCGACTTCCTATTACAATAATCATATCATTAGGTAACTTCTGGGATGTCTCCGACGTAACAGACTATATGTTCATACATTTTCGGCTTGTATAAACTGAATATACCCTTAGTACCATACGGTATAAAATATAAAAACCAAAAACCGTCCATTTACCAACTACAAATCATAACAAAATTATCTTTCAAGTAGTTTGTCGACATTTCTAAGTTTCATTCGGGTCCTTACGTCAAAAACTATAAGCCCAAAATTTGGTATTCTTGTTTTTGCCATGCACTGTACTAAATTTGATCAAAATCGGTTGACTATACCATATAGCTCCCATAGGACCGATCTTCCCAAATAACTTTTTTTATACAAAATTCGCTATATTTAATTCTTTAATAAAGATATCGTAACCAAATTTGGGATTCGGAAGTTTTTTAAAGTACCTAAGCATTGTACCAAATTTGAACAAAATCGGTTGACTATGCCATATAGCTCCTATAGGGCCGATCTTCCAAAAAATCGATTTTTGAACAAAATTTATTGTGTTTCGTTTGTTTAATAAGATATTGAGAGCAAATTTGGTATTCGTTATTTTTTTATAGTTCCTTAACACTGTACTAAATTTGATCAAAATCGGTTGGCTATATCATATAGCTCCCATAAGACCAATCGGCAAAAAAAAACATTTTTTAAGCAAAATTCGTTGGTTTTCATTTGTTTGTAAAGATATTTGAACTAAATTCGGCATTCAGATCTTTTTTAAGATATTAAAGCACTGTGACAAATTTGATCGAAATCGGTTGACTATATTATATAGCTCCTATATGAACGATCGGTCAAAAAAAAATGTTGTGCTTAAAAATTCTTCTGTTTTGGGTATTTTTTGTGAAGGAACCGGACTTTATTGCAAGCTAGTGGTACAGGGTATCCCAAAGTCGTCCGCGCATTTTTTTTATTGCTTATATTAAGCTTCCTAAAGCTCAATGGATTTGCATTTTAGCTTAAATTTCGATTGGCCAAATAATGTGGAAAGTCAAGTATTGCCGCTACCTAATTTTTAGAGATCTTTTGATTTGATTTTATGAAATTCGAAACTTTGAAAGTCAAAGTCGTTTACCATTCGGAACATGCTGGGAAAATTAGTCATCGATTTTTGCTTTTTATGGGAACAATTTTAATACATATTCGACTTACTTAAATAATTGTTTAAGGTTCTCCTCGGATTTGGTGTTATGTTGCCAATTTTCTGTTGCTTTGTCAAAAAATTTGTTTACATACAAACTATACTATCGATATATCATACAAAACCATCGAAGGTATCCGTAAAACTCAAATATAGATATGATCGATAATGCCATCGATAGTATCCCAACTTTAATTGTAGGGTCACTGAGGGTTACTGAGCTCCTTTGGGCAGTTGCACTGCTTTGATAGAAAATTGTCTAACACCCCGAAATTCTCAAGTTATTGCTTAAAAACCGTTTTTCGTGTACTGCGATCACTCCAACAATCACAACGACGTCATTTTTCAACCGATTTTGGATTGCTTTACGGTTTTAGAAAGATAGAAGATCTCAATCTTAGAAGATGATATACGATGTTGGTCTATCACTTGCATACAAAACAACTACGAAATTTTTCAAAAGTTATCTAAGCACTTACACTTTTTTTCCGCGAAGTTTGTTCCGAAATTGCAAAATTTTGACCAAAAGAACCGTCGCATGAGCATCGCTCAAGAGCTGTTGAATGACACAATGAAAAATTTGTTTACATACAAAAGTATACTATCGATATATCATACAAAACCATCGATAGTATCAGGAAAACTCAACTATCGATAGTATCCCGCCTCTAATTGTAGGGTCACAGAGGGTTACTGAGCTCCTATGGGCAAATGCACTGCTTTGGTAGAACATTTTATATTTTTACCATCTTCTAACTATTTATAAATAAATTTATTCAAATATTGAGTTGAAAAATATTTCCACGACAGAGACTTCCAGAGACTTCTTCAAAATTATGGATGTGAGCAATTTAATTCAGCTTACTATCTGAAGTATCAGATTGGAATTTAGGTGTCGATTCCTTAAAAGAATTCCATTGCTCCGACTGTTCCCTGCTCTCTAGTGTAAACATCAACACCGCCAAACACTTTCCTTTAAAATGCTAGCCCGAAAGCTTATTTGTCGATTTTGAGAAGTCGATGAGTCGATTTTTATGCATTCACAGAAGATGCCTATGTCCTCAATAATATCATATATCTTCGTTCGGCTTCTTCAACTATTAAACGGTTGCCTTTTTGTACCGGTCTGTGAAAATCTAATTACAAATTTTTGTTACCCAGCAGCTCATTTTCTTCTGCAATATTTAACAACTGATATCAACTATCTAAAGTCTCAATAAAAATTTTACGATTTTTGGCCGCAACACTTATTAACCGTCAACGGGAAAGTAAAAAGGAGGTTTATGTGATTTACCTGTATGGATGTATGAAGATAATAGATATTTATGTTTGATGTAGGAGTATTTATGTATGTTGTTGGCGTACGTCTGCTCTCTAGTAACTGCCTAACCTCAAATCTGAAATTCTACAAATAAGGTATCGTAGGAAGCGTCCCGCTTGCCCGCTAGTCATAGCCTATAAGAAGTCATATTTATACCATGAAATATGACGCCATCAGAAGAACATTCGTAGTATGTTTTGCTGGCATCGAATTTCAACACTTCATAAACTACCCAAGCAGAGCCAGTTGGTCGAAAGTTTTTTTTCCAAAAGATCGACAAACCCGATTACTTTTCAACCTGCCCTCGCTACTTTGTGCAAAAATTTCATATAGCTGCATTGAAAGTAGCAGCCTAAGGTAACTTAAGAACAGCATAACGCAACCGCAACGAATTTGAAGCAGCCCAATATAACCTTTTCCCAAAAAAATAAAAATTCACCAAAATGGACCAAAACGCAATGCAAATTATAGCAAAATTTGACACGCCCTAAAGAACAAAAAAAAAAACACCTAAAAGTTAGAGGCAGGTTAGGAGGCAAAGTCCTTGACGCCTAGGTAGCTGAAAAAATTCTCGCAAATATTCACACTTCATTATCGCTGTTGACCACAGTGCCGGGATACGGACACAGTTAAGAGCAAAGGTCCATTAGCAGGACATTAGAGGCGCAGCATGTTGTAAGCTAAAAATCTGCGCCACGGGAAGTCAAACGTTGCAGTACTAGAGAACTTTGGTTCTAACTAGATCTAAAAAGCGCATTGCGGCTAATTGAGTTGTTGTTGCATAGAGCAACAGAATATTAACTGACTGAGGCTGCTGGCGTAACCAATGCGGATAAAAACTCCGAAAAACAACAACAACACGCCATCTATGCAACACGCAACTTAACCTCAAATATAGATATATGGCGGTTGGTGCCCCCTACCTCAGCTTTGGAACTGTAATAGTTGCCATTGGTCCACATGACATTTGGGTTTGGTTTTATGCTATTGAAAAAAATTCCAAAGAAAATGACTTACAAGTTTGCTCTCAATGCCAGAGAGAATCTTTAGAAAATTCGATTTTCTTTTTACAAGCTGCTTTAATCACGAAAACAAGCCGAAATAACCGAAAAAGATCTACACCGATCATACACACAGACAATTCACGCTTTAATGACTAATTATAGACGGCTTTATACCCAGGGTTGTACCTACAATATGTAGCTATATGCGTATATCTGTGTATCTGGGTATCTGTGTATCTCTGCCATGTCACGCTATGATGAGTTGTCATAAAATCGTCAGTGTCAGTGTTGTGCAGTTTTATGTTGAGTTTTGTGTCATGTCAAAGTTAAGAGAGTGAGAAGGAGAGGAAAGAGAGACAGAGCGTAGCGGCTACGTGTCGTAATTGATTTTTATGGTCTTTGGTATTGTTAGAACCAATGTCATTGCCTGGCTGGAGAAACCAACAAAAAGATCATAAATCTAAGAGAACTATGTACCCGTTGACTTACCATTGAACTCTGTGTGAGATGTTTTTATATGACCATAGTTAGTTGCCAATTTGTATGCCATTTTATGACCTTGAGATCGGCTGTTTTATAGCCAAGACAACCTTGAAAGTAACATGCTGGCAGTAGGTCTAGGGGAGCACTGTTGGATGACCGTATATAAACATATTATTGACGGTTTGTCTATAGGAAATTTCTTACACAGATGTCATATGGCGTATCAATGGAAGCTGGTCAGTTAGTTCGCAGTTGTTATCATGTTGGAACACCTGAAGTGAGATAGCATATGGTGCTTTGGTTAACCTAAGATTGGTCAGGGATGCTAATGTAGATCTCTGACGAAGCAAAGCAATACGAAGTCCAAAAAATATTCAGCAAAATTGCATTTTATACAACTAGAGTAAAACTCCAATTTCGTAAGCATTTGCTTATATGATATTTTGTAATATATTAGTCACGGTCAAAGATCATGAACATTTTTTGTATTGTTTGCAAATAACTTGTTTCCTCTGCTTTAAAGATATATGGAGTAGTCAAAAGAGCTGTAGAGCATAAAATTATCTTGAGCAATGCATGTTCTTGAAATAACGCGTATAAATTGGACAGCTCATAGAAGCCCAAACCCAAACAACAAATATACAAAGTGCTAACCTTTTATCTTTAATTCACCTGCTTTATGATTTGAATAAGAAGTTAGTTGTAAAAAAAGTGGTCATCCAGAAAATCTAAGTGATCATACATTATCGCCTCCTTAGGTGACTCAAGATAGAGATTCAAGTGAAACTTAAATATGGTAAAACTTGACTCCTCAACTCTTAAAATAGATAATTTACCGATCAACAAAGTATAGACATTAACTACATTCAGTGGCAGCTCCACGGGAGTGGTTTCCGAGTACGGACCCCCACAAGTTCGAAGTTTGCGAGCCCAAATATACATTCTCTTCGAAGTGAAGAACAACACAAGACCAAATCGTAGATCAGCACCTAATTACATTATATATATCGTGGTAGATAGGTGAATATAGATCAAAGGCTTCCTTTCCAGGAGTACCCAAAACACAGCTGTCAAAAAGTATTCGTCTGCTTTCTTCAGTTAGTTATAGGAGGTAAACTCATTTTGTTTCCTCTCAGGAATAAGGTTTTGGGGAGGGCTGTTACAAGTTTTAGAAAATGTATGAAATACATAGAAGAATACATCAGAAAGGAACAATAGTCATAATGTAATGGATTTTAGGTGTCACAAAGAAGTTAAAATTGGTTCAATTATTATATGGTAACTATATGATATAATGGAACAATTTGGATAAAACTATAATAAATGTTTAGTCTATGATAAAATACGCCACCTTCCTTCCAATTGTTGAATCATGTCCAATAATAGGATAACATTAATTATTGGAGATATATTTGTACATCTGCCAAGATCTTGGATAATAGGATAAAATTAATTATTGGAGATACAGATCAGATTATATCGGCCAAGATCTTGGAGACTATATGAGTTAAGATAACCAAACTTCACTTTTGGTCTCCTTGGCCTCACCCAACGAAGTTTATTGTTTTGGCTTTGCGTTGATTATACCATATAGCCAATATTTGATCGATCGGAATGTTTTTAGGGCATAATTCCTTTTATATGAAGACCAAATTAGTATTTCCAATGAAGTTTCAGTATAACTTGTATTAGTTTTTACATAATAAATATAGTACATAAATGAGTGAGTAAATGCCCTGATCCCTCCAATACACCTTTAGCTTGAATCACGACAGTAAGACAGTAATTGTAGGAGGCTTCTGAGAAAACTTTGTGGCCGGGGGGAGTCCCATCCCACATACTCCCTTTCCACGGGCCTGAGTACATATAACAATAACAATTATTTAAAAAAATCAGATTCAAAAAAAGCTAGAAAATAAAAAAAATCAGAAAAGAGTTTAAGAGCTAATAAAATTTTAATGTATCTACCAAACTTTCCTCAAACCTTAAAACTTATAATTTACACCTCGATTCCATAAAGAAATAGAAATACTGCCAAAATTTTTTACAGAAACATTTGTGTAATCATTTTCCCTTAAATAATACAAATTTTTGTTTTAATTTTTAATAATGTGTTGCGGAAATTGCTTGGACTGCTTAGAAATATATAACAAAATTTGCTGATCTTTTCTTTGGTTTTAAAATGTATTGCAACAAAATTTGTTGGTAATTCAGAAATATTCGTAGAATACACATGAGAAGATTAAAGTACACTATTTTAGCCTAAAATTTTTAGGAGAAATTTTTCAGAGAAAATAACTCATAATAGGGACAAATTTTTGTAATGGAGTTGCAGAAAAGTAGTCCAATGAATATTGAAAAGTGGGGTAAATTCGGAAAATTTTTTTTGTAGATTTTCTGAATTGAAGAAAAAATTTTATTTTAAATTGAATGTTCTTAAAATTTAAGATCGATTCCAGGACAGGTAGATTAGTCTACGAATAAATAATAGAAAATTGCCAATTTTCAATTTTTTGCAGGTGTTCAGAAATGATAAAAGCCGCCATAAAATTTCATCGCACACATTTTCTTACTTTATATAGGAATATCTCTTTAATAATACATTGAAATTAATTAATATGGAATTAAAATAATTGTTGCCTAGTGAAATGGCCTGAAAAAATTATATTTTTTTAAAGTGGGAACTGTTTAAAATAGTACACCTTTTGTAGATTTTTATTGCCTTCGGAATTTTTAACAAATCGTACGAGCTTGGAACCGGCTTGCAGGGATCGTTTGTAGTTTTTGTACGTTCTCGGCATTTTGAGACAAAAAAAGTTAACTTCGTTATGTTAACACTTCCGGATTCATCCCAAATCGACTTTTCGAAACACAGTAACTTCATTCTGCTGAGTTGCAAAATTAAAACGAACCCTTTCGCATTTCTTAAGTATAAAGTCTTAAAAATACTGTAGATATATTTACATTCGATTTTATTCGATAAAAAGCGGTACAAAAACTTAAGGTAACACTTTCAAGGTAGTAATTTTTTTAGACTACTACTAAACTGCATAAAAACAAGTGTACTCGATTCTAAGCATTATTAAGAACCAGATCCGATAGGAAAACTAACTTTTTCTTAATTCACACATAATTTTCCCATCTAAAGTTCTGCCATCATTTTGGATTTATAGTTTTATTTCTTTTACTCTGCGCTTTTAATTTTGAGTTATTGCAATATTAAGTCAACATTAATATCAATTTTGATCAACTTTCAAAGCTAAAATATGAAGCCCACACAAAGAAAAGTTGCAAGCACGAAGAGCTGCAGCAGAGGCAGAGCTGCACTGCGGACTCATAGTTTGACCCAATGTTGCCACAAAATCCATTAATTGACTTAATTGCAATCTAAACAACACTAAGAGTTGATAGCAACCCTGAACCGAGCTGCAATGCCTACACCACGTCTCTTCCCCGCCGCCGCTCTTTACCTACTCCGCTCAGCACTTAGTAACTAAATAGATAACAAACAAAAGCCAGAGAGCGTTGACTCTAACACGCACAATATAAACAATAGAGAGAGAGAGATAAAGAGTGAGAGCGAGTGAGAGCGTTAGATTGATTGGAAGAGAGACTTTGGAAATATTAAAAATTAACAACAAAAAATAATTTCCCATAAATTCTCGTTAATGCTCAGCAGTGCACCGTGTCGCATTGTCTCTCCCCCCTCGCTCTCTGGACTACCCTGCAATTTGGTTGTTAGCGCTTCACGCTGCCTAATTAAAAGTAAACAGCAGGCTGCTGCCCATCATCATGGTCATCACCAGCTTCAGCAGCATCTCTCCAATCAGCTGTATCAGCTGATGACGCTGCCCTCCAATGCCACTCTGATAAGCTGTGTAACGCCTCCTAGGCGTTCGTTCTATGATCTGTGCATTGATCGGAGCTGAGCATTGACCATGTCGGCGCATCAGACAATTTGTCTCATAATCAAATATCATTTGTTAATGTCAGTTCGGTATGGGTTGATTATGAGGATGCGCCCAGAGGGGATTCTCTTCATAGCGCCGCGCTCCGTGCGGGTGCTCTGTTTCGCCGCTTCCCCCCTCGTCGACTGAAATTCAATACATATTTTAAATGCATACGTAAACATTGATGGCATATTGATGATGCAACTGCAACTGATAAGAAACTATCTTCGGAGTTGCTTTTTCAGCTGATGAAAATAAATGAAATGCAACGCCCTTAATTAAATTTTTGCCCATGCTCGACGACTCTGGCCGTAAAATTTCCTGCTGCACGAAGATCATCATAATCATCTGTAGGCGAGACGACGCTCGTCGTGCGTTTTGCCTTGGCGTTTTTAATGTCTCAATTTGCCAGTGGAGAAACGTCTTTATAAAGACAACATTCAAGTTGTTGTTGTAGTTGTTGTTGCTGCTGCTGTTGCACGTTGCACGCTGTATGAAACGCGTTAAATGGGAGATCGTTAAAATGAATTGCGAAACGCTTGGGTTACTGTTGCAGCGCCAAAAACCTATGCCCAAAGGCATAAACTGTAATGGAGCTGACTTGCTGCATGAGTGCACAGTGGTACAAAATGGCTATAAACAAGGAAATAAGTATAAATGCTTCTTGATAGCTTCTGTAATTTTGGATTCCAGTACATACTAATTATGAATATATTTACTTTTGGTCTGGGCTGTTTTATGACGACTACGTAAGGGGTTTTCGTAACAAGTTTTTAGAGCCAATTATAGACAACTTCGGGTAAATATATTTCATTTTGAAAATTTTTAAAATTATTCCTTTTGGGCGTGTTTAAATATTCTCTTGGTTTCAGTGGCGACATCTAAGCAATTACATCTAACAAAACATTTGCAATCATCAAAAGCAACTCTACGAGTATTTTCTGTATTAGCCATCTTGTGTTCTTATCCTAAGATAACTTACAAATGGATGACTCGTATTCACTCTTATCTTATCGCTGAGTACCATACATTCATCCAGTAGTGGAACTGGAATCACTTACGACAACCTCAAAAATACATAAACGTCATGCAACTCAAGTGGAAATCACGCCCAAGCTCTTTTGTGGAATCTTCATTATAGACTCAGTAAAAAGAGCATACTGGCTATGTGATCTTATCCAAAGAAAAGATAACTTTCATGGAACTGCTCTCTAAAGACAAAGATCTGTTTCACCAATGATCACCAAATTTTGCTGACAATTCTGACAAACCGATGATTTTCAAGAGTAAAATATTTTTGTTTATTTTTAAATTTATTGCGATTTCGGGTAATTTTTTATAACATTTCTGATTTTGATTATAAAAAGCAAACCATTAAATATAATAATTTTTAAACATTTCCGAAAATTACCTATTTTTTCGAATTTGGATCCTTGCAACTTGCTAATATTTTACTTAATCCACATATATAGAGTAGCCTCAAAAATAGTTTGCAATATTGTAAGTTGGCAATGCATCACCGATTTTATCCGAAAAACTTTTAATTTAAGGACTTCTAGTCCTTAGGTTTTTATGAAAAACGGGAATTTAGCAGAAAACAATTTCTTTACGGAAAAAATTAAAAAAAAAAACAAAAAATTGCATCTGGCGACTGTCAACAATCAAAATAAATGTAAAATATGAATTTCTTGAACTGAAAAATCGTGAGATTTCGCGCATGCATTTTTGAGAGAATAAAATTAGTATTTTAGGCCTTATAAATGATATATCTAATTCAATATTTTAATATTTTATTTTTTTTAATGCCTATTTCAAAAACCTGGCAATGACCCGCCATGACAGCACCAGCATGACAATGATTTAAAGTTTACGGAAACATTATGGTATGCATGATCGGCCGGAGCCCCCTATGTAGTCTGTACATATATAGCATATATATATCACTGGAAAGTGCACATCAATATCGTTCAATTTGAATTATTTTTGGTGTCAATATCAAATTTTGTTCACGAGATATTGATTGAATAACTAAAATAGACGCCCAAAAACATGTTTTTCAAAAAAATATTGAAAACTGTGTTTAAACAAAACAAGGTTGCCATTTTCGAATTTTTTAACCCAGAATTACCCTAAAAAACTCATTTTTATACGAATGTTCACTTGCTCAGCCCATAAATTTGTAAGCTAGTATTTTTGTTTTGTAAATAAAATAAAGTTTTTACTCTGATCAGAGGTTGAGTTCGCCAGCCCGATTTCTCCATCTTTCTGATGGGACAAAAAGTCCAGATCCCATGCTACGCAGATCCTTTTACCAGGTTAATAACAATTTATATAATAATTTTCCCTGACTTGAAAATTTATCAGTCACACCTATGTGGAGCTTGGGGAACTCTATTAATAACTGTTCCGAAGAGGGCAGGGGCCTACAATTTATAGCTGAATTTGAACTGCGGTGTCTTCAATGAGGATTTTCTTGGGCAAATAGTGTCTTTATTAGGATTATGGCTAGATATTAGATATAATCTAGGTGCTTCTGCTTTTGCTAACCACCCAATGTGGGTTAATAAAGTTGGATTTCCACCTTTCTTTATTGGCTTGCTTTAAAGCTTTCCCGTGTATATGTTTAATATGAATATTGATCATTTCAGTGCTGCAATGACGTCATAGACCTCATTAAAATTGTTGCTTCAATAAATGCGATAATGTTTGCGTCCAAGAGTCTTATAGAGTACTTTCTGCCAAAATAATAAGTCAGCTGCGATAAGGCTGATTTATCAATGGTGGTGGGGGACCATAAAGAAATGATTATTCAATTGACCACCACCTTATACAATTCATCTCTTTAATCAATATGTTATCCGGAGTATATCTAAATATGGCGGAATATAAAGACAACAATATAGTCCATACGGTCACTTCGACTATGATGGGCTGTACACCTAATTAGAGCAAACTATAGGTATCCTTCAAAGTCAGTAATGATTGAACAGTGTATAGGTAACCGAAGAAGAGGTCGACCGAAGTTGAAATAGTTGGAGGGGGTCGATGCAGAGGACTTAGGACTGAGATGTTGGAGAACTCAAGCCCGAGATCACGAAGAATGCATGCGAAAACTAAAACCGGCAAATACCCGAGCAGGGTTGTCTAGCCAATGATGATGATATACGAGTATTTGATATATTTGAGTTTTCTAGAGAAGTTACAAATTTCTGAGTTGCCTAGAACCACTGTATAAGAATTGAAACTGGCCATCCCAAAGTGATTCCGCTGAAAAGACTTTATATTATATGTATATTAGAGCTCTAATTCTTATAGCAGTCACAGGAGCGTGAAAGAGGACTTTTGTTTAAGTCTCAGGAATTTATTTTAATAATATACTAGTTTTATTTATTTAACAAACACCCTTCTTGTGATTAGTAATTTTCCCATTCAAGCATTCAAGACTTTTAACCACTGTGCTGATGCAACAACAAGCTGCAAGATTTGTTTGGCAAAAAACTAAGAAAAAGGGGCAACAACAAAACATGCCCCAAAAGCCCAACACAACAGCAACAACAACATCAACGAAGACGTCACGAAGCAACAAGCAACGTTCGTCACACTCGCCAACAGTTTGAGTTGTTCTTGTTGTTGTTGTCGTTGTTGTAGTGACGTTGTTGTTGTTGGGATGCTGCCGCTTGCCGTCACCGCTGCTGCTGCTGCTGATCTTATCGGCAATTTGTCATGCAAAAATTTAGTGCCATGCAGTCATGGCCAACGGAGCAGCGGCGGAGCTGTGGGCGATCATGTGGTTAGGAGAAGGGAAGTTCGGCAGGCCGGGCGCGTTTGTTTATAATAAAAGTTGTTGTTTTTTGGTGTTGTTTTGATGCTGCTGACTTGGGCTTCAAAGCATTTGCACAGGATGTGCGTTGGTTTTTTTTTTTCTTTTTTTGGGAGCAGCCCCAACTAGCGCACACAACGAGCGTGGAGAGACACAATGTACCCCGCTTTTAAGAGGGGGGTCCAACCGCGCTGATCAACTCACACAAAATGTGTCGATTAATGCGCTCCAGATGCTCTTTGGTGTGGCTATGTGCTCCGCTGCTGCTGCTTCTGCTGCACGCCAAACGGGAGCGGCAGCGTTGACGACAACGACGTCGACTGGAATGTGCCTTTGATTTGTTGTTGCCTCTACAGTGAGTACAGCGAGCTCCACATTTTTTTTTATATTTTATTCTACTCTCTGTTGGGAGTTGAGCGAGCTCACGTCAGCAAAAGGCTGGCTGTTGACTGCTGCTTGCTGGGAGCTGGGACGGATTGGCGGGTGACGGTGATGTCGCTGTCTGACACTGATGAATGTCAGTCGTTTGTCAAAACGCGTTGGAAAAGTGCGTTGGGAGGCAGCTGGCGAGAAGCAGGAGGTAGGTAGGCAGCATTTGCTCTGAAAGCGAAATGAAAACAGTAACAAAAACTTAAATGAAACGCATTGAATGTGTAGAACGTTGCCATGTCAGATGGACGGACGCACGAACGAGCGCTGCCCACCCAGCGCCACCTCTCAGAGGCAGTCTCAGCTACAACTGGAATTGGGAGCGTGTCATTGGGGAGCGAGTGTGGGAGTGTGTGTGTTTGTGTCAATGAATGACGTCGCTGCTGGACACCTTTGGGTGGCTTTGTATTTGTACTGCTGCAAGTGTTTAAAGGTGTTGCATGTTGCTGTGCGTCTGTGACTCTGTGTGGCATGCAATCTAAATTGTGCTGCAGCAACAATGCTACTGCCTGGTTCAATATTAATGCGCCTAATGCCATTTTGCTGACAGTTTAATTGCTGGAGCATTGAGTACAAGTTGATGGCGCCCAAACAGGGGCCCAAAGAACAAAAAAAAAGTAAAATAAACAATGGCATTGCTGCAGTGCAGCATTGCAGCGGAACAAATGAAATATCGGTTGTTGCACTTTAAAACACTTGAATAGAAAGCTAAACAACTTTAATCGAGTAAAGGCGATTGAGACCGAATGGGGTTGGGATTGGTAGAAGTCTAGACAAGCATAATTTAAATGCATTCTTAGAACAAGAGCAAACAGCTTGGAAAAGTTCGGGTTATTTTTGGCTTGAAGGCTTGGAGCTTAATAAGTGTTCGAAAAATATAGTATCAAAACTGTTTAAGCAGGTAAAGCTTAGACAAGTAAAGTTTCAGTTTCTTTATGGTTGTAATTTTTGATTTTATACCCTATAACTTAAGATAAGTGAATTGTATTATACACAGCAAAGATAACCTAGGAGATCTGTCATGTCAATGCTATCAATAAAGTCAGGAGGGCTTAAGATATTTAAATGAAAAAGTACGTCTGTATGAGGGACTAGATCTGGAAGATTATAAGAGGTACGCTAAAATTTATATTTGGACTTACTATATACCCAGTCAGATTAAGTTAATTTTTATTATCTTCTTCCTCACCCCTTCCTGCTCCTTATTATTTCAGTGCGATATGCTTGCTAGAACTTCAAAGTTGGTAATGGTAATTGTTTGTCGGTTAGGCATAGATCTATTTGCTATATATGTATATCAAGTAAACTCACCAGCTTTTTCAAAGGGACATTTTGAAGGACTTTATTTTCTAGTGTGCCTTAGTACCTCAAAGGTTGTTCCATAAACTCTTCCTCATCAAAGCAGAATCTGCAAATGTTCGAATCAGATACACCTACTCTGTGTAAGTGTTTGTTGCAGCCGAAATTTTGGAATTTTTGGAATGATTGAGGCCGGCAAAGCCATTTCCATATTCCGTGTTTTTTTTGTTGAGTCTATTTTTTGGTCTCATGTTTTATAATGTTTTTGTTGAAGCCGAAAGAGGAAGAAGCACGTATAAAGGGCTTCCCCGCCCCCATTTCGCGTAAAGGTCCGCTTTTGCATTACATTGGTTGTGGGTGGGCAGTTGACACTCTATAAGGACTTTAGAAGCGAATATGTAGCTCATAGTGGATTTGAGGGCTGATTGACTATCTGAGAGTGTTTTAATCTTAACTCACCTGAGTCGTTTAAAAAAAATGGTATCCTTTACGGCTTAAAAAATCCTAAACTGACTCTCGTGGTCAGACTATTGCTATTACCCCTCTGTTGTCTATGGCTTTGAACGTTGCGCCACTAATTCCGGACTCAAGATCTTGAATAAAAATCTAGTTATTATTACGATTACTTCAGGATATGTCCAAGAGCTTTCGGGTTATTATTCCGATTATTCCCGAACATGTGGATTTTATAAGCAGCGCCGCTTTATATAAACAGTTTACACATTTTTATCTACAATAAATTGAACATGCTAAATAAGCTCAAGAGGGCCAAAGATATTGATATGAATATGAATATCACAACTTAGCCTTCACAACCCGTTACCGAATTACTGCTCACCTCAACAGATCTCGCCGGGAGCCTCTGTTTCTAATACGTCTTCTCCAATTTGTAAAATCAAGTGTCGACAGGTACTCCTCCACTTGGTCTTTCCATCGGAGTCGCGTCGTCTCTCGTTGGCTATCGTTTCGAACACCTTTTTCGCTGGACATTTCCGAACCAGAGTAAACTATTAAACATCGAAACCAGATTTATAGTCTACAGACAGACGATGAGTATCCGTCTGTCTTAAGTGGGTATTTTCTAGGATCTGGCGTAATGTGAAGATCTGGTCTGTGGTGGAAATACCAGGTCTGAAGCCACAGTGATTAGTTCCGATGAACGAGTTGGTATAAGGCTTTTAAGGAAGATTATAAGAGCTATTGAGGAAATAGTCGCAATATATTAATCCACAAGACAGAGTTCGCTTCGCGTTAGTTTAAAAAAAAATACTTATGGATAAGCTTAAAGACGCATTGAACCCAAGTGCATGCTGATATTTAGTTATCTTTCGTAAAAAAATTGAAGACACTTCTATTTAAAAATGGTGTAAAGTACTCCTACACGGGGTCTGAAGAAAGGGTATCCCTTATGGCAAAAAAAAAATCGAAAATGATGCTTGGCAGTTTACACGAATCTCGTTGTCGGACTAGCGCTATCACCCCCTGAGTTGTCTATGGACGGTCCCGTCGAGAGGGAGGGAGGGAGTAAGAACTGTCATACTGTAGCGATTTAAACTAAAGGAGTAATCTTAAAGTCCGCCCCCAACTCTCCCCCCGCCGGTCAGGAATTTTATCTCTTCGGCCCTGTCTATGGGTATGGAATCTAAAATCAACATTTTTCATAAAAATATTTTTATTTTCCCGATTATTCCAGGATATTGATTTCTATAAACAGCACAGCTTAACATAAACAGTTTACACATTTTTTATCTAAGTTGGGCATACCATGAATATTAATCCTTTCAATCTTTGCCTGACATGAAAATCTTTTTCGAATTCTCTAACTAAATTAATCATCTGCCTAGATGTCTTGATTTAAGCCAAACCAAGTTAATCTTAGCAAGACACATTTGCCTACTCCCTAGACCTACCAACTGGTTCCCACATTCCGCTGCTGTGACCTTCCTGTAACATTTTGATTTCTTCCCAAACATTGTCAGGAACATCTGCCGCAGATTATACAATTAGACAATTATATTTACATTAAAAATCTGTTACATTTTGTAATTTGTTACAATAATGGAAAGCAGCGCTCGAAAGATTTTTCAAGATTTCAACGTATGAATGACACATGTTTTAAAAAAAAGCCAACCCCACAAGAAACTCAACTCAAATAATAATCTACTAAATGGACTGCGTACCGTCCCTTGACAACACTTATTTAATTTCTTGTCTTTTTATGCCACGGCAGATTTTCCAAGTTGACAAAATCTTTGAAAACAAACATTAGTTTCATTTCATTTGAGTGAACTCATTGGGTTTTTGGGATATAATTCGGACGGGCGCTCTAAAAAATTACACAGTGAGTGGCCACAGGAAACAGTTCAGCGCCTCAAGTGACATTTGTTATGTCAAATTTCTGTGACAGCTATCAATCCTCGATGCAATCTACGTCGTCGTGGAACTCACTCGTCGTCGTCGTCGACGTCGTCAGACATTCCCGTGTTGACATGCCATTGCGTCTTAGTTTTCAGCGGCTGTCAGCGTAAAAAAACGCAATGTGGACCTCCCGGAATTTTGCGTCTAAGTTTACCTTTAGGGCATTGGGAGTGGAAGCAAGCTGCTTGGAAACTGCGCCTAAAATTGATTATTGCGGTTTGAAATGCTTGACAACTATTCGCAACATATGGGACTGACTCTCTCTCTCTCCCTGGGCTGGGTAATTCGTTCTAGGCGCAACTAATTTTGCTTAGTTCCAGCAACTTGCCGCACTCTAACTGTACTTGGTCTCCAGCAGCTTCATTTTGTGAATTGACAGACCACTCAATCATCTATCAAAGCGAAGCATCTTGTTTCGGCCAAAACACAGCAGGTAAGTTGGTTAACACAAATTATAACTGCATTTCTAAAAGGTAGAAGTTTAGTCATCTAGAGAGCTAGTACCTGCTACCTGCAACTTGCCACTCACTCAATCAGTGAATTTGTGTTTGGTCATGGCCCTAGGGATTCTGGCCACAAGCTGTTGCCAGTTCTCTAGCAGTTACAGTTTGATGTCTTTTGTTGCGCTCTGTTTATCCGTAGCGTCCAAAAATAATATTGATTTTTTTCGCAAGCCTCTTATATGAAAATTATCAACAGTTTTTCATCTGGCTTCCCTCAACATCATCGCAACTGTTATCCTTACGCCCTCCTCGCTGCCTTTCAACACATGTTGTCCATTTAACATATATTTTTTTTCGTCCAAAAATTCTTACACTTTTAATGACAATTTTGTGTTATAGATTTTGGTATAGCTTTACAGTTTCTCTCCTTTTTTTTTTGGAACAGATTGTTATCTTAATGACTCTATACCTTTATCTAAACAACGTTCCTGAAACCGTCTGTCGTTCGAATTTGACCCAAAAAACAAAAAATGTTTTGTATTTTAAATATTTTCAATTTCATTTCAACAACTGTTCTGTTAAAATGTTTTTCGTATATGTTTGGTCCATTGTTGGCACATTTTCCACTTGGTCGATTTGCGTCCTTGAAATGTAAACTCAAGTGTTTTTTCGCTTATTTTTAGGTTTCCTTTTTTCAAGAAGGATGTGCGCTATGGTTACTGACATTGGGTTTTGATTTTCTAATTGCTTAATTCTATAATTTGTTTCTAATTTGTGGTTTTTAACAGCAGCAGGTAGTTGAAGGCCTGAAGTGCGGGAGCTACACTATTATACTTATATGCGATTAGAAGTCCTTGAAAACTAAAAGATTTTTCATAACTTTTAAATATGAGCTGTGTGAAATATGACTCTATAACAAACTAAAAAGAAATTGTTCTAATTGTTTTCATTAATACAAAATGGAATTTAGACAGTATATAACTTTTTAAAAATGTTTATTTTAAAAATCTTCAAGACATAAGCCGAAATTCGCGGTAACGTCCATATTAAAAAAAGGGGGACTTTAAAACTTGCGCGGCTACTTTGAGAAACACTTTACTATCCGAAGAAGCAATTTATGCCCTGATAACGTTTGTTTAAACGATCGGCCCAATGGTGATTTACCGATTTTGATCAATTTTAATACAAAACTCAAAAAATCGTTGGAACTCTACGTTTGGTTTCAAAATCTTTATAAGCTAAAGGAAAACAAAAAATTTTCCGAGCTCTAAATTTGGTTATAATCTTTTTATAATATTTTTATAATTAAAACGAAAAGAGGAAAACATAGATATTTTGCCCTGAGAATGTTCTTTTGAAAGATGGCTCACCGATTTTGATTTTTGATATGGAATTGAAAAATCTTCTGCTCTTTTTTTTTCTTGAATATTTATTATCTGAACTCTAAATTTGTTTTCGATGTCTTAATAAGCAAAAGGAAAACACAGAAATTAAGCCTTCAAATAATCTTTAACATATCATTCCTATAGGGGCTGTATGATACCGACTTTGAAATACCCTGTACCACCATAACAAATAAATTATGCCCTAAAAACATTCTTTTAGCTGATGGGTCAAGCTATTAGATTTAAGTAAAGTCCACAAATTTAAATTATTACTTGTATTATGCTCTAAGAAGACTTTTTTGGCCAAACGTTCCTAAAGGGGCTTTATGTTATTAATTCTAAGGTGACCTATACCATCTAAATTCCCTATACCATACAAAATACTTACAAATTATGGCTTGAAATAATTCGGTTCCATAGGGCTTTCGAGATTTTGATTACATTTGTGGCATTATTTTGAAACTCCATTAATTTTCTGACCGATTCGATTTGCTTACGAAATTTGTATAATCAAAAGTTATTTTAAATATTTTGGATAACAGTCTTCTTCTTTATATTGCACATATTTCCACCATCCTAAGTATCAAGGTATAAAAATTTATAGCTTACCAAATGCATACGATGTTTTTAAGGTTCTGGTAATGGGGATTTAGAAAGCCCAAGCTTAAAAACCGAATATTCTATTCACCTATCGATCTGCTTCATTAGATTTTAAAAATCGTTGTGCGCAACCAACTTTTTATCAAAGTTTGAAACTTTTGAAGGACGTCATAAAGAAGAAAAAATGTTCCCAAAATGAATTTTAGCAATATTATGAAATGCGGTTATTTTCGGATACAAATAGATTCACTGTACACCCGTTAGAAAAAACAAATTTTTTCTACATAATCTTTTGACTTCGTTCCAATTGGATCAAAATGAATTTATTAGAGAAGCATCACAGACCATGTATTTTTTTTGTTTCAAAATTCTTAAAACGAAAAATTTACAAGTTGTAAGATCCCAAATCACCAAAATAAGATCATTTATATTCAATCGCATATAAATTTCTTCGATTCATGTCCATATTTTGCCCATACCCACGTGGAAAAAGCCATACCCAGTTAAACTCGTAAAATCTCAATATATAATTTCCAATAAATCATAAATATATTAGTACAGAAAACGTTTTTTTTGGAAAACAATACTTAATGGATGAAATTTTCAGTGATTTTCAGTATCATGCAAAAACCTTACCAACATATATTGTTATTGTGCGGTATCACGAACCCTATCCACAAATACGAAAATTCGGTTTCAACCTAAGAACAGGGTCTCTAAAGATCCCTAAAAGTTTCTTCTATTAAGTATTTTTTCCAGAAAAACTCTACGTTTACTGTATTATATATCTATAATTCTAAAAATGTCTCTAAATCTAATTTATTGCGAATGGATTTCGTGAGATATTGGATAAAGTATATAAATTTTTACTCTTGAATAAATTAAGTCAATATTCGAACTTTGTTTCTGTCTTGATACAAAAGCCATAATTCAAAAATCTCAGTAAAATCCTATCTGCTTTAAAAGACTCGGCAGTAGCATTTAAGGAAAGAATTCGGGCCGCGAACAAACCATAATACGCTAATTAAAGTCATTTTCGATCAGAGATTCTATTACATAGCCAAAAATTCAGAATGTACAACACACTAATAAGACCAGTACTTATGACTGGGTCTTGAAGAGCAGAGATGCAACCCAACATAAGGCGCCCAAGGAAACGATGCCTGGATGATGCAGAAACCAATCTCAGAATAATAGGAATCCTACACTGGAGAGATATCATTGTAAAGAGGGACTAATGGAAAGAAATTGTTTCGGAAGATATGGTCCACCAAAGACTGTAAAGCTAAGATAAGAAGAAGGTGCGGATCATGGAGGGGTTCTTCACTTCGAAGTGTACATATATCGGGTTTTTCAATAGGGACGCTACGAAAGTAGACCGATAAGGACAGTAAACGACGCCATATTTTTTTCCACTCTCTTGACATTTCTCTTCAAGAAGGTTTGCCATTTTATCATGGAAAGATATACGATCCAACAACGAGTCGAAACCATAAAAATTTACAACCGAAATTCGGTGTCAGTGGACGCCAACGTCCAATTTATGGTCGTCATAACTGTCCTGCCAGATCAAATCAGTCTCTCACACGTCATTTTCAAGCGATGGGCATCTCTGTGACGTCGGTGTGGCTAATTTTGTGAAAAGATCATGGTCTACATCCTTACAAGATCAAATTGACGCAAGAACTGAAGCCCTTTATAAGAGCTGGCAAAAGACTTAAACACAGTTTTCCTACTTTTGGGGTCGGGGGTCCGGTCCCAAATTATTAATAAATAAAATTTTTTTCACAAAACGTTCAGCTAGTCCCCTCATATCTTCAGAAAGTGTTTTGATTAACTGCGCCTAAAGTGCAGTCTATCCCAGATGCCATGACAATCTCCTACCACCCCTAGAAATTACTATTCTTGAACACGCCTACAAGTTTCAACATATGAATTCCAAAGTCTGAAAGCAGTCTATTCCACTCTTAAGCAACAAACCGACTCTAAATCATATTTTCAAGTCATTCAAACGCGGTTGCCTGGTCGTTTTAAAAAACTTCATTAAAAGGCAGACCTGAGATTACTAATTTAGCAAAGTACTCTATTTAAGGCAAAACATTAAATCTACTTGCTTAAAATTAGACATAAAAGCAGGCCTGCCTCAAAGATTCCAAGCAACTTGGCATGTTGAATAAACTCGCTGTACTCAGCTCTACAAACTTTTATGATCTTTGCTGATCTTCATAAAGCAGAACATCCATCTAAACCGCAGGCAGCTGAAAACCCAAACTGCAAATCCACACGCCCCCATAGAGTTAGCTAATAAGTCATTCATGTGCTAATCACGAAATTCAGCTGAAAGAACCCAAGAAAAAATGGAAATCACGAGCAACAAAACACACCTTACCGAAAAGGATCAAAATTGGAGTGGTTAGCACCCCCTGTGGTTAGCTGCTGACGATCGGAATTAATTTCGAAACACTTCAAAGCAGCAGCAGCAGCAGCAGAAGATGTGCTGGATGGGTCTCAACTGGCGACGCCAACGAGGCTTAACAACCAACAACGACTTGGACTTGGTTTGTGTTTGCGAGTGAGCGAGAGATCTGTAGAAATAAATTAATTAAATATGCCGAGTTTGTAGTTGCTGTTGTTGTTGTGGTGGCTCCCAGGAGGCGAGAGCACAACGGAACCCGGGCACAGTCCCCGGCATTGTTTGTGTCAAATTTTCAAATTTAGTTGTTAAACCCGAAAAACAAGAAGAGACCTGACGGGCCAAACAGGCAACAGACACAAACAAAAGGCGTCGCACAGTGGCTCAAAAGCTGAAAATCCGTTGCAAAAATCATATCTTCTAAACAAATTGAGATATTTTTATGAATTAAATTGCAATTGAAAGAAAAATCTTTAGGCTTTTAAATAAGTATTCATACATGGTGATACGATATCTACGAGTTGCGCAATTTGTTGTTCAAGTTGGATTTTGTGGACTGTGCAATATTCGCTCTTGAACAATATGTACATATTTTTTGCATATTTTCTAATCCAATTAAGATATTTTAATGAAA